>OZ014438.1:76007010-76405540 GCA_963966035.1 Acleris laterana | reverse complement strand
CTTACAAACCCGCAAAACGAAACCCAAATTCTTACAAGACCGATTAACAATATCGTCAACATGCTGTTCGAAAGTCAATTTTGCATCAAGCATTACTCCCAGATCACGGACTGAACTGACGTGTTGAATAGGCTGACCGCTAATGGTATACTGATATCTAATCGGGCTAGGACTACGAGTGAAAGAGATCTGAGCGCATTTGGCTACATTAACGTTTATGCGGTTGAGTAAATAATATTCAGACAATCGGCCCAAATCCTCCTGCAACTCGCTACAGTCACTAAGATTACTAATGTCTAAATAATTTTTTTTGTCATCTGCATACATAAGAAATTTAGATTTCTGAAATATCGGGTATATGTCATACAGGTAAGCATTATATAATAATGGGCCCAAGTGAGAGCCCTGCGGCACTCCGGAAGGGATATCTACGAAGTCTGACCTGCAACCTCCCAGCACGACCGCCTGGCACCTATTAGCGACGTACGAAGAAACCCATCTGAAAATGTCACCACGGATTCCAAGCCAGTGTAATTTTCGTAAAAGAATGACGTGATCGACACGATCGAAAGCCTTTTCAAAGTCTGTGTAGATCACGTCAACCTGCTTTTTTTTGTCCATTTTGCGAAGTACATAATCAGTAAACTCAACAAGGTTAGAGATAGTGGAGCGATTTCTTAAAAAACCATGTTGTTGCGGCGGTATTCCTCTGCTTAAAACATTATAAATATTGGTAAGGACTACTTTTTCGAAAACTTTGCTAAATTGATTTAAAATGGAGATTGGGCGGTAATTAATTATTTTTACTTTAGGTCCCTTTTTATAAATCGGCACAATCAAGGCTTCTTTCCATAACTTGGGGAAAGTACCCTCGGCCAAGGATCTATTATAAATAATTGAAAGTGGTTTAGCTAAACTCAATGCACAACGCTTAATAAAGTAAGGTGGAATACCGTCGCTACCAGCGCTTCCATCGGGATTAAGTTGGGACATAATTTTAAAAATTTGTTCAGAAGAGATGTGGACAGAACTAACTGTCTCCCCATTATCGCAAAACGGTGGAGCCAAGAAATGGTCTGGATAGCTACTGGCTGTTTCGATGAACACTGACCTGAAAAACTCGCTGAATCCCTCACATATAGCCTGGTTGCTATCCAAAGTGCGACCTTGGTGCTCAAATGACCTAGGATAAGAAGAACCTCCACGACGACTTTTAATAAACGACCACAGATGTTTTGGATTGCGTTTTACGTTTGTCTGAACGGTGCAAAGATACGCAGCCCAGCATACCTCTTGAGCAGTTTTTTGGCGCTTCCTTAATAACGAATATTCGTCATAATCTAATGGGTTTCCATATTTTTTCCACTTATGATGTAATCTACTTTTTTCTTTTATTACTCGGATAAGGCCCGCGTTATACCATACTGGATATTTACGTTTCTGATTATGAGTGCCTAATGGTATAAGCTCCTTTATTACCGCGTTGATAAGTGAGTAGAATTTAGAGAGCGCTTCATCCAAGGATGGTACTGAGGTGACGTGCATATCCCAATCAATTTCATCAAAACGTTCATTAATAACTTTATAATCGCCCTTGCGAAATCTAGGTTTAGGTTTACAGTGTTCTACTAAGGGCATAGAAAAAATATCGCTAATGACAATTTCAAGAGAGGGATGGTGCGTATCCTCCTTGACTAAGGGAGATAGTGATCGTACCACCTCAATAGCAAAATTACCAAAAATAAGGTCCAAAATATTGTGGTTTGAGTTTTTGGTTAGGTTATACTGATTTAAGTTTGCAGCACTTAAGCTCTCAATAAACTTAAGAGCCGCCATTTGAACTTCAACAGCACCTCTGCGCTCAAAGGTAGGACTAAAGTCTTCGAACCATTTGATGAGGGGAAGGTTAAAATCGCCTGCGAGAAAGAAATTGGCGTCAATTGAATCAGTATAAATATACTGCCTCGAATATGGAAGTCATATTTGAGATGTGGTTCGACAGAGAGGGACCAGGGGGCGCATAAGCTGCACATAAATGTAAGTCGCGCGATGAGGACCGAGAGGCGCAGTGGGTACTCAGGGCGGCGGTGGGGATTGTCACCCAAAGGCATTCGACTCCAGGACGAGACCACTCAGGGCGCACGCGCGCGCCGAGTGAGCGCAACACTAGGATCATGACACCGCCACCATCAGATTTACCACTTTGTATTCTGTCTCTATCCAATCTAAAAACATCATATCTACTATCGCACAGTTCAGCATCCAGGACACCGTCACACAACCAGCTCTCAGTGATGACAATAGCATCATAATCACTGTTTAAAACGCCACGATAAAACTGATGCGTTTTCGTTCTTAAACCTCTCGTATTTTGGTAAAAGAGTTTTAGGTTAGACCTGGAGCCCATAAGAAATAGGTACGTAATTGCAGAGAAAATTGTATATTCGCAACAGTAAGGCTTGAGAACGTAGTGAATATTGACAAGGAGCTCAAGATATTATATGTTGTGTAAAAAACGTCTAGAATCGCTAATGTGTATATATATAAATGTATGTATGTGTTTGTATAGCATATTTGTATGTTGTGCGTAAGTGGATTGTACAGATTGTTCAAAAAGACATGCCAATGAAATAAAGATAAGTTAACTCCGATAACGAACACAGGCAACGTTGAAGGAAAGTCATTCAATTTTACGAAAGTCCACAGCTGATCTGATGTAAATAAGCGGCGCCTGGTCTGCTTTACGGACGTATATCTTACAGTTCCGCACCCAGACATGCACATAGCCTTTAGCAGAACAGATTTGCTTACAGTCTTTGAGTAGTTTTTTGTTCGCCGGAGTCAGGTGGTCGTGCACGTATATCTTCTGAGAGTTGCCGCTGAAGCCAATGTCCGACGTCTTGATTCCGCGACATCTGCGCAAGCCCGAGAGAATGTCGTCCTTTAACAGGCGCTGACGCAGTTTCACGACGATATTTTTGGGCCGACCAGCTTGAAGCGAACTGTTTTGATACTTTTAGGTTTAGGTATATTTTGTCTTACATAAATGCTACTTATTACAGGGGTTCCCAGCACTACAATACGTCGAATTATAACCGAGGGCACTATGATGATCGTTGGCGTAAATGTCAACTACTTGAAGCCGTGTAACAAAAACAGTCTATTCTTATATAAAATTAATGAATTATTGAAATCACATGGCCACGAAGTTTTAAGGCTCCCACCTTATCATTGTACATTACATTCCATAGAAATGATTTGGGGTATAATGAAACAAAAAGTTGCGGAGAAGAGTGTAAACAGACCTGCCAGGGATATTAAATTATTGACAGAAGAAGCTTTCTCAACATGTAGAGAAAATGTTAGAAGAGCGGTTTATTATAAATACTCCTCTCTCTTCATCGGCCTCAGCAGATGAAGAACAAGAAATGACAGTAGGTTTTTTGGAATCATTTTCTACCTAGTTCTAGATGAGATTTCAAGTTATTTCTTATACTCATTATAAGTATATCAATTTGGCGAGTAAAAATGGTGTGTTTATTATTTTATTTGTGAGCAATAATTATTATCCTATACTGGAAGTTTAATGTAATATACCTCTAGTGTCATATATTTTATGTTACAAATCCTAAAAACATGAATAAATACAAATTCGTCGAATCTTAAACTTCCTCGTTTTTTTTAAGCCGATTAAAAATTACACAGTATCAATACCGTTTAGGCCAATTTCCCCAGTATTGCCCTCTACATTTTTTAATTTCCCTATTTGCCATGAGATTCTGGTACACCTGTATTGTTCTTTATTAAACTTAGAAGAAAAGAATGAAACCGCTCGTTCATTCGTTCACATTGCAGAGCGCGCGCCGCGCGCGCAGTTTTCATTCATTCCAAAGAACGGACGGACGGCGGCCATATTAGCTTTAGGCATCAACGAGATCACGCGTCTCGGCGGCATTGTGTCAAGTGACAGCCAGACCGATGTAATAATATTTAAACTATAATAACTTTCTTTAACAGTGAATATTTATGAAAAAAGAAAACAATGACTAAGTGTCTCTATAATCAATAATCAACTTTAGTTATCTTTGATCGTTCTTTGTGAAGTAGTATCGCATTCCACGGAGACTGTTGAACTTTATTTTTTTCGTTCAGTGTTCCTTTTTCAAATTTCAATGTTTTAATTTATATTTGGAATGTGACTATAGAAGTTTATGAACGTTCTCGTTTTAATTTTTTGTGCTCTTTTGGACTTGGTTCTTTGTTTTTAACTATTTGACAAGATTCGCCGAAGCACTTACGGTAAGTTTTAAATACCTAGTTTACCTGCACAGCGTATTGTATTTATTTGAAGTTTTGTACCTACTTTATTTTGCATTAAGTGATGTCAAAAATGGAGTCCAAGTTTAAAAATGTTATGACCCGTTTAAACGTGGCGAGTTACTCGCTTCCTTACTTGACTAGAACTAATCATGATTTTGTTTGCTGTTGTTGCCACTGCGAAATGTTCCTTAGTCTCTACTCCGAATATGAAAGCTTTCACTTTATGTTATTTTGAGTTTCTGGCGGACGCTAGAGCTTATGTTTCTTTATTCCCATCCTAATACGAAAATTAGAACCATCATAATAAAAGCCATGCTGCTAAGTGATCTGATCTACCTACGTAGACTTTTGAAGTGTTTGTCGTAACTGTTTTCATTCGAATTAGGTATGATGGGAGCATCCCTTGGCTTTGGTTTTAATTACCACTAATTACCTATCTAGTACCTACCTAGGATAAAAGTATTATTCTCAACAGAGGTGTTTGTTCAAACAAACCGAGGTTTATGCTTAAGTAATACCACATACCTAGGTAGTACCACATACACACGTCCGTGTTATTCTCTTAGAAATGGTTTTTTAACGAACGGTCGAACGATGGAGTTTTTAGGTAGGTACGTTATTGAGAATGCACACCCTAAAATTTTATTTCTACGCTCTGACGGGACAACTTAAACTCGCCGGCTTATAATTTGTCCGTTGAGTTGGTAAGTCCTTGAGTGAATAATATGGCAGTGCAGTATCGTCAGTAGGTAGGTAGGTACGAGTAACTATCTAAGTTCGCTATGATAGGAAGTTTCAAGCAAGTTTGCATTGGTAATAATTCACTTTGACAACAGATAACCAAATTTTCAATAAACCCTTCCAATGTACTTGCATCACCTACAGAAATTTGTTTCAACGTACCTACGTAGGTACCTACCTAGTTACTAAACGTTATGCAGCCAAATTAAGAACTAAGAACGCCTATTACCTATTTAAAGTAAGCTTTTAATAAAAATCCTCGTCTTTACCAGCATTTGTAAGTAAATAGGAGGTTTTATACTAACAATTTTATAAGACCCATTTCGATATTAAATTCCAAGGAATCCTGTCCGGTCACAGGTCCGGTGAGAGCAACAAAGGCAAAGATGGTGATACTTTAACCCAATGCTAAACATTTTTTTATCGTACTACCTTAAGGTCCTTTTTTCTACAGTGGCCGGGGCAGGGATTCAGATTTAACGGCACTTAGTTTTTTTCGTTTACACTGTAGGTAACTAGGTTGAATTGCATAGGTATGATGAAGATGATAGTATACCTACCTCATGCTAAACTAGGTAAGTATTGCCGTATTTAACTTATGACTGATATACATACCTATGTATCTAGGTACCTGCCCTTACTTGCCGAGGCTAAAGGAATCAATCTATGTATCTACCTACCTACCTTTATGAAAGAGTAAGATAGAAATGGATTCCAATACGCCAAATGAGTGATCGACCATTTTGTACAGCCTGCGTAGGGAAGATGGGGTGGCTTCGTACACTTTTTACTCTTAGCCTTGTAAAAAAAAAACGAACCGCTTTTTCAATATGAGATGAATGCTACTTCATCATCCACTTATTTGGCTATAATCATTTTGTATTTCAGTTTTAATACAAAGCCACTTTGCCAAGATATAATGGTTTTCTCAAAAAATGGGAATTGTACGAATGTACCCCATACGTGGGGTGCCTTCATACACTATTCGTTTCTTCCCAGGATTCATTGGATTTTCAGCTATTTCACCTGTTTTAGTCATCTTTTGGGCATATCTTACTGACCTGGTTTTGTAATTATAATTATTCTTGATATACAATTTTTTTACTTACTTGGGGTGCATTCGTACGGTATAAAATTGCATACATTTTGACTGTACGAAGGTACCCCAACCAAAACGATCAGAAACATAATCAAAATAGAAAATAACCGTTAAAGTAATCCCAAAACCATTGTTTACATATTAATCTCAAGGATCTAATTACCAACTGTATAAAAATGTTTTTTCTAATTCAAGTAAAACTTATTAGAGACAGACGCATTGAAAGGAGAACCAAAAATTACTTTCGGGTCGCGGAAACACATATTAATTATTTATGGCGAAATTTGCTGCTGCACTGCCATTACTTTTTGAGGGTAGCCTATGCATAATGAGCGGCAGTCACACATATAAATATGAACGCTTTAGCATGATGGATAGTCGAGATATGACCACTGTACGAATGCTCCCTTTGTACGAAGCCACCCCATCTTCCCCTACATTTTGACAGTTTGTCATCGATACGGGTATTTCCAAGCCTTAGTCATATACTATATTATGCGTTTAACCACAACGCTATAATGGTAGCAGCTTCAGAGAAATGGTCGGCAGAGAGTAGGTGGCTTAACTGGGTGCTTAACAGTTGCATTAGCAACACAAACAATTGACGCTTTATACAAGCGAGGACTGACGGCTGACAGAATAGGTACATATTGTTTGATGATAATAATAAATATTGTTCTATTGTACCTATCTATTCACCTAACTGGTGTTTGAACACCTTTATCAATAAAATAATAATAACAGATTAAGAATTTGCATTTGTCGTACCAATGATTCTTACGAGGTGGTCTAGCTTCTCTACTTCCGTCTTGACAACTGTTGAGGAAAAGGAATTCTCTTCTCGTTAACGTTTTCCAGACAGTTCAACCTAAAGTTTCAAAAAAACATGTTTAACTCGCAAAACAAAATACCAAAATAGGTACCTATGCCAAGTTAAGTAGTGACACGTATAAAACTGCAATCACTGACTTTTTGGATCTCCTCTCTTTTCCATTTCTATTTGCCCTATTGAGTGCATGCCGCCAGCCGCCACTCGCTTCAAAACTCGTCCAACATCCAAGTCACTCCACTATCTCCTGTTCGGTCTGCCTCTTCTCCGGCCGGTGGCCATTTGACCTACCTACCATTCCGGACGAGTCTAGCCCAGTCCCAATTCAGCTTAGAGGTTTTGGCTCCCACATCCGCAAAACCGGTTTTGGAGCACTGTTCGGTGTTTCTGATCCTGTCAGTTCTACATACACTTAGTGCCTATGCTGCACTTCATCGTCCGCTATACTCCATCTGTTTAGGTACTTAAATAAATATAAACTAAACGAACCACATGGCTCTGCTCAACAGCCAATCAAAACTGTTTGGTTGGACTTTGACGTATCAGTGTTCTGCTCCTATTGGCTGACCAACTACGAGTATGTCACGTGGTTTTTTTGTTTACATTTAATTAAGTAGGTACCTAAACAACTGAAGCATAGCAAATCTAGTGTTGGAATTTTTGGTCAATGACCAAGTCTGGCACCGTCGCGTAGTTAGTTAGCCTAGGATGCACTTATAGAATGGCAATGCCATTTGGCACATGAGAATAATAGGTAGTAAGAGAAAATAAAATATAAGTTTTATCGTACATACATTATCGTAATACATTAGCCGCGTCGATTTGCCGTGGGCAAGTTACCTTGCTACTGCACTAAACACAGTGCAAGTCGGCCTGTGAACCAAGGCTTCTACGTAATAGAGTTAAAATAAGTCCTGAAACAGCGTCGACACAATTATTGCGTTTAACGAAAAGAAGTTACTTACCAAAACGCCGCTATAAAATTTATTAAAATCGCTTTTATTTCGAACTATCGAGACGTCAATTTGTAACCCACAATAAATACGGGGCGTTTTAGGTTTAAACCTTTTGTTTGTTTAGTTTCCTGTGACATCGTAGCGCAGGAACAAACGAATGAATTGATCCTAATTTAAACTTATATTACTTATAACTTAAAACGCAGGGGTCGCACTTACGCCCAAGTTTTTAAGTAATGTGTATAGTGTCGGTTAGAGTTATGGCTTTTTCTTAAAGTTAAATACTGACGGAACCCAAGAAGGCCGCGTTCGCAGCCGTCCTATTTGAGGACCAGTCGCTTTGTAGTACACTTTCTCCAATACACGACGCGCCCGGCCGCTGTTTTCACTCGCGAATGTACAGGTGTACGATATCCGAACTCGTTTGATTTTTTTGTCGTAGTTATTCGGGCGTTATGTTAATGCCTACTTATTGAATGTTGCCAGTGTGGACTAATGTGTAATAACTATAATATTTGGATGCATCGTAACGTGTAGTTAATTCAATGCTACAAAGGTTATTTAATTTATGTCATACAATTTTAATGTACAGTCGACGCCATAAATATGTTTACATTTTAGTACCTTGTCTATTTAGCGTCATGTTTAAACTGCCATTTGAAATTGTCATAGCGGGTAAAGTGACGAGGTACTAAAGTGTAAACATATTTATGGCGTCGACTGTACACTATTTAGTTCTACATGTCCTTATTTATTCCCAATATTTAGAATTGTATTAGTTAATAATTTGTTTTGGTTAATTTTTAGCCGCGGATAATAAAGAAATAACAAAAGCTTATCGTGTATTAAGTAATCAGTTAGCAATCCCTAAAATAATCACCCATGACGATAAATGCAATGAAAATTTCATATTGCTATTAACAAAAAAAACTTATCTGAATGCATAATCCTAATGAAAGCTGATAACCACAAAGTACTGATAAGATAACATCAACGTGCAACGTTTCATTTCAAACTCAACTGACGTAGCTACTAAATGCAATTATATTATATACTTACTAAGGAATGCAATTTAACCGGGTATGAAAATAACCGCTTAAAACCGGTCAAAACCGGTTATTTGCATTCCCTAATACCTGCACTCGATTTACTTACCTTGTTGCGGCATCAGAACCTCCACACAAACTTTGAATTGAAATCCAATCTTACCCCCTTAGAGGTCGAATTTGTCAGGACAAAGTACCTACCTAGGCCTAAAATTAAAGTTTGTGCCTTAAGTTCTTGTGATTAATTAATGCGTCAATGTTTAGTCTCTTAGATATCAATTCTTTCAGCTTGTAGGTACCTGTGTGCAGAACTATTTCAATTTCAACGAAAAAAAACCCTCTTTGGTTTCTGTTTGCGGTAGTGAGCGTTGTCCGTCAGCTCGCCAGTAAAGGATTGCTTTGTGTATTTTTTGAGTGACTTTTGCTGTTGGGTTTGCAACCGTGACAGCCTAATAGTATATATAGCCTGTATATTTATATTACAGATGTAGTTTAGCGTTACTCATTACAACCGCACCTCATCTTTTTACCCGATTACCAAAAAGAAGAAGGCCTTTCTTTGTGTGTGACCTCATAGGCTTATCGATATGATGGATCTGTGGATCTGATTTATTCAAGGATTAGTCGGACTTAATAAGTTACAGGAAAATTCGAAGCGCACACGGTTAGGTTTTTAAAGCCTGATTTTTGTCAAACCTGTTTGTTGTTGATTGAGAAACAATGTAGTTAATCATTTATAAGTAATAATATATAACTCCGATTCAATATTTTAAATACTAAATATTTATTCAGTAAATTGACCACATGATAACTCTTTTACACGTCGGTAATGTGAAGTGAATCTACTAGCGCTTCGGACAAGACCATCATTGCGGAGAAGAAGCACCGCAAGAAACTCGAACAAATAATTAAAATAACTATAATATACAAATAAAACATCAATATCAATATAAATAAGTATAGATAACATCTGACTAGTGCACTTTCAGGCAAATAGGGGTCGAGGACAGTGAACTATGCTTCAAAATGCATTCGCTTTAGTTACTTGTACTATTACTTATTCTGTGGTTGAACATACGTATGAGGGTAGAGGCAAGTGGTTTACAGGTCAGGCTAACGTGACTTTTCCTTTAAATGTCAGTACTTTGGAAGTATGAAAAAACAGATTGAAGACGTATGTATCTATGATAAAGAAACTGATAGTAAATGTATATTTTTGTTGATACACGGAATATCGTTTATAAAGGGCTATAAACAAAACAATTCAACGTTCCATATGAAGGCTTTACTTTCAATAAATAAACGCTTATTCTGTTTTCGTATTATAAATTCAAACTACTTTTGCAATAAAACCAGTTGCTAAACTATTAGCTCAGATACGTTCACAATCCTGCTATCATGGTTATCGTTAACGTTTACCTATTTCGTTCATTCAATGCCCAGCACACGGGGTTCCATACAAGCTAGACACGTTATGGAGTGCTCAGCATCATTGAAGAAGCGACCTCTCGAGCATGCGCGTGCGCTCGGGGCAAGAAAGTTCAACATTGACCTCCAAACCTCTTCGAGAAATCTATTAGTATTTGGCGCAAAGCGTCTTAATGGAATGTCCAAATGAAAAACTCATGGCAGCTGTCAGTTTTCTTAACCTTACATATTTTTTATTGAAACAAGTGAGGACAAAACATACTAAATAAAATCAGCTATAGCATACATACAATATTTTATCGCCAAAACATCGATATAGCATCTATATTAATTAAATTAAGAAGCCCGTCCGGTATCTCCTACTGACCTTTTTAATTGCTGAGCTGTATATCGAAAAGGTCGTCGCGGTTGTGGTTAAATTATAATTAGAATATTGTAATGACACTAATGAGTAATGTAATGACTCATAATTAACTATAACTTTGCGTTTGTTAGTTTGCAAGAATCTGTCTAACGATTTGTCACTTTTAATTCTTTAGAAGTGAAACCTAAGCAGGTAAGCATCAACTAACGAAGAAAGAACGCAAGATGCAAACATTACCCATGCCATCAGTATAAAAACCGGACAAGAGCATGTCGGACCATGCTCAGTGTAGGGTTCCGAAACCGTTACGACAAACACAAAAATCTCAAAAATCAACATGTTTTCATGAACTAATTTTCTATTCAAAGTTGTTATGCTTGCCTTAGACGATTTTTAGTTTGTATAAACACTTTAGTCGCCTGTATTGTATGTAACAACTAATTTAGTTTACCGAGTCGTGATAGTTTTCCTTTTAAATTCGTTATATGCGCTTTCATTTAAGATATTTTTCAGATTTTTAGTATTTGTAGTTATGGCTGTTATGTAGGGGGGGGGGGGACACTTGACTCTAACAAAAATTTGCATTTTAAAGCTTTATATTTCATAAACGGATCCCTTAATCGAAAAGTTCACAAACTACTTATCCAACGACATCCCACACTATGGGGTAGACGAGAAAAATAAACATCCCCACGTTACGTCTAGGGAAAGTAAAGAAAAAAAAATGTTTTTTCTTTATTATAGTGTACCACTTTGTTTCTGTGACTAATATGTATATTCTTGCCAAATTACAGCTTTCTAGTACTAAGAGTCTCTGAGCTAGGATGCAGACGGACGGACGGACATGGCGAAACTATAAGGGGTTCCTTACGGAACCCTAAAAAGCGAAAATTTATTATATCCAGTACACACCTGACTAAAACAATTTGTAAGAGTGTAATATGTTTGCTACAAGCTTTACCCAAGGAACCACACAGCGCAAATTCCTGTGCTCTCCGGTGAAAGTATCATAAAGAACAAGAAAATATGGCTAGTGAATCAAGCGCTAATACACTTTATGTCATTGTAATAAGATCTTTGACGAGTGCCTGTTGTAGTGTTCAGTTGTAGATTCAAAAACATAGAACGTAAAGATGCATTCCAAACTTTGCACAGCTGCGTCCAAACGAAATTAATAGTCGGTAGTCTGAATTCCTGAAGAACAATTGCGTCAGCTATCAATCATTCGCTTTAAAATTCCTTAGTGAGTCAGAAACTAATTATTATGTTGATTTCCTTTGGACATGCTACGTTCGCGTCTGTTTTGTGCGAAGGAAAGTTCATTAACTCGCTCCAGACGTGTATGGTTTCTTTTAAACCTACTATAATGGTAATGCCTTTTGAAGCTATAACTCTCTTTTCTTTAAGTCGCATTCTGTTAACACGTTCGTAACATTTTATTTGTACGTCGCTGATATGTATGCTATAATGCTTAGGATATTTAGAGAATACAATATAGGTACCTATTATTTCTTTAACTTCTGTTATTTACCTACATACATAGTAATTTGATATATAAATTAATCAGAACTATGAAAACTCCTACAAGTTTAAGGAAAAGTAAAGACAGCAAATTACGCAGAAAGTGCAGAAACCAAATCAAAACTTTTGAGAGACCTCTTAAAAACAACACAAGAGTCAAAAATATCTTCGATTTTACTTTGTTAAGGTTGTGTGTGATCAAATCAGATGCAAATTATAAAGAATGCGGTGTATTATGGGTCCTTTTCTTCTATAAAGGTGACCCCATCTATTTAGAAACGAATATTCCCCCCTGTATTACCACCATACTCGTACTTCCGGTGCCATTGTTCAGCAAAACTTGGAAAAAAGAAAGGGGAAGTTGTATTCCGGTTAATTCAGCACTGTGAATTTGCTAACGTATTGGTAGCAGATGTGGTACATGAATTATGTAAAACATTTTCTATAATAACTAGTTAGTATCGTATAAGGGTGTTTCTTTATTCAAAAAGTACTGTATCCATAATCAGTTAGACAAAGAATCAAAAACCACGATACCATTAGTAGTGCCATTGTAATATGTATAAAAAATTACTGACTGCTGAGTTTCTTGCGGCGTTTCTTCTTAGCAGTGACTTGTCTGGGAAGCGCTGGTAGATTCTTGACGTGTAAAAAGGCCCGTGCGGCCTACTTACTAAATAAATGTTTTTTATCTCTTTTTTTAAAACAGTTCGAAATCTTCGCACACCTGTGTTGTGCGTTAAACAACATTGTATCGTTACAATGTTCACACTTACTAGTACAAAACAATCATAATCCATAATTATACGTTGCTTTTTGCGTTCTCGAAGGAAGTGGCGGCATTCTTGCGACTTTTTGCTAGCACACACGTTACACTTATTCCGTTTTTACCGCAAAAAAAGTAATCGATATTTAAATTTTAGACTTTTATTCGGTTACGTGAATGTAGGTACTATTGTCGTAGAACAATTGGCAAAATAATTTCGTCGGTTATGTCTGTATGTCATAAAACTCATAAATACATTTTGAAAAAAATATTTAATGTTGGAATACCTAAAACTTTTTACATAGCATTATTGTTATGACTCTGGGCGCGCTAAAATACTACACCTACAAGATATAATATACACGTACATACGTACATTACATACGCAATAAAAGTAAAACATTTATTGAGATAATGGAGGCCTTTTTTTCGTCATTTCGGGTAGCTCATTAAGACGTTTATAATATAATATTTCGATTTAGGATTCTGTTTTATAAATATTGTGCTGTAATAGCTGAAGTTGTCCTTTAAGCTATACTAGGTGACACGTAAGACGTAATACAAAATGTTATTTTCCGAATCTACTCATGATTACGATCAACTATTAATATGGGACCAACTTCGAAAATGTAAACACAAAATCGACGTCTCCATACAAATTGTGAAACCAGCTGATTGCTTTTAGTATGGGAGATTAAAAAAAAAACTACCGATTTCGATATTAGTCCCATACTAAAAGATGATCGTGCTCATGAGTAGATCCAGAAAATAAAATTTTGTATTACGTCTTAGGTGTCACCATGTATTTATGTTAATTCAATAGTAGCGAATCGTAAAATAAATATTAGAATCATGGCAAAGCAAAAAAAAAACTATGGGCATTATGGCAAAACCATATGGTTTCAGATTCAAATGTGACTGACTAACCTATTCTGTAAAATATATATATAAACGATCTAAATTTCGCCTTATCAGTTGCTCTTATCGATTCTTGGAAATTTCTTTCACGTGAGATATTTCTCAACTCGTTATCAGAATCTGTATTTGAGATTAACACATTACTGTTAAAAAGAAACAAAAGATTACAATGCAAAAAGTCAACATGCGTCTGATTATAAATCATTAAAAATCAATCATTTAACCTGCGAAAATATTTTTAAACACGCTTAATTTTTATTATTAGTTCTTATTATTTTATTGTTGATATCAGTGACATCTCCCGGTGAAATTTATCATCACGTACCTGCATCTCGTTTTCGTTACTCGGTCGAGTACCTACTTGCTGTCAGTCTGAAGGCGGCACTGCGTACGTGTATACCGTGACAAAGAAACTGCCTCTATCTATGCAAATATGGCCCGAGCCGAGAACAGAATGTGTAACAAGTGTTAGAAAACTAGACGACGCTATTTAATGGTATAGAAAAGGGAAACGAGCACGCCAAGTGATGGTAAGTGTGCTCTGGCGATGATATGATTGAGTCACTAATACACTGGTAAAAACCTTAGCCTATAAATTGAGCGAAATGTGGTTACAGAATTAATCAGTTTTTTTAGGGTTGTTAGTAATTCTGTAGCTCTGCTTAGCCCATTCTGGGAATGAAGGCGTGAGTATAATGTAAGTGTAAAAAATTGTCTAATCTCGCCCGAAACATTTAACTTTACCCTCGCACTCGTAGGCATTATGCTAAGTATTTAAATTATAGAATGGCTTTTTTAAACACTTAAATCGCAGTTGATTTGTTGTTTTACTATGTGGCTATCAATATTGCAACGTCACTACACCCACCTTAATGGTTGGGACGACTTTG
The DNA here is from genome assembly GCA_963966035.1 of Acleris laterana. Classification (NCBI taxonomy): domain Eukaryota; kingdom Metazoa; phylum Arthropoda; class Insecta; order Lepidoptera; family Tortricidae; genus Acleris; species Acleris laterana. Next base: position 76,390,662 of record OZ014438.1, on the reverse strand, counting down.
AGCGAATGCCATGCCATTGCAATATTTCATTTCCATCGATAAGAAAGCTCGCTTCAAATAAGATTAAAAAAAAACATCACATACAACTAAGATAGCTATCTCTGACCAGCGGGCCTATTACGGTCGTGTTTATCGATGTGAATAAACGTGGATAAAACTTCTGTCACTATTTGACTAGGGTAATGATTCTCTCAACAACGACGCGGACGGTCGGACGGACGAACGAGTGAATGTCCAAGCAGCGAGTTTACGTAGTCCCGTCAGAGCGAACAAAACATATTTTAGCGCGTGCATTTTCAATTTAGCAGCATGGTTTCTGCCGATGTATCGTACGTGTAAGGCTACTTGATTGAAAATGCACGCGCTAAAATATGTTTTGTTCGCTCTGACGGGACTACTCAAACTCGCCGCTGCGATTTCGCTCGTTCGTCCTCCCGTCCGTTGTTATTGAGAGAATAACACCCCAGTACGTAAGTGCGAGAGTGATGGATGCTTTATTTACCGCGATAAAGCCGACTGACCAAAATTCAAAATTCAAAATATTTATTCAGTAAATAGGCCACATGAGGGCTCTTTTACACGTCGGTAATATAGGGTGAGTCTACTAGCGCTTCGGACAAGACCATCATTGCGGAGAAGAAGCGCCGCAAGAAACTCCACCAGAAGGTCATTTTTTCAATCATTATAACATAATAGTACTTAAAACTAAGTTACATTAAGGGCCTGTTTCACAATCGACAAGTAAATTTATCTGTCACATAAAGTTGTCTCTCTCCTTGTCAATTTTCAAGTGTTCGACAAAGAAAGGGCTAAACTTATCCGTCAAATATCCTTTACTTGTCGATTGTGAAACAGGCGGTAAGTAAAGTAAGTTACATTATGTAATAAAGTAATAAACAATAAATTCTTAAAAATACCAAAAATAAAATCATTACAAATGTAAGGTGAATAAACCTTAAACTTAATAAAAAAAACTATGAGAACAACATGACGAGGTCTCTACGTCAAAAGCCATAACTAGAATAATTTATTTAAAAACAAGTCCTTGCAAACGTGAACAGACCGGACCCCACAAACAGCACCCGTTCACGAGTATGACGCGTATCTCAGCCATCGCCTCTCTCAACCATATCGTTCCAATCCAATTTTGTTTTAGTGGCAATCGATCACAAAACCAAATCGTTTATAACCTGTTAAAATATTGTCAATGTTTTGTTAGCTATTATTTATTTGTCAGTAATGGCGGCCGAGTCAAAAACAATACCATAACCATAACAGTAAAAAAAAACTGATTACTTTTATTTCATTTGATTACATTACATTATTATAAACTTAACTACTATTCTTAAATGTTAAAGGTCAAATACGATTTGGATTTTACCACCTGGGACTTGAATTGAGGCGCTGTCCTTTACGTAAAAAAATACGATTCCATGGACAGGATGGAAAAAATTATGGGCCCTGGAGGGGAACTATCATCAAACCTCAAGTTAGAGCATTGTACAGTCACGAGATTTAATTTGGTACCCACCTTAGGTCCAAAGTTAATCTGACATTCTACAACAATAATGTTGAGTTTCCTAAAATTTACAAATGACTTCACATCTCTAATCACATTGAGGACTTCAAGCATATTTTTCTTGAAATGGGTGCCAAATTACCGCTCGCGACCGTACTAAAAGTAAAAAAAAAATATTAAAAAAATGCATTTAAAGAAAATCTATAATTCTCATTCGGGAATAGAATCAGCTAAAAATGTAAAAATAAACATAGTATGCTACAAATCGATTGTGATATTGTTCAGGAATAAATGTCTCTAATAAACATTTGGCTAGTTTTTTACCAGCAAGTCAATTATTTCGAAGAGTAAAATATGACCATACAATATAAAAATACAGTAACTTGCGTATACTTAACAAATATGAAAACTAGCTAAGTCAGATTTTAAGCTTCAGTTTATCCTAAGTTATTTGCTTTGTGTAAATAATTTGGGTGTTGAAATATAAGAAGTTATACTTAATAGCAAATATTGTTGTAGCAGAAAAAATAAGAAATTGTGTTTTTAATTTATTTTAGAATGTTGTAGGTATGTTCTTAATAAATAAATATCAGGATTATCTACGGAACTTGGCACCCATCTAGATCTCATTTTTGTCAGTGAAGCCGATAAACACGCATTGCATATTCTTAACATTGAACTTGGCTTGCATTTACACATGTATGTTTTTGATGGGATATCATTTATTTTTGTCAATCAGTTTTACTTCACCAAATAGTGCTTTTCAAAAGCATATATGCACGAGTTAATATATGTATGCTATATACTCGTATATATATACAAAATACCCAAATCGATATAGCTATACCCAAATTATTTGAAGAGTTCCCTCAATTTCTCCAGGACCCCATCATCAGATTCTGACCTGGTGACATTGGGACCAATCAGACAGTGTGCCCTGTCAAAAGTGGCTCCAAACGGTTCGTGTAAATAACACACGGCTGCGCTCGCCAGTTCCTTTTTCTTGAACTTGGCTGGACACGCTGCCGCGTGTCTAGATACAACATTTAGCAAGTGTTTATTTTTTGAATTTGCAACTGGTTCGATTCAATATTGCTAACCCTTAATTTGGCAAAAATTTAAAAGGTCGGTAATTCAAACCCTTTTTGATTTTGAATCAGCAAAAAAATAAAAACACAATCCAAACAAAAAAAGTGGTTATTATGGTATGTTCGCTGTGACGAACATTGCCAAATTAAGGGTGCATATAAATTTGTATTGTACGTAATTGTAAAAAATTACTTGTGTACAATTTTTTTAGTGTTTTTTATTTTATTTTTTATTAATCATATTAAGGCCAACCAACGCATATGCGCATATTAAACAACTTACTGATATATATGCGGTTGGAATATCTGTGGAAGATGATATATCTCCTATTGTGTAGCAACCTCATTTCAAAATAATAGAGTCAGCATGGATTCTACCTTTTGAACTATATACAGATGTATTGAATAATCCTTTCCCATAATTTTTTCTTGTTGGCTTATTGACGGGTCTTGAAGTTAATTGAGAAAACAAGATAAATGCGAACTTACCCGACAAAAAATGATGGAAAAAATTATTCACTACATCTGTACGTCTTTTTATTACTTTAATTTAAACCTTCTGTGTAACCGCTCTCAAACAGATAACAATCGTAACCTGACAAATAACTTTAACTTTCAAACGTGCGATAAGTTGCGTGGAATTAAAAATGTCTGCCATTTTTCTATTATTGAATTAGTTGGCTTCGTTTTTAAATATAAATAAGTGGGCGAGAACCTTGGCTCACGTAATAAGGCCGTAATCCAATTGGCTCGAAGCTTAGTAACTGCCACCCTCGTGCTAGTAAATCGCTTGAGAGAGCGGTATTAGGTAAAGACAGAGGCCCTACTTTGAAAATAGAAGTTCGAAGTTACGTTAGCTCCATCCTTTTCTCTCGATTTAGTCTCGAATAACGAGTGGCGGAGATGGAGCTAACGTAACTTCAAACTTCGACCTCAGATCAACAACGATATAGAACAAATAGACGCAGATTTGTGTGAGACTAAACGTCCTGCAATTGACCATTGACCATATTTTTATAATGCATGGTTATGCAATAATAATTTTGAGGAGTAGATAATTTATTCATTTTGTTATAATATTCGTTTTTTAATTTATTTTTGATCAGTCTTTTGATATTAGTTTGACTTTTGAGGTCTTTTAAGGTTTTGGAAACTAAATTATTAACGGCCACAACGTCGCTAAATATTTGAACCGAAAAATTAAAATTAAAGTAGGTATGATACAAAAAATAAACGAAACTATTGTATTTCATCTGATAAATATATTTGTATAAAAACTGGAGCAACTATTTAAACAAACTAAAGGCCAAATAAATTTAGCTCAACTCGTAACGTAGTCAGGACCTGGCGACTTAATTTGTGAATAGAACTGACCCCATATCGAGTCGTTGGCATTTAACACTGCCCAATCCGGTAATTAAAGCATTAAGGTACCTACTCGTTGATAAATTAATCAAAAGCGGAAATAATTAAGGTTGTTATTCGCTCAATAAAAAGTTAACTCAAAAACAATAAAAAATTATGTACTCGAGGAAACCGACACTTATATGTTCCACTTTTATTTTATTACTCTTGTAAGTTCGTAAATATCAACGCAGGGCAAGTTTTATGAAACACTGCGAACTATTGTATCATCTACTTCTCTTTCTACGTAATAGAGAATGCAATTTAACCAGTTTTAACCGTTTCAGTATGAAAATAACCGGTTAAAACCGGTTATAACCGGTTATTTGTATTCCCTACTACGTAATAAAAATGTTCAAAGTATAGTGGTCGTATAGTTATTTATACTTACAGCGACTAGTGGACGTCTGCGACATAGCACGAGATAGGCGGTCTCCAAAATTCAAGTCCTTTGGTTCAGGAGTTGCGGCTGAGCGTTGTCTGTCAGTCAATCACGTTCAGCGGTTTGTCGCAGCTTGGGGAGGAAAAAAATAAAAACGAAAATCTGAAATAGCATAACTAAGTACAGATGTAGTGAATAATCCTTTCCCATCGATTTTTGTCGGATAACTTCGTATTTATCTAGCGTTCTCAATTAGCATCAGTATCCAAAAAGAAAAACTGGAAAACATGCGCCCAAATATGCTTTATCAAACTATATTTACCTATCTAAAGTAAATAACTTGGATAGTTACGTTTTCAGAATTTATTTACAAAAATTTCATGACACGGTCACGTAAAGTTAACATGTTTTTTTTCAAAATAGTGCTTGAAATAGGCGTCTGGCTGTTTTACGCGTGCATTTTAAATGCATCCTTGATCGATTAATACTATAAAACAGCAGAGGGATTTTTTTGCGAATCAGTCAGACTACCGAGCTGCGCGCAGCTGGAGTTTCGTAAAGAACATAGGTATATCTTCTGTTTGCCGGTAGATATGTTTATGGATAATATTACAGATACCGTAAAACGGGGTGAGTAAAGATCAAGGGGTGAGTATGGACACAACCTAAAATAAGTTATAACTGGTTACAAATAAGAACAAATAGGTATTGAATGAACAATAACGTTACGTCTATTGGAAATAATTTCAGTGTTACAATTATATTATAGTAACATATGCTTTATTTTAGGTAGTGTCCGTACTCATCCCGTTTTACGGTAGGTACCTAGGTACTTATTTCTTAAATCGCCACAGATCAGCTAAGTTTCTTATCCAAGAAAATTGAATTTTACTATTAACTCAAACAAAAGAAGTACTTAATTTATTTTCTAGCTTCGTGTAATCTAACCTATAGAGGTTACTTTTAAAGTTCCAGAAAACGGGAGATACTATAGAGATAATAAACCCCGCTTGCACGTGAATTAACATTAGAGTTTAAATTTTAATTGGTAAAAATTGTCAGTTCTCATATCTCATATGCATATCTGATATTCGTGAATAATTTTACTTGGGGTAGCCTAAAGAAATGACGTATTTATAAGTAACAACGTAATAATACCACAGAAAAAGCAAATATTTGAGTTAGTGTCCGCGCAAGGCGATTCCGCGTAATAAATACTGAAGTTATTTACTCTGTGGTCATAATAAAGATAGCACGAACTCGCGCGCTTTATATTTTAATCGCAATAAGTTATTTGCACATTTCATTTGGAAACGAAATCGGAACGTGACGACCACTTTGAACAGCAGCGTCACAACAGCTGAGCAAACTACGCGCTTTCGAAAATTAAAACGAATTAAGTATTGAAACGTGTCATTCGTAAATAGGCCTTTATCTTGGTATGGTTAACGTTCAAAATCAAATGAATTTTTAATAAGTGTATGGCTTTCTTCGCACGGTATAGGTAAACAGCCAGTATCATAAGTATCATAACCGGGTGGTGGAAATTGGAACTAACACTGTCGCATATTTTATCATCGGGTACCGTTAGACAGTGGCGCCACGGTTAGACGTACCTATTCGTAAGTTTTGTAATGGTATCAAGGCTTTGAATTCGTTTACTATCCTGCCAGATGCAAATTCATTTTGCAGGGTTTTTTTTTAAATTAAAGTATTAATAATAGATATAGGGGACAAACTTCCGCAAAACATAGTACCAAACTAAACTCTAGACACTATAACGATATTATGACTTTATGACGCATCTATCCCTGATTTCCGTACATATACAAACCCAATATAAAATTCTTGGCACATACCTACTACCAAGTTATATTCTATACCAGCGACACGCCATGGTGTTGAAAACACATACAATTCCTATTTGTTGGCAGTGAAGGTACCCGGCGCTGCATACCACCGCCGTATGCGCAACGCATGACCTACTATCGTGTATGGTTAACATCCGGAACGGGAACAAGTGTTGAACGAAAAGCGAGAAAGCCTCGTTGATAGAGTAGCGTTGTCCTTTTTAGGGTTTCGTACTCAAAAGGTGGCAACGGGACCCTATTAATGACATTACTAAGCCTATACTGCCAGTTCGTTACAGGGCTGTATCTTTGAACCGAAATTAGCAAGGCACATAAAATTTGTACAGAATGTGTGTTAAATTCTGTGGCCTCTACAGGTAACAAAAGATAAACAAGCTATAAAAACTCAACTGCATTTTGTGATACCGTCGTTGATGTTTAAAACATTATAAGACATCAAATCCGATTGAAAAACGTTAAAGATTTTTTATATTTTATCAAAAAAAAACATTTATTGAATCATTGATCAAAATTGGTTCATCCGTTGAGATGTTACGAGCAGACATAGGAACGGACATACATACAGGTCAAACACGTAACCATCCATTTGGGCTTCGCCACACTCCCCATAGAAGAAACGTGTTTCAATTAACATTTTCTTATTTTTAGTTTAAGATACCGTCTAAATGATACAATAACATAAAATTTTGCGTGATAACTGCAAACCCTAAATTAAGAATAAACCTGTCAAGTTTTATTTGGGCGGTATGGAACCAGCGGTGCGCGAGTCGTGAATCTCACATGACCGATTTTTAATTACTTTTCGTCGCTCGTGGTTGTTTTGATTTCCAAATACGAGTTGCTTAATAACTAATAACATACTTTGTTTCTGACTGTACTTCTTTCACTGGTGAACCTGCTATTAATAGGCGATACAAATCGGTACCAAACTCGACGGACCCACTTGGCATGGAGGAGTTCCTAATACCACCTTTCACCTTCATCATAATATCAGCTAGAACTGTACCATACTAAATAATTATTGTCATCTGAATTACAAAAATAACTAGCCAGAAGTACCTAGTATAAAATAGACTTCCAATATTTTTTAAGTTTTACGCATGTCGTGTAGGTACAATATTTAATTATACATTGGCTCAAACATCTCCGGCTTTTTTTTTGAATAACGAATACGGAAAGAGCCTTATTTTCTTCATAGGAGTAAATAAAATAAACTGATGAAAACCCATTCCTGGCCGTTATACTTTATTTAAAAATGCATTTTATTGTATATAAAATCAAAAGGACCATGAAAGAAATCACATAGGTACACCCAACTTGTGGGTGGGTGCTGTGTTGGGCGGCAATGTTATGTTATAACTAGTAGGTAGTTTGTAAAAAAAAGATTATCTCTGAATTTGTCGAAAGCTTTTTACAAATACTTAATTATGTTTATGTATTATTTTCTCGCATTGTTTATCTGTGATGAAAAGTAGCTCAAGTGTTAAATTAACACATAGGCTACTTTTCATCCCGGAAAATTTAAAAGTTCCCGAGGGAATAACGATAATCGAAATCTACGCGGACGAAGTGGCGGCGGGCACAGGCTAGTTACTTAAAGTATTTTATTAGCCGTTATGATATGATTCGTTCAAAGTAATTTGCCTGCCGATATTGTTCCTTTAGTACAGTTCGGTAGTCTAACCAAAATTATTAACTTTTTGACTTGTACTCGTATACACTTTTAAAGTTTTCCATTCTTGTAATAGGCAGTATAGGCACCTGGGTTACACAAATGCAAAAATACCGGAAATAGTTAAGTATATTTTTAAGAGGTCACCCGTAGGTATAGGTAATAAATTAATAATACTAATAATTAGGGTTCGGAAATTCGGAGACATATTTACCTAAACTTGGCAAAATCCCGGAATAAGTTAAGGAAATATGAAGGTGGCTTCTTGAAAATATTATTTTAATAATATAAGTTTCGGGATTCTGGGAATCTATAAAACACGTGGGGTCTGTAATACCTCGCAAATATATTTAGGTTACCTTTTTCACCGTTGTTCTTGTAAGCATTTAACATTTTATAAAAATGTTAATACGAGGGGTGATTGGAAAGTTCGCTGCCTAAGTATGAAATGAAATCCAAGGATTTTTTTTAATATTTTTATTTCTCTACGTAGTCCCCGTCGAGGTCTTTGCACTTGTTCCATCTGGATTCCAAATCCAATACACCACTTTTGAAGAAACTTTCCTCCAGGTCTTCAAAATAGGTGTCCACTTCAGCTTGGACCTCGTCGTTGGTCAAACATTTCTTACCGCCCATGTGTTTTTTTAAGTTTGGAAATAGATGGAAGTCCGACGGTGCCAAATCCGGCGAATAAGGCGGGTGGGGCAATAATTCAAACCCACAATTGTGAATTTCTGCCATCGATTTTAGTGTCGTGTGCACACGTGCGTTGTCCTGGTGAAAGAGAACTTTTTTTGTCAACAATCCGGGTCTTTTTACTTTCAGTTCCTCTCGTAATCGCCGTAAAAGTTCGCAATAATAGTCCGAGTTTATAGTGGTACCTTTCTGGAGATAGTCAACCATTATTACTCCCTTTGCGTCCCAGAAGACTGATGCCATGACTTTATTCGCCGACAAAATAGCCTTTGCCTTTTTGGGAGGCGGAGATCCAGCACGAACCCACTGCTTCGATTGCTGTTTAGTCTCGGGCGTGTAGTGGTGGACCCATGTCTCATCCATAGTAACATATCTGTCCAAAAAGTTTTGAGGGTCAGCTTCATATAGGTCTAGACAGTCGCGTGAAATTGTTAGACGAGTGATTTTTTGTTCCACTGAAAGGAGCTTTGGTACCCATCTCGCCGACACCTTCGAAAAACCTAATTCGTTGACTATAATGTTTTGGGTTCTTTCATAGGAGATGCCCACGATGTCAGCTATTTCTCTTACTTTTAACCGTCGGTCTTTCATTATCATGTCGCATATAATTGCCACATTATGTGGATTGGTCGCAGTGGTTGGCCTTCCGGGACGAGGGTCATCAGCGATACTGATTCGTCCCCGCTTGAATTCAGCTGCCCACTTTTTTACCATCGTATATGATGGACAGGATTACCCCAATGTACACTGCATATCTTCATAAATTTGTTTCGGAGTCAATCCTTTTTTATGAAGATATTTAATTACAGCACGTTGCTCCAAATTGTCCATTATCAAAAATCTGTTTACACGTATTTTTAAATCAGACGTAAAATTTATATTAAATTTTGTCTTCCACTTAAAATTTTGCGGGATGAAAACTGAATAATGACAGTTCAAAATGGCGGCTGTTTTTTTTTTAATTTTATTTTTTTTAATGGTCAGGCCGCGAACTTTCCATTCAGCCCTCGTATATATGTGGTTAATGTATAAAGCGATCTAAGTATGCATTGAGTACCTAAGTAATTACTCTATATATCTAACAGTATTGATAAGTTCAAGATAGGTAATTAATAAAAAAATCTTTGTTTCAATAACATAATATATTTACGTTAACATCTCTCGCTCAAATTAGTTTATGGCCCCAGAGCTCAGATGTTAACGTCCGAGGTATATTTTGTAGTAATTATAAATAATATTTTATATTTAGGATAACACTTTACGAAATTTGCTCCTCCAACTTTGTTAGTTAAATTACAAAAGCTAAGTTAAATAACACGTACGAGTAGTAGGTAAATTTATGCATGGATAATAACTTTAAATAGTTAATGAAAGTACCTTCATATGAAATCATGTAGGCGTAATTTCTTTATTCAGAAATCCCGGGATTTTTACTAATAAATTTAAATTGAGTCCGCCTCCATACAACTGAACAACAACGCCGCCGCCAAAGTTTAGGTAAATATGTCTCCGAATTTCCGATCCCTAGTTATAATAGCCGCTGTCGCGAAACGGCTCGATTTTAATTCCAGAACTTAACTCTTAAAAAATTAAGTTTGAAAGAGAATGGGTAACAAACCCCCTTATTTATACCTTATGATTATTCTCATTCAATTTGGATTCTAAAGCTAAGGAATCATAGTCTGATATAACACTGCGATAGTAAGAGGAACATTAATACGAGTAATATCGGATTTGCATTCAATAAGTGATTTATTTCATACCAGCACGTGTTAAAGTCACCGCCGTACTCACTTTAGACAAACACGCGTTCTTATTTCAAATTTGTGTAGAATAAGTTTCTGTCAAAAAAATGTTTGAAGGACGAGTTTTTGCGGCCGACTTGTTTGACCTCAGTCTCACCTGGTGTTAAGTGACGACGAGGTCGAAGGAAACAAGCTAGTTTAATTGGGGTGGTTCCGAAGTAGATTGTTTGAATCGGTCGGGTTGTTTAAGATATTATCTAATCTTAAACAACGAGACAGCTCTAAATAAGGTTCGCTAATTAAATCGAACCCCTTGTGTGTGGATTTCCTATAGCTTCAATGTGTGTATTAGCTACTTAGGATTGTTCCAAAATCGGTCTCTCAAAATCACGTTCCGTCTTAGCTAGAGTTGCAAACTGACCGTCACATTCAATACCTGACCGTCATTTATGATAAATGTCTGGTCATTTTCGACATTTATTGTCACATTGGACATTTATTTTTTAATAGTATAAGTTACTTTTCAAAAAAATCTATGACCGCTATTCGATAAGTAAATTTATGAAATATCATTGTATACATAATTTATAAATCTATCTATCATTGTCATGATATAAGACACGCTTATCATGAAAGCAGGTTAGGTTAAGTTGTTAAGTATGTGTTAGTAATGTTTAGATCTGCAATCGTGTGTAGGTAAGGTGATCGCATTTTACGTATTACCCACTAACCTATCTAAACTCTATTTATAAAGTTGTAACTTAGCTTATGAGTGTTGGCTCCTGTTTTATTTTATTTTCAAGAGTCTTTATTGACAGTTGTCAATCCATTTGCGTATTAATAAATAAAATGCCGCGGATGGTTGGTGATATTTGGCTGCATTATCAAATAATTGGTACTTCGGCAAACAAAAAACACGTAGTTTGCATTTATTGCAATACTGAGTGACACGGATTTAGAAAGAGGTCTGGTACGTAATATGTTAGATGATGAATTGTGGGATAAAGTAAATGGGATATTACAAGTTTTAGAACCAATTGCAACTGCTGTTATACAAGCAGAATCAGACAAAGGAAGAGCCTCTGATGTGCCCAATATATTTTTAAAACTTGCAGCATCACTGGAAGATGAGTCTGGTCCTGATGGTCCTTAATGACGTTTTTCAGAGTCGGAAAAAGATTTAGTTCGGGTAGCTGTTTCAAATCGCCGCAACTTCTGTATTCAAAAATTTCATTTGGCGGCCAATTTGTTGGATCCAAGGTACCTTGGCACAGGTCTTACAAGCGATGAAATAGCTGAAGCTTCCAACTTTGTGCATTCTCAAGCAGAATACCTTTCTTTGAACAGTACAAAGGTTATGGTCAATGTCGCTGAATTTCGTACCAAAACAGGATTTTTTGGTAAATGTTATTCCGCATGGTCGACTGTTGAAGCCATTGCACTTCAACTATGGTGGCAGAGCTTTGCGTCAAAAGAAGATGCTTATCCCATAGCTCATAGGATTTTAAGTATCCCTCCAAGCTCGGCTGCTGCAGAACGCAATTGTAGTTTGTTTTCAATAACCCACACATAGTTACGAAATAGACTATCTAAAGACCGCCTGAACAAGCTTGTAACAATTCGACAGAATTTACGTTATAGTGACGAAATCGAAATTGAGGCATCGTCGGAATCTGCTGACCGCTCTGACGACTGCTACGAGTATTTTGATTCCTTAGAATTTAACAATACATCGATGCAAGTTGAATCAGAAGACGAACAATTTTAGGTTTTATGTTTATGTATGAATGACTTTTAGTTTTTTGTCGTGTTATTGCAATAAATTTTAAATTTTATACATATTAAACCATGTTTTATTTATCAACTATGACAACTATGCCTCGTTGCTGCTATAGTTTATAAATGTCGTTAGTGACTATAAATGACTATTAATGACCGGTAAATGACGATTATGACCGACAACTTGATAAATGACGGACGGACACTTTGAACGTGACGGTCAGTTTGCAACTCTAGTCTTAGCTTATCTTATCTGAGCCATAACACGTGACCGTCTATAATCCATTTAAATGCGATAGTCACGAAAGTCGTACAAGTTCACGTATTTAGCGGGACTATTTATTTCGCACGGACAGTGTCCGGAGCGAACTAGATTGTAATGTCATGGCCATGTCAGTGAACCTGTCTTGCTTTTGGAACCATGCTTTTTAGGGTTCCGTATCCAAAGGGGCCATATGGAACCATCGAAATATAATAAGTATGGAAGAGTAATCGACGCTCAAAATCTGCCCCACTGACTTAGTGCCGGCGGGGGTGGAGCTATTAATGAGTGCCGAACTGTCTATCAGTCGACTTTCTGACGTAGTGTCAAACAGTTGTTTACAATCACAAAAGAAAAAAATCGATATTAATGATTACCGGATTTAAATGACGCTGCAACCATGCCAAGTTGCATTGTAAATTGGTGCAGGACCCACACAGATGCAAAACAAAGCGATATTTATTTTCATTAGCAAGTTATTGAATTTTTAATATTCCCATACCAAAATGTCATGGCCGATGTTATGCAATATATCTTTGAAAAATGTGAATTACAAGCAACTACTTCGAATGAATAGGAAATTAAATTTTATGTCATCTTTACTATCGTTAGTTTATGTACATAATAAAAAAAAACGAGATATGACCTTTTTAAGTTTTCCAAAAAATGAAGAACGCCGTCTGGCTTGGGTGGATGCAGTTCGTCGCGAATTGCGAAACGAGAATTGGATGCCTAGCAAACATTGCAGGATTTGCAGCATCCATTTTGATGAATCGGATTATGTCATCTCAAAAACTGGAAAACATTTTTTAAAAGTCTTAATTAATTTAATTCCATCTTAGCCTCAGGGTTGGCAACGCATTTGCGGTCTTAGGATTGCATTGCAGTCTTGTGATTGCGAATGTCTATGGGTCACAGTTTCCACTTACCATCAGGTGGCCTGTGTGCTCGTTTGTCAACTCGATGCCATAAAAAAAAAAAAAAAAAAAAAAAAAAAGTCACAGCGGTCCCAAGTTTACAGTAGGTACGTTGTCAACATTTATTTACAATAATTTAATTAATATTTAAATGAATATCAGACGTCGAGGAGTTTATCACAGGTCTATTAGATAGGTTTAGATGCTAAAGACTATTTGACGCTGACTACTCTTACAACATAATATCTTCTGATATACTATTTTACAACTTTATAATAGTGTAACATAAGTATGTTAAATGATTCAAGGGGAACAATCATTCAATCATATAAAAAAATATTAATAAAATTCATTATTCAATTACTGTGTTGTTTTTGTATTAAACCATCCACGTCAAATGTTGAAAGACATGGCCGCGTTCAAATAACCCTTATGAAAAAAAATATTGACAAATGGAAATCTTGTGTCAGAGAGCTTGTAACCAATTGCAGATTTTTGTCTTTCAAACGGTATAAAACCTTACTGAAATTACTGTCTACTCAAACGTTATACCAGCATCTGACATAAATGACTTCATACCTTAACTCAATTAATATTTAGTTGATTATTGAAACCACTCGATACATAAGACCTTTCCATTTCAAAAAGTGGGCGTTTTGGAGCGGATTTGTCAGTCGTTTTTGTTAGACGTTACTCTTCCATACTTATTATATTTCGATGTATGGAACCCTATTACTAAACCTACGCTGTCCGTCCGTCTCGTCTGTTCGTTTATATTCTACTTGAAATTGTTTTTTAATCAATTCCAAAACTTACCAAGTTCACTAAAAAGCACATATCGTAAAGTGCCAGTTAAATGCTTAGGATACCCGTAAGTACCTGCATTTTACAATCAAGGTCACGTACCTGTATCCTTAACATATCAAATAATAGCACCCAAAAAAATATGCTGTGTATAGGCCTCTTTTTCTAAAGCGCAATTCTTCATTTATCCCCTGACTTTTAGATATAATTCATTCTGAGATGTATTTGCGGGTTAAAAAAGGATGAGTTATAGCTGACTACCTGTAGCCGTGACTGGTGCATTCTTGGGGTGCATTCCATTCGGTTGCATTATAAATGTTGAGCGTTTGAAAACCCCATGGACGTATTGGTGAAAGTGAAGTGGCTAGATTTTATGTTATTATTATGTATTTTTTTGACGTCTGTTTATTTCTAAGCGGTTGGGTATTTACACGGATTAAGAGGAAATGTGGGTGGCCTACTCAATTCAAACACTCTTACCGCACGTAAACCCCAACAGTGACACTAAATTACGAAAAAAACTATTAGAATAGCGACATTATTGCGGTTAAAAAGAATTAACTCCAGTATAAATTATTTTTGTCTTAGTGCCACTGTTGGATTTAACGTGCGACTTGGGTTTTAAAAGCTTTACTTCTACAAACCCTTAAAATTAAATTTTCTGATCCCTGGCAACAGTGGACTATAGTTATGGCGGACGAAAGAGCCAGACCTCTATTTTTAAGATGTTATTTTATATTTCATAGAAATATTTAAATAAGTCGCACACAGTTTAGAACAGTAGGTGGACACAATTTTGTTTACCACAAGTCACGTCATGGTCCATGTGGAAATCGAGCTAAACAATGATAAATCTGTCTTATCCCTACATTTACACTAAATAAAGACGGTAAAATAAGGCTTGTTTTAAGCGCAGGGCCTATTCAGCAGCATCGTTCTACTGGTTAAACCATATTGATTTTTAGCTCGGCCGCCATAACTGTTAAGTAAAATAAGAGCTATTTTAACGTTGACGGTACGGTTAATATAGTTTTACTTAGCATAATAGAGGCCCAGCAAGAATAAGACAGGAATTAACTTCTGTTTTATGATTGTCAAACTTCGAACAAAAGTTAGCTTTATTTTATAATTATTATTACATTGTTTTGTGTCACCTAGTTTATTTCGTTTGAGATAGTCATTTCATGATAAATTTATTTCAGACAAACAAACAAAAACAAACGAAAGAACTTACAAACTCACTTAAATCTAGACTAAACTAACAAACCGCTACCAGTGGGCATTGTTCCTAAAATGCTGGCAGCATCCCCACGTTGAATGGTAATGCTTAATCTTTGAGCCAAGTACAGGCCATTCTAGTTATTTTGATTTAATTTTAATGTAATAAATGTATGGGTTTTGTAACTTTAGCAAGGTATGTAGACACAACCCTGCACTATCAAGCGAGACGCATATGCTCGTACATGGTGTCGCTGACACCATTTTGTTTACAAACGACAGGTCACGATATGCTCCGTATGGAAATCAAGTCGTGATACCTCATAGGTATGGCATGTGCCAAACGGACAATGCTCAAGGGTACCTGCTTACACGGCCACACAGTCTGTCAAATATTTGTGAGAGGTCCGGGACACGATTTTCAAAGCCCTGAGGAGTAATCCAAGGTACACTTGTAGCTTTAGATAGTGTGATAAAGTATAAAAGGTCTAGAATGGCTTATGTGCCTAAAAGTATTTACTGCCAGCGTTTCAGAACTTTAACAACGAGAATAAAAAGGTTTTTTAACTTTTCCAATGGCAAAAGACAAAATCTAGATCAATTTAAAATTTCCAACCAATAGCGTTTTTAGTTGCTAAAATGTTGCAGACGGACGGACGAAAACGCAAGAGTTTATTTTTATGGACTTCGTAAAAATAAAGAATTATGATGAGTTTAACAATCTATATGTATGTGTATGTGCATATGTAATCAAGGATCGGATGTTTCACTCAGTTCCTAAACTATCGTACCGATTAGTATATGGGGTGTCATTATAATTCGGCAAGAACTAGAACGTCTCACAGGCTATATAAAACCACGTTTCTTTTATAGGGACCTCCTTTAATTTTTAACTTCATTTTATTTTAATTTTTAGCTGTTATAACGACTATAGAAATACACAGTCTGCGAAAAATTAAACTGTCTAGCTATTACGGTTTATAAGATACAGCCCGCTGACAGACGGACGGACGGACAGAGGAGGCTTAGGGATTAGGGTTCCGTTGCCGTTATGGTACGAAACCCTAAAATTATAAGAGTGCCTCACATTAGTCGCCCATAGAACCCAGTAATACACAAAATAATCGGATACGTTGTCAATAGATTCGTGTTTTGGCATATCGTGCCTCGGTTCGTCGCTACGTCGTGTTTCTTTTGACCTAGGCATTTAATGTAACAATTTAATGTAACAATGCGTGGTGCCCGATCTACTGCGGGTCCGATCTCTTTCACTCCGCCAAGGTCCCTGTCTTTCTTGTACCTGCGTTGTGTTGTGTTGTGGTATAATAGTGTGTGATGTGCGATTAGGAAGTATTTGCTAAGTTTTTATTTTGATTACGCAAATGATATTTGCATGTTGTAGCTACTAAGAAGTTATATTTAAATGTTATACAGGGCAGGAGATATAAAAAACCTCGCCATTTGGAGTTTTTTTGCCATTGCAACTTACGTAACACAGATTAAAAAAGTATTATTCGCGCTGTAAATAACTCTTATTTAATCTGTAGGTCTGTAGTCGTCAGCAATACCGTCAGGATTAAGTTACAAAAGGAAAGTATTAGGACAGCATAAATTTAATGTATTTCGGTAGGTAGGTACTTCAAAATAGTGTACGTAAATATATTTAAGCTTCTGTTGCCGATTTTTCTTCCAGTGGTTATCTTTTTAAGAAGACGACAAATCTAATGAGTTCAAAGTCGGTGGTTCTGCGTGTACAGCTAAAATCCTGTTGCCACCTGCAAATGAGGTGATCAGGTATTTTTTTTTTAAAACACCATCCACCTTCTGGCAGTCTGACGATTAAATATGAGGAAGGATTTGGCAGAAGCGCGTGGAGCTAACCCCGTGTGCTTTTTTCTGTTTAGTGCACAAGAGAAAATTATCTTTTAATAAACAATTGCCGTCGTGTGCGATACTGATATCCATTATTTCATCAATGCGTCCATTGTAGTCTTTAATTAACATTCGACATTGGCGAAATAAACTTAGAATTAGAATCAGGAATATGAGGAAAACTCCAGGGTGGGTATCCACAGATCGTACTCGTAAGTAGTTGTTCAAAAGTCAATTTCAAACCTCTCAACCGGCACTTCGCTTCGTATTTCCGTAGATTAACGTATCTAGATACCCGGAGGTTGCCGACGTGCCTTACAAAAGTGCACGATGCGTAAAATTGGGCCAGTGAATGCATAAACAAAAATCGGCAAAGTGTGAGTCGGTATCGTGCCCTAACTGTTTTATTGAAATATAACATTTTGATTGCTTTTTAATTTCACTTTATATCGTTCGTTTTTTTTGATGACCCGTATCCTTAGACGAATCGAAAAGTGGATGATTTATGTCAATTCCATACATTTTGACAGTTTACGATAATCGTTTACGTTCGCGTATGCATCTTGACTAGGACATGGTCATCATTTATGCAAAATCATTTCGAGATCCTAGGTCTAATAAGTACCTACTAATTAGAATCTATTGGGTGTTCTCATAAGTTGATTTGACATAAGCGTTGTAGTTTGTTTACGAACTTAAACTTGATCATGAGTGGGTGGATTTCACATTGTTTTGTCCATCTTATGTATCACAGACAGTCGGCAACAAAAGCTTGTTCCAAAAATATATTTTTGACAGACACTACTAAGGAACCCTATAAAAGCAGTGATTTACTTGGACGTCAGTTACACCACTCGCGAAACTATTGTAACGGTAAGTCAGTAAGCTTATCGTTGTGATAACGCCGCGATAACAATGGCCTTGCGTTCACATTGCAGCTAAAAAAGGTTAAATGCGAGCAAATGAAAGACATGACAGCGGCGCTACCGTCTACGTAAGTGTCATAGTTGTTTAGGAAAATAGTTCCATTTTTAACGACCGTAATTACCTATTAAATTCGGTCGAGTAAATACTTGAGTTGCTGTTTTTGTTTGTAGTGCATGGTAAAGGCAACACAGCAATGATTTAGAACAAAAAACAGTAACATAGGGTATTTGTGTAAGTCTGCTTCGTTGGTAGTGAGAGGGGCTATTGCCTAACGCAATCGCAATCGTTTTCATTTTGAAAATCGAAGGCTTGTCTGCATACAAAATGAAAACAATAGTTGCACTTTGAAGTCGTTTGCGAGTGCGTGAGGCAATAGGCCTGAGTAGTGTACAGTCGGCCAAAAATGTGGTTTACCACCCTATGGTTGATTTGCACAACTAGCTTAGCTATAATTAGATCTCACAGAAACTTTTGTCAAAACTGGTAGACCACTTTCTTGGCCCTTCCCAATCGCTATCACCATCTCAAACTTCAATAAACTATCGTATTCGAGTGTGGGGTAAGACAACCGGTGAATTGACTTACATAGAGTCATTCCATCTTAGTCCTTCGGGTTCTTGAGATCGCAGTCTGGAGATCTAAGTTTAGAACTTGCATATTAATGAACATGTGAGCAAATAGGCGTAATAGAATAACTATAGAACGGCGTAAACGCCTACCGCTGTAGTCTCTTTGTTGTGTTGGGTTTGCTATATCTACAGAGTGTGAACTAACGTATTATTAAAATGTGGTGAGGTTTACCAACTGGAACACCTTGTGAATGATAAAAAGTTGGTAAACAATATATAGGTGTCAAATTAATAGGTTTTGAAATCTTTCGATGAGCTTCGATAGATCCACCACACGTGTCACACTTATTACACGCTTTCTAGATCTTCACTTATATTATATGTACCTATTTATTTAACTTTGTAGAGCGGTTGCTTGAGCAACGAGCCTTATCACTCACTGGAGTTCACCGACCGTCCAGAGGCTAAAACCAAACGCGAATGTTTCCGCGACAAGAATCTCATTACCAATTATTTAAATACGAAAATACCGTAAAAGTGATCTCTTTCACAAGTGAAATTAAAATTATTAAAATCGGCCAAGAAATACGGACATGCACTGTGACGTCATGTAACAGGTCGGCCATACAAACTCCATGTTAAATTCTGTTTTGCTTGAAAGAGATTGGAACAAATCTTTGTTGGCTTACTTTTTGTACCTGTTTATCAACTGTTTCTTACATGAATCAGCTTTTATTGAAGCTGCGAAAAAAGTCATGAATATTCTCTATTATTAAAAAGATAAAACACCTGACGAGCCATACTCTCAGGGCTGATAATCCTTGAACGGCCTCTGGTTCATAAAACCTAGCTATATGTTATTCATAGTTAAGGGCAGAGTGAACTACAAATACTAAAAACATCTACAACTAGTTCCGAATAGTCCCTGCTATACGCGTATAGGGTATAAGTTTGAATCAAACAAAAAAGCAGTGACTAGCATTTTCAATAGATTTCAAAGTAAGAAAAATCACGGATGAAATTGTGTTCGATTAGGTACCAAACCAGACAACCAGGAAAAGTGTGATTTGGTCTTACTCGGCATCACTCGGATAAATAGGAGTTCATCGGCCGGCCACCCTTGAAATAGGTACAGTTGAGAAGTTCTGGTAGCCATTTGTGGTCTGCATCTTCAGTTCCACTTCACCAAATGACACTTTCTGAATGCAGATGCTGGACTTGTTACTTAAAATACTAAAATCGCTGTATGTTTGCCTATAATATTTGAGGATTTCTCTCAATTCCTCAAGGACCCCTTCATCAGATTCAGATTTGGTGACAATGGGACCACCTCGGAAGTAGACTCTATCAAACCAAAAAATATTTTTTTATAATCGGTACTACTCTGTAAAAAGATATGCGTGATTATACATGAAAAAAAAAACGGGCAAGAGCATGTCGGACCATGCATACTATCTCACAAAACAACTAATTTTCTATTTAAAGTTATTTGGTTCTGACTTAGATTATTTTTAGTACGTTTAAACACTGTAAGTCGCCTGTATCTCAGGAACTAATTAAGTCTACAAAGTCGTGATAGTGTTCGTTTTAAATTCGTTATATGCGCTTTCATTGAAGATATTTTTCTGATTTTTAGTATTTGTAGTTTTGGCTGTAGGAGGGGGCTTGACTCTAACAAAACTTAGCGCTTTAAACCTTAATATTTAATGAAGGGATCCCTTAATCGAAAAATTGCTTTCACATACCCGCAAAATATTTTTAAAAGAAATATCCATCGACACCCCACACACTATAGGGTAGACAAGGAAAAAAAAACATCCAACTTTTGACGTTACGTGTAGGGGAGGTACACTAAAACATTATTTTTCAAGATTTTGCCACTCTGCTGGCGTGACTAATATATGTATATTCATCCCAAATTTCAGCTTTCTACATAGTTCTAAGAGTCTCTGAGCTAGGCTGCGGACGGACGGACATGGCGAAACTATAAGGGTTCCTAGTTTGACTGCGGAACCCTAAAAAATACGGGTTGACTTGAAAACCTCCTCTTTTTTTAAGTTGGTTGAAAAACACGGCATGCTGAATTCGAATTAAGTTTTCACCGTTGTTCCAAAGGTATTCGATTACCCATTTGTAATGGCGAACGGTTTTAATTGGTCATGCATAGAATTTACATTAACTATTAGCGTACAAGTGAGATTTACGTTTTTAATACCATGGATTCCATATCATGTAAGTATATATTGTAGAGAAAGGCCATGAATTTAAAAGACGCATTCTGCAGAATCAATGTTTAAATGTTAAAGGCTTCTGGTCGAACGAACCAATTTCGTTTGCTCACTCGTTGTTTTGCTTGTTCTTACTCCTTTTTTCAACTACGTTTATTTGATTTTAGGCCGTAAAAGAAATGTACCTACTTACCGACAATTTTCAAGTTACTTAGCACATTCCCTAAATTTTCACATTTTATGTCCCACGTCCCAACAGAATCTGAAATAATAAAATGTGTAAGAGAGAGAGAAGAAAATTAAACCAATACGCGAATAAATCATCCTGTAAATACATGAATACCTACTACGCACACGCTCCTGTGTAAAATAACTAAAAGTGCTGCTTAGAGCTACCATTAAGTATACCTATAGCATCATTACTTTTGATAAGTACCTACAGCTATATCTTTAACACATTTTACACTAGCGAGACTTATATGTGTCCAAATCGAATACAAACGCTGCATGGTGGCACTGAACTTTTTCCTTCAAACCTGCGTGAGTGTAGACATTACAGAGTTGCGTGCGTTCTGGTAGATTGCTTCGCTACGCTTGGCGAGACGAAGGAAGCACGTGGTATATGCATAGGGGTTTTGCGGCCTATGCATAGCATTAGCACTGATGCTAGCGATGCTGGAGTGGGAGCACGTCTGACTTCATAATCACTTTAATCACATAGTATGGAAATTAGTTTTCTTTTCTTATTTATAAGGATTTTTCAGTTGGTTGTGGAGCTCTCTCACTTATTTACCTAATATACATTTAGTCTAAGACATAGCGAAGTCAAACTAGCACACATGCTACTCGGAGGTGATTGGGCTCTGATTTCAATTGACATTTTGAATCAGTTTACAAATGCGTGGCTCACCCTGGGGAGTAAACTAAGGTGGAATGTCAGTCCTACCACCTCTACAACTTAGCCAGTCTCAGGTACCTTAACCCAGCGTGAGGCTTGATGTTATCCACCGGTTTCGCCGGTGCCTCGTTTTCCAATTATCTTGTACCATGAATAGGTGATCGTTAACAAGTGTTTGCGTCGTATTTTCGGGGACTGTTGGCCAAAAACTATCTCGAATGCTAGATTGTGGGCGCTGACTAATCAGAAGCCGTGCGCTAATGACATCTTACTGAGGAAATGGCGTTGGATTGGTCACATCCTGCGGCAGCCGGATAACCACCTCTCCAAACATCCTTGACCGGGTTTCCTGAAATTTTGTTAATTTGTCTTTCCTTCGGCTTATCCTACTCCAAGGTTAACTGGAAGATATCCCATGTGGGATAAGTTCGCCTATGTACATTATTTATATTGATGCAAGCATACATGTACTCAGGGGAACGGAAGACCGGGACGCCCTCGGTACACCCTCAAGGTGTAACTCTCTGTTGAAAAAGAGGCTGCTTCCGTTGGACTGAGTTGGTACGAGTAGGAAGTGGTTGCTTAGGATCGTGTGAAATGGAATTGTCTTCTACGAGCCCTACGTCCCTGATGATAGTGATGAGGGGTAAAAGGATTTCTTCATCGTGAATAGCAAGTACTGAAATGTTAGTTATTCCTTGGCCTGGTTAAATCAACGTCAGGCCACGCCAAATTTCTAGCAACAATCTCTAAATTCAACTTTAACCTTCACTAGAAGACGCTCTCGAATTGGTCCGCGCAGACGTTTCTTATTAGTCCCCCTTTTCTTCCCGTTGGTGGTTCCAAAGGAATATTCCCTCCGAATTTTAAA
Organism: Acleris laterana; assembly: GCA_963966035.1. Lineage (NCBI taxonomy): Eukaryota > Metazoa > Arthropoda > Insecta > Lepidoptera > Tortricidae > Acleris > Acleris laterana. The sequence continues at coordinate 76,367,940 of OZ014438.1, read as the reverse complement.
GCTCTAGGTCTAATGGTCTAGGTTCTGCGCAGTCTGTCAGTCAGTCAGTCAATGACGGAAGATTTATATGTATAGATAGATATCTTCAGTGTACAGTCAACTGGACGTCCGGACAAAGCCATTCAATCTCGAAATGACACCATTAAGCTGATTCCAGCTTAATGGTGACATTTCGAGATTGAGCCACGTCTGTGACGTGAGAAAAATATGCAGTTGTGTCTCGAAAGTAACTTCTTTGTCACGATAACTGTGTCCTGTCGCCAGTTCGTGCAAACTGACTTATTGACTTAATCCCACTTTTCCATTAAACACTGGCATGTTCTATTGTTTTCTAGTCACGAGTCTCGAACTTTCCATAAGCCCAATGCTAATAAGCGTCCCGATCACACAATCGTAACCAATCATACATAGCCAACACCGTTTCCTGCACTAACTGGTACTACAAACTTGTTTATGCCGTTGGCGAAAAGAGGGAACCACTTTGCCACGTATTAAAAACTTGGTTGCTAATTTAGTCGTGCCGCTTTTAACTGTAGTTCTATGTATGTTTTACGCTTCGCGTGTCAGTTGTTTTTCCTGAAAGAAAAGTGGGACATTAACATATATATTAACGTTTGAAATTGGAACGGTCAGTTTGGTTTAAGTTAGTGCGCGCGGCGGTTTATAGATGTCGTGTTCGAACTAGGCCATGGCATGGCGGCGGTAGTGACTTTATGGACTGCAACGTTTGTGATTTATTTCTGCTTTGTTAGGACTACGTTCGCTTAATAAATAATATTGTGGTAGGTAATGTGTCTGTGTAAGGTTTTCACCTTTGTAATAAGGCTTCGGATTATTGCATGCGTTGTTACTTTGTTAGGTAGTACACCCATTTATTTGTCGCTCACTGAATCTATATTTTTAACCCGAAGTAACTTAATATATCTGCATTATTTTAAGTAAATAATATACCTTTGCAAAAAGAGCCTGTCCTTGTTACAACTTTACATTATTGACCTTAGTTGCGGTGAAATTGAATCAATTTCCAAAGCACCTCGAGTAGGTTTGCTGAAATATTATATAAATCACACAACCATTAAAAATATAGGTATAAATCACAATTCACTTAAGTTCAATTTACTGCAGTATTATTTGTATTTATATTTTATTGTTTTGTAAAACATGAGCTTTTTACTACAAATGAGCTCTACTAAACAACAACCTCGTTTAAGAAAGTTTATGTCGATTTCCCAATCACCCTGTATTTATTGCCGGCTGTATACGATGCAGTTTAAATCGATAGAGTATGTTAAGTCCATCGGAGATCCTGTTGCCACCTTCAGACTTCATCAGACCAGCTCTAAAATATCAAAATAATGCATTCATTATCTTCGGGTTTACTTACTATTTCAATTTCTGCCCATTCTACAATCGGGGACTGGTTTAGAATTAACTTGTAATACTTAAATTAAACATTGATAAACAATAATTTTTACTAGCATAATAATATTAATAATACATACACACCATCTTCCGCCTTCATTCAAGTACAAAAAAAAAGTTGTTAATTCTGCAATAAAAGCTAAAAATTAAAAGTATAATAAAAGCTATTAATACTAGGGCAATACATAATAAATGTCTATGTATATAGTTTGCACCTTGTATTCAATTCGAAACAGTATTAAATGATCAAGTAGGTACTTACATCGAGTTTCAGTTTAATTCATGTCGCAACTTACCGGTTTTTCCCACCGATGTACATACAAACCTTTGTGAGCACACGGCACGCGTCTTTATACAATACATCGCACACTTTCCTTTGTTACTCGAAGGCCGAACGAATAAAAAATCCCTGACTATTCTCAATATTACTTGATTACGTGTACAAAATGAAATAAACCTTCAGTGTATTGTTATAATTAATACGTGTAGCTAACTTTGTAATCTATAAAAATGCTGTGAATAAAAAACACCCTGTGCAATATAACTATACAAAGAAAGGAGCGCGAGAAGAGAATAATAATATGTCTGTCGGAATTGATGTGTGTATGTTCAACGTCCCCTTGTAGACGCTGCACGGATGGCCTAATTTTGACCATCCAGGGGCCAGTTGGATAATAAAGTACAAGCTAATAGTATTAGTGCTTTATTATGCAATAGGTCCCAGGGTGACACTAGATTGGTCTTAGTATCGTATCCCTAGGGGTATTCCCTTAAAACGCGTATAATTGTTTATCCTTATGTATTATTTTTTCTAAAATATTTTCGCCTAACATTATTTTAAGCTGAAATTACAGAATTTGATCAACACATGGTGTGTAAATCAGTATAATAATATTAATAATTAAAAACCTAGTTAAGTACTTATTGATGTAAAAGTTTAATTCTTAGGTTTACTAAATTAGGAAAGTAATTTGGCAATAAATGTCTTTGACGAAAAATTTATATGGTGTAAGGAAATGACACTTCATGCTACAAAGTTAGTTAATATATCAACTCGTATATACACATAGTTTTCAAAATACTATCTTTATTTTGTAGGGGTTGTATGCTGTAACTAAAATGTACTTGAACGCCTTGTCTCCAGGACTTTATAAAAATAGCCTTCCTAAGCGCATTCCAATTTTAAAAAATATTGGCGTGAACAAAACAAAGTGCGATGGAATTGGATTAAGTTTTTTCAAGGTTTTTTCTAATGTAAATTATTTTCTTTCCGGCCAGCACGTTTGTCTGTGGGCAGCGGCCCGGGTCATCGGCTGTAAACCATTACAAATCTCAGAAAAAAAAACATTGCGAATTGTATAATAATTAATAACAATAACTGTTATCGCTTTGCCACGTACTTGCATTCAGCTTCCTCGAAACCAAACTTTAGGTTAGAGTAGTAAAAATTAAAATTGCGTGCAGAGCCGTTTACAAGAATTTTCTCTCTCAAGGCGAACATGGCTGTGGCTCTGTGAGTCATTGCAAGGTTGCACGAGTTTTTTTAATTCTTATTATTACGTCAAATGGTCTATAGTTTGCCTTGTTCCGATGTAGGTACCTTTGTACAATCTTTCAAATTTTATAAATATTTCAATTACCTATTTTAAGTTTTATAGGTATCATGTTATTAAGTATGATTCGGATAGAAAATCGCTAATGAATCGACGTTATTGAACCTAATGTATTTAAGTTGCAACATTAAAACAATAAAAAACACGAAGTCCTTAAATTAATTCTTGTCTTAATATGCATAAGATTAGATTTTCACAACTGCACCGTTTCACAATGGTTTTTGCAATAACATTGATCCAATTTGGGATGATGAAACCAAGTCAACAATTAACATCGAAGATCTGATGATAATAGCCATCATTAAGAGATATCGGTTTCTGAAGCAGAAAGACGTGGTAGTTCTAGTGTTATTGCTTAGACAACTCGACCGTGAATTAGTCGACGAACAGTCTCCTACGAGGCTAACGTGACCCGTCAGCGCGTATAGATTACATGATTATACTTGTCTCTTTTTAACTGATGATAAGTTATGGATAGAGGGGGAAAGGAAGCAATAGTTCAAAGAGATTTGCAAATGTTTAGAATTCAATCTAAAATGTATTATATACCTAGTGAAAACTAAACTAATAAGTGCGAGTCGAAAACATATTTTTGGGACATGCTTTTATTTCCCGAGTCCTCATATGCATAAACTGGATGAGTCTACGTTACATACAGCGAAGATCCTGTTACCGTCTTCGACTCCATCAGCAGGTCAGCTCTTAGACACCATCATACTGTATTGTCATATAGTTACTTGTGTTCCAAGTTTCAACCCCTTTTCTATAACGGGAACTACTTCAGATATGACTTGCAAGTGTTAACAAAAAAAAATGGTTGTACTCAGATACATTTTACAGATGATTAACAGTATGAAAAATCTTAAACTTAACTGACTCTGAGTGCGTTACATTGGTAACATTACGCATTCCCTTGACTTGAAAAAAAGCGGCCAATTGCGAGTCGGACTCGCGCATGTAGGGTTCCGTACCACTATACATCTAAATAAATGTATTTCTTTATTCTTTATTATATTGGAGTGGATTGAATGAAAGGTAAAATGCGGTTTACGATTTATAACGTATTAAAAAAAAACTAGTTATTAGATCTCGTTCAAACCAATTTTCGGTGGAAGTTTGCATGGTAATGTACATCATAATATTATTTTTACATTTATCATTCCCTTATTTTAGAAGTTACGGGGGGGGGGGACACACATTTTTCCACTTTGGAAGCGTCTCACGCGCAAATTATTCAGTTTAGAAAAAAATTATATTAGAAACCTCAATATCATTTTTGAAGACCTATCCATAGATATCCCACACGTATGGGTTTGATCAAAAAAAAAAATTGAGTTTCAGTTCTAAGTATGGGGAACCCCAAAAATTTATTGTTTTTTTTTCTATTTTTGTATGAAAATCTTAAAGCGGTTCACCGAATACATCTACTTACAAAGTTTCCACAGTTTATAGCTCTTATAGTTACGGAAAAAAGTGGCTGTGACATACGGACGGACAGATGGACGGACGGACGGACGGACAGACATGACGAATCCATAAGGGTTCGGTTTTTTGCCATTCGGCTACGGAACCCTAAAAATTAAGGCCAAAACCACTTAACTCCAATACGTTTTGTCTTTGCAGGTTGACCATCGGAACACTACCAACGGAAGCGACCTTTGACTTTCGAAAACGCTGTCACTTACGCAATCGCCATAACGATAGACCAGTCATCGACCAGGCTCTGAAGGCTGGAAAACATCCAAAGACCTGGGTATAGATTATATATACCATAGGCAAAACGTCTAAGAAGGGACTGAGCTCTGTTTACCGCAGTCTGTGGGGACTGTGTATTCTGGTCCTGGTTCACGCCAGGGGATGTGGTGGCCAGGCGACACTGTGTACGAGGTGACCTAAACAATGAAGTTCTCTACGGGGTCCAGTTCCAGCAGCCTTGCCAGCGACTCTCTATCCAGAAAGTCGACGCTATGTATCTACACGGAGATAGATTCACCGGTGCAGCCGCCGCCTTGCGAGAGGGTAAGTTATAAAAGTTTGGTTACATCTAACATTGTGAAGGTTGTAAATAAGCAGCTTGATCCTAATAAGACCTTATATTCCTAAAATACATCAACGATAGCTATTCCAGATTGTATTGTTAATTCAGGTAAAGTAAAATCTCGGTTGGGTCTAATTCTTTGGAGTAATGATTATATTTTTTTTTTTATGTTTCGGTTTAAAGAAATTAACTTATTTTATTCATTCATTCTTCTTGCTTAATATATTCAATATAACGCATCCATATTATTAATAACTCAAATAAATAAAACCCAAGTCCGAGTCGGACTCGCGCACCGAGGGTTCCGTACAAACCTTGATATGAATTTCAATTTAATACCTCTACGCGTTCATGAGGAAAGGGGTAGTAACTTTAAAATTATTAAATTTATTTTTATTATGTGATGTAACTGAAAATTTACAGTTTTCGCAATTTTTCCTTTATCTGTACTATGGGTCGTTGCTTCGTACCAAATTTCAAGATTCTGAGATCACGGGAAGTACCCTGTAGGTTTTGATTCCCTTGGGAGTTTTGAAAATTTGCAGATAATTTGGGGCATAAACAGCTGTATCTTTTGATTGCGTCGGTTTGGAAGTTTGATATTTTGATTTATTAGTAATTGTGGTTAAGTAGGTACAGAATTAACAACAAGTTTTAAAAGTTGTAGGTAATTATGTAGCTCTGCCTACCCCACTCTGGGATTACAAGCGTGAAGGTATGTTTGTATGTGCCTAGAATAATTATTATTATTATAGCGAAAAACTTTGGAGACGCATCTGCATAATGCAAGCGGAATCGATGAATAGACAATTACAACTGACATTCCATAGACGTGTGTTTCTGTTATCCTTTGTTTTGAATAATTATATTTTTAGTGATTGATGAGTAGTGGAACTAGGGTGTCGTTTCTTGATAAATGGATAAAAAAAGAAAAAGAAAAATACAGTACAATGAAGAGAAAAAAGGATGTAAGTACTATAGACAAACGTATCTCTTCAAGGGTGCTCGTCTGGCTAAGGGTGAGAGATTAACCGCCGTCCTCTGAGACATTTTAGAGACAATAAACTCGTTCCTTTTTCAAACTTGTGTATGAAAAATCGTCACTAAAGAACGACTTACAGATGTAGTGCAAAATGATTTTCCTTCGGGAAAACTCGGATCTCAATCGGAATACGATGGCACCCGAACTGTCAATCAATGATTGTATTAAATGAGTGACGTTTTCATGTCCATTAAAATGGAACTTTATTGTTTAGTGTCAAATGACAAAGTGACAAATGACAGCATATGGCACTGTATAATATAGAGATGTTACAACCACCTTCAATAACTTTGAAAATACTCAGTTTTATTGCCATTAGTAAACAAAACATTATCTTCACATTAAAACATAAAGTACAACAAAATAAAGCTTATTGGGAAATATTTACAAGAATAAAACTCAATACCTGCCTACTTAAAAACAGCATCTACTAACGGGGCTAGTATGAAAAAAAAAAAGTCATTAGCGTCCCTCTCGCACCTAAGTAAATAACCCGCGTGTGAGAGGGATGCAAACGACATGAAGACTTTCATACTAGGCCCGCTATGATGCTTATAGGTACAGTCACCGTCATAAATAAGTGATGATTTCTATACCTTGTCGCTTTTAATCGTTGGACAATTTCGTATGACATTTCAAACTGACGTTAAAGTGACTAGGTTCATAAATGATAACTTATTTATGCCAGTGACTGTACTTAACATTAATATTTTACCTACTGCATATTTAGGTCGATATTTTCAACATTTTCTATTTCACAATCTGAGTAACCGTCATCGATCATATCATAGTCAGATTCGTCAGTGCTTTCATTTACGTTAATTACAATCCTATCGATGTGATCATCCATCGAGTGTTCCTATGACCGATATTCAGGTTGTACGTTATTTTACAGACTGAAGTTGTTTAGAATTTCATTTCATAGAATTTTTTTCTCGTATTATCATTTCATAGAATAATCAATATGTAGAATAATTACTTTGAAGACTTTTAAATCATCGTTTTTTATTTTAAATAAAATTCAATGTTTCTTTTTTCATATCATAGAATAGCAAATTAAATATTCTTTGTTCTTATATTATTTATTTAAAATATAACTTAATAACAATAAAATCAACTTATAGAGTAGGGTGCAGTTTGTGAAGGTGTGTGAAATGAAACGTTTGAAAAAAAGCATACGATTTTAATTTGCAGTCAAATGGTATCGCATAGCTTATTCAAGGGATATAAAAAAAATAACCTCGAAGGCTAAGGCGGGAGCTTGCTTCGCTTCGCTCCCGCCATAGCCTTCTAACCTAACCTATTCAAGTCGGTTCTGCCCAGAGACGTCTTGCTCGCTCGCTTCGCTCGCTCGCTCACTCATATTTATATCATAATATAGTATTTATCTTATAACCCAACCTTCTAAAAAATGCACTGACCAAACAATATTCGTTGAAAAATAATTATATTGTTTGATAAGTATGTGTAATGAAAAAATAAAATTACAAAATTCATTGAATTGATTTTCTGTCGAATTTGTTTCTTTCAAGTAAATAGTTAAAAAAAAAAATATACGAAGCAAAAATACAAGGACCAAATAGTATATGAAACATTTTCTGTGAAACAAAATTCTGTAATTTTTCAGTCTGTAAAACAAGGGGACACCCCGATATTCATTTTCACATTTCATGGCATGATCACAAACTTTCTTCCATTCATCCGGGCCAATCATATTTATTTTTTCTTCAATCAATTTTTTTACTGTACCCATATTCATGTCTATGTTCCTTTTTGATACGTAACCTTTTATCTGTGACCATATATTTTCTATAGGGTTGAAGTCGGGATGGTATGGCGGTAACCTTAACACTTCGTGCCCATGTTGATGTAAAATTTTGTCAATGGAATATTCTACAAAGTCTTCTTTATGTCGACAAATAATTTCGTATAGTTGTATTTTAGGAAATGATGAATCATGGGGAATATTGTGTTTTTGTAACCAGTTTATCATAAGCGGCTTTGCGGTATTAGAGTTGGGCGGGCGTTCCACGTATTTATTGTGATAAGCAGCATTGTCTACAACTAATACAGAATTTGGAGACAAGTTAGGAATAAGTTGATTCTGTAACCATTTTTCATAATTGACATTATTCATGGCATCGTGATAATCACCGGTCTTATCAGTAGACTTGTACATAAGTAGAGCACCCGGTACAAATCCTTTGGCACTACCTGCATGTATTATAATAAGGCGTTGACCTTTTGAGATTAACTGTTTCACTCCTTTATCCGTAGAATCGATCCAGCACTTCCCTGTTAAATGGGATGTATGAACATAAGTTTCGTCCGTATACACAATATCCCTGCCTTCAGATCTGTACTTCCTTATTAAGTCCAGGTACTTTACTCTTTTAAGTCTAACGTCACCTTTTTCCATCAGCATTTTTCTATTGTTAGTCATTTTCTTGAATAGAAAACCCATTTGGCTGGCGTAGTATCTTTCTTAGTGTAAAATCACAGCCATTGAAATTCATTGTTTCTATTAATTTGGACTTTAGTGCTCTTATTGTAGGAACTTGTTTATAAATCAGATGAAAGTTATAAACCATTCGTCGTATCACTGCGTAATCAAAATCATCAAGATCTAGATAGAATTTCTTGCGTGGTCTTCCCAGCTTAATATTGTTTGTGATGGCATCTTTATTTTTTCTATATTCTTCTTCCTGGTTCAAAAATTTTCTTATTGTAGGTTTAGATATGCCTGTTGCGTCCGAAATTCGCTGTTGAACTTTGCCAAAATACTCTGAGTTATTGCTATTTTTGAATTTGCTATTTTCTGATAAGAAATACAGGTATACAACGTGTTACAAAATACCCCGTAAAAAATATAATAAATTATCAAAGCCAAAAATATTGTCAACCCTAGTAAGCTGTCATGTCAGGGAACCGGGGTTAGCATAGATTATTTTAACAGAGAGGCCTACCTACCAATTTAATAATTGTCAACTTCAATGGTTTTAAAGCCATATCCCGACGAGCGAGATTGTGCATTGAACAAGGCGGAGTTCACTTTGAGCCATTCCTGTAAATTTGACATTCATTACGAAAAAGTAAGTGTTAGTTTAAGTTTCTTCGTTAGGTTAGCTGTTTTAAAATCTTCCAAAACTCGACTTGTAATATCTAAGTATCTAATCGAATTCTGTACATTTTGTTTGAATGTCTCTTGATCGTTTCACGAATTAGGTAAAAATGTAAATAAACGTTCTGCGTAGTTTACTCTTTAATTGTACTGAAATAGGGTTTGCACATCAATGAAAACAATAATGGTTTTATTTTTTTTGCCGGTAAGTCATACGGTGATAGTACGGTTCTCAAATATTGTAAATGGACTTATTATAAGGTACCATTTAACCCCCTTTCGGCTTTACGGGTATTTTTGTAACACCTTGTATATTAAATATAATTCCTTGGACTGGATTTTTTAACCGATTTCGAGGTTTCGGCATGGTAATACAACCAATACAACCTTTTTATAAGTAAACTGTAAATATAATCAAAACTATAGCGAATATTTGAATTGCGTGTTAGCCACTCTATATATATATTCGTCTGCTGATGCGACTTACCCCTACGGCTGTAAGATGGGTACTGAAGCTAATTGAGAGAGCACGATAAATACGAACTTATCCGATAAAGGACGAAGGAAAATCATTTTGCACTACATCTGTAATCGTTTTTAACTTTTAAAATATTTCGACCCTTTTGTAATAAACCGGGTTAACTCAAAAGCGACCGTAGGTATTCTGTGTTAACAGGGGAGAACTATAAAAACAACTGGCAAAAAAACGAATCAGAACTTACGGGACCCTCGGTGCGCAAGTCCCCGTTTTATTTTAGTTAGCCACTTTATTTTATTATTTCAACATTAACTTTCAATTTCGTATAAACATTAACCATAACAATATGGCCGCGTCCGGGTGAAAGTCAAAGCAATGCAGCGCGGGCGCGCAGCGATGAGTGTCGTCGTTCAAAATGGTAATCCCGACCTTTGCCCTGGGGTGTTATTCTCTCAAAAACAACGGACGGGCGGACGAACGAGCGAAATCGCAGCGGCGAGTTTAAGTAGTCCCGTCAGAGCGAACTAAATACATTTTAGCGCGAGCATTTTCAATTAAGCAGCCTTATACGTTCGATCCATCGGCAGAAACCATGCTGCTAAATTAAACTACAAAGCTACCCAGGGTCGTGATTCTCTGAACAACGACGGTCGGACGGACGGACGAGTGAATGCTCAAGCGGCGAGTTTAGGTAGTCCCGTCAGTACAGTCACCACCCGCGAATGTTACGCCACTTGCCACTCTTCTTAATTTAGCCGTGTACTACACTCGGGTAATATGTCAAGTCGGCTGTCAACCCAAAATGCATTACACGGTTAAATTAAGAAGAGTGGCAAGTGGCGTAACATTCGCGGGTGGTGACTGTACAAACAAAACATATTTTAGCGGGTGCATTTTCAATTTAGCACCATGTTTTCTGCCGATGGATCGAACGTATAAACCTGCTTAATTGAAAATGCACGCGCTAAAATGTGTTTTGTTCGCTCTGACGGGACTACCTAAACTCGCCGCTGCGATTTCGCTCGTTCGTCCGCCCGTTCGTTGTTTTTGAGAGAATAATACCCCGGGATCTCAATAGTCATAAGATAAGCCTCTTTGTCTGTTGTTTAGATAAGTATATTAAATTAGATTTTTCCTTGAAACTGTAAAACTATTTTGAAAAGCTTTTATTTAACTTGCAATGTACGAGTAGGGTAAGGGTCAAATCTTGCAAGTTATTTTTGACCCACTTCCCGGCTTCCAATGAAGCTGAAAAATTGCATACGCCATTAGTTCTGATGATAATACAATAGTACATTGTGCATCAAGGGTAGTAAGAAGGGAATTACTAACGAGAGGGCTTTTAATGACTCGAGTTAGTAATGCCCTTACTGCCTGTGATACACACAATGGTTTTCATCACATTTGCGAGGAAAAAACACTTTAACTCTGCAAAATATAAAGAAATAACTTTTGACGAACGGGAAGTGGGAACGTAAATGGAAACGATATTTTTTTTGTGACCTCTACCACAGATAATAACTGCGTTTAGTTTCGACCTGGATTCGAGCCAGATTTAGCCAATTTGATAAAAATGTATAATTACTAAAATTAATGATAAATATTGATATAAACTTGAAATAGGTATAAAAATAATGAAGTTTAATGAAGCGTATAGGTTTTGTGTAATGTAAGTTAGTCTATAGCTAATTTTTAAAGATGAAATTAGAAACCGATTTAATTTTTGGCTGAAAATTAAACCTCATTAGTCAGAAATGATGTACGAAAGAGTTGCAAATTTTAAAAAGAAAGTCATTACTCCCTAGGGATGACAAACTCGCCATAATTCCCACGGGAACAATTTAGGCCATTGTCCTTCTGTATAAGTGTATACAGGCATGGAATAACACCATTTACGAGCAAGTGTGATGAAATAATTATAATACCATCGAGCTGGTCTGATGATGGAGACTCAAGGTGACTATAGGAACTCCTCTAAGTTGCACATGATAACCCCCTCATGTTAGGGCTTGCTAGAACCGTCTTGGGAGATGACGACTCTGTAAAAAAAAGTACAGTCGGCAATAAAAGCTTGTCCTTCCTGTGGCCAACTGTCAAAACTAGTTTTTTTTGTGTTTATCGTATTTATTCGATTTTTATCTTATTCGTTTGTTGATAATACAATACGATGCCCGTATTGCCGAGAACCAAAGCGTGTCCGCTGATCCGTAATGTCTTAGTAATCGTGTTGTCATTCCTCGATTGTTTACTGTGATTGTTGTTGTACTTATTGTGTTAATTGGCAATTCTACAATTGTCACATTTATAATCATTGATTCATCATTGATACAGTTCACTAGTTTTGGTGTTGACTCCGAGTCCTATGGACCTAGTGGTCCTGGATTCGTTTCCCAGTAGGTATAGGCAAAATTCGTGTAATCGAGTTTATTACGTTCTTGAATCTGAAATGTATGTATATGCTGCCGGCGACTCCGCGTAGCTCGAGTTTTTCTTTAAATCTGATCTACCACTTTGTTTCTATGGATGTACCTAGTAATATGCCGAAGTAAACGTAAGTAAAAAACAACGATGTATACTTTATTACAAAGTCCATATCATGACATGAGTCATGAATATTGCTCTAAGCGCTTATGCATTGAGTTCAGTTCGATCATCAAAAAAAAACATGGCCATCACATAATTTGTATGAGATCCATGAGTGCCATGACGGTTGTTTGACCTCAGGTCTAAGGTCTCTCTATTCTAGACATATTATCATATTGTTTTTTACTCGGTGCCATGACACCACTGTCTAGTCACTAGACAGTGGTGTCATGGCTCTAGTGAATAAAGAGTAGAATAGACTCTAGTGAATAAAGAGTAGAATAGATCCCGAAATGTAGTGATTAAACAAATGACATCGTATTTTTACACAACTGCCGCAAAAGGAAGAACAACACGGAAAATGTTAGTAAGTTATAAAAAAAAAAAAAATAAGGGAAATGTTTTTGACATGTGCATACAATGTTCTTCAATCCTCGTAGAAGCTAAACGAATCACCCGATCGTTTTTGTAAAAAAGTAAGGAAAAGGGTGAATTGCCTATTACTGACCACCCTCCAGTAGCTGGCCACTTTGCGATAATATGTGTAAATCAAGAGATGTGCTGGTATTTTTGCGATTAAACTGGAATACCTAGATCCTGATTTAGTAAATCGCCTATTACTGGCCACCCTCCGGTAACTGGCCACTTAATAAAATTGTAAAGCGAGAGATTGGCTGTCATTTTTGCGATATAACTAGACTACCTAGATCGTGAGTTATTACCCGGAGTACTGTCCACCTATCTTTACTAACAACGTCAGAAAGAAATTTGATGGCTAGTAACTAAATGACACTTTCTTAAGTGGCCAGCTATTGACGATTTACCCTATTACCCGGAATTCTGTCCAGCCAGTAAATAAATTTTCTCAAAAATGCTATGTAATCTTGTCATAACATCATCAAATAGGAGCCAGTAGGTTAAAGTTCCTGGAGCACTCTCAAAAGTGTCCAGTAAGTAGAGTGATTTTGAATTAGGAAACCAAAAAGTGTTCAGTAAGTAAGTATGGAAAATCCATAACATACCATATTATTTGAATTTGGAACTATCTGTACAGACCTGTGACAGCCTTTGAAAAGACTAAAGAAGTAGCAAGATAAAGCCACATGAAATAAAAAATAATTCAGACCAGTATATTTTTTCAATAAGGATTTTCACAAAAACAACCATTCAATAAAAAAACGCTTTATACTCGTAGTTTAAAGTTTCATATTTATATTACATTTTTAATTGAAAATAAAGAAACGATGTCAGTGTTGCCAGTATGTAAAACCCAGGTATGCTGCCAGGTAAAATAAGTTCAATCGTTCGGTGTTTTTTGTAGACTTGTAGGAATGTACTATTTTTTAAATACAATCTACTTGTTTTATTTTTGAGAAAAGCACTATACATGCTTCGCCCATTAAGAGCCATCCTGGACTCGTATCTATAAAAGGCGTCACCTGGCGGTTCGGCCTTTTAACTCCTACTCGTCCAGGAAGGCTCACTTATGCCCGGTTCCTATATTCAAGAAACGAATCGTTTTCCTTACGTCTCGTTAAAATTTGACATTTGCTACGTACAAAATGCGTCAAATTTTAACGAGACGTAAGGAAAACGATTCGTTTATTGAATATAGGAACCGGGCATTACTGGTCTTTGCAGTAATGTACCTACTTTTGATGGCTAGTTACTAAATGACACTTTCTTAAGTGGCCAGTTATTAACGGACGATTTACCCAATCGCATAAAGTAATAAAATACAAAGAAACCTGCATGTCAAGGTTTAAATTCTAGTAAAGTTACGTTTGATCATGGCCTGTATCGATTAAACGATATCTTATCGTTCATTCATTAGATAACGATATTAAATTAGCGCTATCACACCAATCTGGAAGCTTTCCATTAAGTAAATAAACCTATAAGTACACGCATAGGAAACCGTAAATCATAGCTTTTACTCCATGTACTTTAACGACCTAGTATAGTCATACAAATAACAAGGACCAAAAAACTAGTTTAAAATGGTATTTGAAAATAAAATATTATAAGAAGACATTGGTCGGTTTCACTACCCAAGTCACAGGTCATCGATAAACATTACCTGCGCCATTGCAAGTGCGGCTTTAGCGGATTGTTATTAGCCAGTCACGTGCATCTGCACTTTTCCAGTGCTAAAGTAGGAGTATAGATTACTCGCGTGACTTCATACGCGTAGAATTAGTATTCTGCTAGGGGACCTGTTAGGTATAACGCCTTAGGGCCACTACGGGCAACACTAGTTTAAGACACTAACTCGGGTTAGTAAACGTCAGATCCATTCAAAAACGGTCATTTTAACCCGAGTAAATGTTTAACCCAGTGTTTAATTTACTGCGCAAGTAGCCCTTAGGACCGTATTAATAAACTAATCTCAACTCTAATGCTCGTCTCGAGATGCGTCAAAATTGACAGTGTTGTATGGTTTGACGTTTACTTTGACGTATCTTGTGACGGGCATCGGGACCTGTCCAGTTTTTCGGGATAAAAAGTAACCAATGTGCTTTCCAGACTATAATTTAACTGTGCCAAATTTCATCGAGATCCGTTCAGCCGTTCTGGAGTGATTGAGTAACAAACATTCAAACTTCTGCCTTTAAGAAGAAGATGTAAATGTGTGTACGAGTATGTGTAAGAAGCTAGAAGTATAATTATACATAGATACATATAGATTGGGCAACACATTTTTTAACTTCCGACGCAAAAGGGGTGTTTTATTTTTGTGTCTTGTGTGTCTATTTTTAAGAGGACTCTGAGGCGACGCTTAATTCGCGTAGCAGTCAAAAAGAAAATTCAAATTTAGCTCCGGGCGGTACCGTTCCTCACCCCCTAAATCAAGACCGCTATTTTTGAACATGGAAAATCTAGGCTAGGGGAGATTTTATTGGAAAAGAAAAAGTACAGACCTAGTCTTTCATAATATCTACAAGTGTCCGGTGAACGCTCCGATTGTGCACCAGAGTATAGGCTTAATTTACGATGATGTGATGATGATGTAATCGTGCAATATCAGAGTGGCAGGCCGCGATCGTATGTTCTTGTACTGTAGCGATCGTAGTAAGATCATTCGATCGATTGTTTCTAAGAACAATTTTTGCCATTGTTTCAAGATTTCCCAGACAGGCCAGTTTTCTACGGCGTTTCTTTGAGTTGTGATTTGTGGAATGCTTTCGATAGCGTCAGTTGTCAATAAAATTGTACGTCTTTTGTACTCCGCCGAGTATAGCCCGGTCGAGATTCTAGGCGGTAAAACCCGTAAAACCATATCGTCTTTGACCTGTTATCGTATTGTAAACGTTTTAATAGCTCCCATTTACATTTACAGTAAAGGCGGCCGAATTTAATACAATATTGCCACAATGTAGTGTTTTCGGCAGTGTATCGTTTAGGTAAAATTGCATTGTTTTCTTAACGATATAATGATGTTCATACAAAATACGGAGAAGAATGTAAGATATTTATATATAACTAGCTGTTGCCCGCGACTCAGTCCGCGATACGATAAAATGTCAAAGGCAACATGGTTTTACGCAGTAGAATAGAGCTATCAGTTTAAATTAAAGCTGGACGTTTACTGATAATCGCACATAAATATAATAATTGCTTTTGCACACTTGTGTATAGATAGTTTTTTACCTAATAAAAAAACTTAAGTAAAGTAAACTATTTAGAAAGAGGCATATGTTCAGCAGTGGACAGATATATGCTGAAGAAGAAGAAGAAAGTAAACTAATATGAAATTAACGTAAAATTTCAAATATAGAAGTCGAATGGACAACTACATACAAGAGGATCTTTGCTTAAGTTTTTACCTATACCATCGCAACTTTCTATTTTGGAGCCATCAAAGAACTCTGTCACAACGACAGAATCAAGTCATAAGAAATAAAGTACGTTGGAATTAATGATTAGCCTTCTGCGACACAGTTCTATTGGCATGTCAATACAAATCGGAAAGGTTTTCAATTTTTTTAAACTATTGCTAAGCGACTGTTTTTTCTGGAACAGCCTTACGACCCGTGTAGGAACTTTACAAAGTACATAAAAATCAATCTGTATGACGCCTTAATTAGATTTAAATATTGTTGCTACTTATGCTTCTTTGATGTCTGGTTGTCAAAATATTAAAAAATAAGGACTTCATCGCTTAGAGTTTGAAGGTCGTCCCTCACTGGAAGCATTCAAGACTCGATCTTATCCGAAAACTAGTCCATCTCCACTTCTCGAGTGATGCTGTAGAATTAGTCCAGGCAACAAATGATTGTGGATGGAAAACTTGAAAGCAGAAAGTTTGACTTCGGAACTTTGTTTAACACCGACAAAAGGGTGTTATAAGTTCTACGTATGTATGTCTATCTGTGTGTTTATATTGTGTCTGTCGCATCGTAGCTCCCACGGATGTTTCTTAGCTAGGTTTCATTAAAATCGGTTTAGCCGGTTAAGATATATCAGGTCTCATTGCCAAAATGTCGGGGGTTTTATATTTTAAATTGTTATCCGATAAAGGCTTGTAGTACAGTCAGCAAGTAGCTAAGCAGAATAACATGCTCAGGATGATTTAGACACGACGTATTCTCTTGACAATAGAGTCGAGTGCAGATCATTTTGACCTCTTCTAGCTACTTCAGCTGCTGACTGTACGGTTAGGCGATGGGCATGCGACCTGTCACTAATACGCTGGTAAACATCTTAGCCGATTGTGCAAAATGTGGTTGCGGAATTATCAGCAAGTTTTTAGAGCTGTAGGTAATTCTGTGGCTCTGCCTACCCCATTCTGGGAAAAAAGCCCTGAGTCTATGTATGTATTCGATATAAAACTGTAGCTGTACCCTAAGTAAGTCTCCAGGATGACCTATGTACCTAAATTTACATCGATTTGTTGAGGTGTTGAACCGCAAACGTGGAACCAACAAGCACACTAAGTAGTAAGGATGACTCCTACAACTCCGAAGGAACTCCTCAATGTAAACAAAAACAACGATTTGCTGACTTGATAATGTCAGCATTCTTTTTCCCGGTGCATATCGATTATCGTATGCGTTACAATATTTTGTGCTGATTGCGAATTCTTTGTCCTTTGGCGTCTGCTGCCGCGCGATTATTTATAAGACAAACTTGTTCATATCGATCCCACTAAACGAAAACGCTATTGCTCATATGTGATCATTTTGTCAACGTTACGATTGCGCTTATTTACTTGACAGTGATGGCGGCTGAGTTAAAAACAATGCGATAACATGTCAAAAGCAATATGGTTTTACCAAGTAGAATAGAGCCCCTGATAGCTTTTCTCTGTCCGCATAGAAGTCGCTTATCGCTGTTCCCTTTGACAGAAACTTTTTTTTTAAAGTACGCTGTGTCCGCCTGCGGGTTATAAACTATCAGTGTACTAAATATTGCGTCGATCGGTTTAGGTTTTGTCCCGTGATAATGATAACAGAACAAACCAATAAGTGACACTTTCACATTTATAAAAGTATAAGGAAGCAAGGATATAATTCCCTTGGTCTTTTTATTAAGGAGTTGCTATAAAACTCCAGCGTCAAACCAGCTCCATGTTACCATATTATTGTATTGTTATCGAAATCGCATATGCCAATTTCAAGTCAATCGGAAGTTGGTTAAAATGTATGTACAGTCACGAGATTCAATTTGGTACCCACCTTAGGTCCAAAGTCCATCTGACATTCTACAACAATAAGGTTGAGTTTCCTAAAAATTACAAATGACTTGATATCTCTAATGACAGTAATGACATTGACAACTTCAAGCATTTTTCTTGAAATGGGCCCCAAATTAACGTTCGTGACCGTACTTTTGTTTCCTGGATTTGTTTATATACCTACTCATCGAACAATAGTTACTTACTACTTAAAAGTCAAGCCGAGCTCATAATATATCAAGAATAATATTATTATGTGTATTCATATTTCGAGAATGTTTTAAATATGGCGATGACATCCGGATATGAAGGTGCCGTAGAAGTCAATCTAATAAGTTTCCGACAAAACATATTTTTGTTATGCAAGTTACTTACCGGTGATCAATTATTTATACCTACATAACTGGCTCCATATCGCACTTTTGGCACCGAAAGCGTAAAAGATCCGCACAGTGATTTATTTACGCATCGTGCTCAGTTAACGTTGGCATTGCTCGGTAGAAAGTTGAAAACACAATTAACAATTACTTATAGTACAAATCATTCTTACTATGTACCTGAGAGAATAACCGGTTTTACCTGATTTCAGATTAAAATAATAAAAATATCGCCAACGTTAGCGTTACTTAGAATTTTCTTTAGGTTAGGGTTAGGACCTCAGTGGCCAGCAGTTTTCGAAAATCGACTAAATCGCGTCGACCGCTATGTCAATGTCCATACATTTCGAGCCGATAGAAAGCAGAAACTTTAGGAGCGTTTGCATCTTAGCTAGGGCTCCAGATAAGGTGCTTGACGCCTAACGTAAACGTTCTTCGCCAACTGTCAAAATGCATGGAATTGTCATAAGACATAAGCGCTCGACGCGACCGTCCGGCAGCTTACGTCGATTCTATACATTTTCTATAACGCTAACTTTAGCGTCACGCATCTTGTCTAGGGCCACTGTACTGTTACTTTACTAAATCTTGATCTGGCTCATGCGCAAGCCATAAGGAAAACAAGAGATGAAAGCTGATAGTAGAACTGTTTATAAACACGTTCACTTGTTTTTAAGGCGTTCTTAAGTAGATTATCATTATTGGCGTGCAAAGAGCGCATTTTATAATTTACTTATTCGTTCTAGTCAATTGGTACGTGCCGATAGATGCAAGAGCAAAAATTGCCATATTTGCCATCCTTTTAATATTATCCCATCAAAAACATACATGTGAAAATGCAAGCCAAGTTCAATGTTAAGAATATGCAATGCGTGTTTATCGACTTCACTGACAAAAAAAATGAGATCTAGATGGGTGCCAAGTTCCGTAGATAATCCTGATATTTATTTATTAAGAACATACCTACAACATTCTAAAATAAATTAAAAACACAATTTCTTATTTTTTCTGCTACAACAATATTTGCTATTAAGTATAACTTCTTATATTTCAACACCCAAATTATTTACACAAAGCAAATAACTTAGGATAAACTGAAGCTTAAAATCTGACTTGGCTAGTTTTCATATTTGTTATACGCAAGTTACTGTATTTTTATATTGTATGGTCATATTTTACTCTTCGAAATAATTGACTTGCTGGTAAAAAACTAACACGAAACGATATACAAGTCGCTAGTTCCTAATACATTTTTAAAACTGAAACTCATCTAAATCCAAACATTGGCTTTTAAGGGGCCTTACTTTGTTTGTCGACCGTACTTTTTCAACAGACATCAGCTGCTGATCGAGACCACGTCCAAAAACGGTCTACATGATTCAGCTCTTGCTCCTAACTCTATCGTCAGACCAGCTCTGAATTCCTCCTTTTGAAGTATGAAACCTTATGCCCGCTTTACTCAATCGCCGAGACATCCCGACACAGGATAAAAGCGTGTGTGTAACTACATACTGCTCCTATCTTGTCTCCCTCGCTCTCGCCTGGTCTTGCCATGACCGTCACTGGTCGCGGTCGGTTCCGTACAGCCGGTTTCAAACAGTATTTTTAACGTAATAATGCACACAGAAAATAGTTCGTTACTTGGGCACACCTTAGTGTCACTGGCATTAAGCAAATTATAACTTTGTTCTTAACGACTTGCCTCCATGCCAGCTTATCAGTGTACCCTCATTGTCGAGCATTTTATTTCTAGAAGATAACGCGGGCGGTTTCCGTCAGTTATTATTATAATTTACTGGTATACTTAGTAATTATATAAATGTTACTTACTTGGTATTTACTTTTGTACTTTGTACCCGTATCCTTAAGTTTGAATATAAATGTAAAAGTTAATCTTATCTAGGTACGGGACCTTTACTCTACCATCTCCTTGATTTGTTAAACTACCTATACGGAGAAATTAGAAAGTGAGAGAAGCGGACATTAGAGCAAACAAGCGTTTGTGCCACTGGATAAAAGGCTACAACAAATAAAACCTCCCTCTTTAGTTCCGTGTTTTAAATTAGTATCGATGTAGATATAACCAAACAAAATGTAATTGGGATACACCAAAAAAAAAGTTTTTACTATCTGTGATCTGTTTTTAAAGTCATAATAGACGAACGTCATTCAAACATAATGCAAAAAAACAATCGCAATACATTAAAATTATTATTTCAGAGTATTTTAAGCACGCGGCCATTGCTTACTACCTACACCTTAATTAATTCAGCACGTTCTGCATGACCCTTGTTTCTAGAGTAGGTTCACTGAACACAATCAAATTAAATTTATTGGTAGGAAATTCTATACTTCCAATCGTGAGTTTCTACTGTAAATGTTGATGCCGTTGTGTTGAACCTTTTGAAAAACCTTACCACACCAATTATTAACATTCATCACACATAACTCAAAAGAGAAATGGTTTCATTAATATATTAATTATTTAAATGACGTCTAAATAATAGCGTAATTTTGCCAATGTCAAAGTATATAAGCAATAACGATGTACGGTGAATCCTGTCCTGTCGTCGAAGTCTTCCAGTCATATTCGCTATGTATGACCCTTGAGGATGGCGAGCATCCACTTCAATGGCTTGCCTATTCCTCGAAATGGTTTTTAAATTATCATACATTGAAAAAATTGGTGTATCCCAATTATAATTCCGAATCTATCTATTTATTAAGAAAATTGACCCGTTAATTGTTTTCGAATTACCGGAGCTCTGTGTTTTAAACAAAAGCTTTAAATGTTTGGTTCAGTCGTTAAACCTAAGTTTGGCTATGTTAGTATTGGTGAACATTATAAATAAAAAGGTCCACGGGGCTTTCATATTCACTTGAACCTCCTAGTCCTAGGGTATTTAAAAGCCTACGCCGAAACAATAGAGGTTCCCATTCTGACTACGGCACCCTAAAACGCGTCATTTGCTCGATGCCTCGGGTACTAAGTGTAGCAATGCCTAAAAACGTCGTTATTTAGATTTTGCGTGTATACGAAGCTTTACGCAATAACAACAGTTTCCCAAGCCGTGCAGGCATTTGTTAAATTACACCATTTCTAGCCATGTTATATTTTATTATTTGACTCACGCTTATACGTCGAGTTCTATGTCGTATAGATAACTAGTTTTTACCCGAAACTTTGTCAACGTAGAACTCGATTATCGCTATCCTCTAGATAACTATTTCATTTCCAGGGATGAAAAAGTGGCTCCAATTGTCCCTCCTTGCTGTCTACAAACACAATTGTATCATAATCGGTTTAGCGTTTAGCCGTGAAAATGTAACATACAGACAGGCAGACAAAGTATGAATTCATTTGATTGATTCTTCTTCAAATGTAGTAGATCTGTAGGTACTAATTCGCGATTTAGTGATTTACGATTTGCTGCAGTTCTACCTCATTCGAGGTTCAAACTGAGCGGTTTTCACATAACTCGGCAACGATCTCTGCTTTGCATAAGAGAATAACAGCACAGTTCAAGTGACAGCAACTTGTCAAGCAGACTATTCAAGTTGACTTGACAGTACACATAATAACCAAGCTGCGCACAACAGCGTGACCGCGGGCGTCTTCTGCGACATAATATGATCGTACCTGAATGTATGCTGTCGCGATCGGCCCCATTCGCTTGTCGCTGCAACACAATAGGGAATATTTTTAAATCGCAATCACTACAAAATTTTAAAATACAGTGAAAGAGATCACCAAAAGTGAAATTAAAATTAAGATCAGCCAAGAAATACATTCAAATCAAACATTTTTTATACTGCTAAAGCGATTAAACAGGAAATCCGATATGCCGTGTGACATAATGTAACACGTAGGCAATATAAACTCAATGTTAAATTCTGTTTTGCTAGAAAGAGATAGGAACCAATCTTTGTGGGCTTATATCTGTTATTTTTATAGCTATTCAGAAAAAGGATTTTCCTCAACTGTTTGTTACATGAATCAGCTTTAATTGAAGCTGTGAAAAAAGTCATGAATATTCCCTATTGTTAACTAGTTTCTTAATTCATTTTGTTGTCCCATGGACCCGAGATTTGTATTATATGGTCTTTACACTGATTAACTCTTAATAGTACAAGCATGAGCATGTATGTTAGTTTCTCAATCTTGTGTTTCGCACCGTGAAGGCTTGTGTAAGCCACGATGGGCCAACCGCCAACCGCCATGCTCCCCAGATCTGCGCCCCGGATCTGAGACCATTTACCATGACTTAAGGTGAAGTTAGCTAGATAAGTAGTTATAGTAACAGTGAGTTTTAAAAGAATAAAAACTTTGAATCTGTAAAATTGGTATAGGCAATCGCGTATCACGTGCTATAAACTATAAACATTCGCGGAACGGGTATCATATCAAGAATTTATATACCATCTCATTCATTGCTCATCATTAAAACAAATAGTGTTTTTTTACACATACATACACATGTATTATTGTTTGTATGTGTTATTATAGAAGTGTTTTTTTTTAAACAAATAAATTTGTTTAATTTTCTAATATTCTTTTTCCTAATGTCTAATAATAAAAATAAACGTAACCTCTTGAATAGTTAATTGGTACAAAAAGAAATTCAATACTAACGTATTCATGAAAATTTGTAAAATGAAAGAGTTGAGGAAAGAGACTAAACTTAAGGTAGTTAACCCTAAAAGGAATGTACCAAATAAGTAATCATAACTCACTTATCTAACTCTGTAAATGCCTGCAATTTGTACAGTATTTACTCCTCTTATAAATCACACAATTAGCCATGCTAACTTTTTAAATATGTATGGAAATCTCAAAACCATTTCGAGAAACAAGCTTTCGGTACAGTTTCTGTATATCAGATTTAAAAAAAAGTCTCACATTATTAAGATATTCGTTGAAATGTTTTGACCTTCAAATGACCTTTCTGTGAGTTATCAAACGAATAATGGATATGATTCCATTGACATATTTAAAAAAAAACCGACTGACGTCTGTCTAGTCTATATCAAACACAAATTTGACAGTGACGTGTGGTTTCTTTTCGTAAATTGTTTGTTTATTATAATTAATAAATGCAATCTAATTTATACGAGTACTCAATGGTCAAGACTTTATTGTTAAACCATTGTGTAAAAGTAATGTGTTTGTTTTAAACTGGTACATACGAGTACATTTAAATGATCTTCACAACAAAACTGCAAATAGTTCTTGTAGTATTTTTGCTTCACTTCACGACACCATTCCTCTCGCCGTCGTTCCGGGATTGGTACGAATAACAAATCCGGGTTATCCCTGCTGTTATTCGGACATAAAGGGACGAAACACTTGTGGCCTTCCATTTCAAACAACTTCAGATAGTGATTTCAACATTTTTTGAGCCCGTCCTCGGTGACGTTGACACCTTGATGTTGACTTTACCATAGACTTTACTGTAATTTCATTTTATGCAGGCGAAGACTACATTATCCATTATGCGTTTGATGACATCACGTCAGCAATAAATTAATATATATTTTTAATGTAGATGGGATTAATTAAAAACAAAAATACCGAAATTACTTTCTTAAAATAGTATATATTTATCAAATAAATTATAAAAACCATACAAAAAAAATATGAAGCATGACCAATTACAGTAGAACATAAAACTACGAGTATTACAGTGGATTTTTTAATTATAAAAACTACCTGCCAAACGTATAAGTGACATCGTTACGTTGGCAATCATTGAAGTAAGTTACGATTTATGATCACCGTTTCGAAATATCCTACTATTACCCACTGGCAACAGCAACTACCTACTCATTTATCATTTTACTCGCCCCTACAGTAATCAGCAAAAACATGCACGTGCGGGCTACCAACATAACAATAACTATTATCAATTTCCCGCTCAACCACCGGGTCTGGAAGCCATTGACTTCAGTTATATTCATTTATTGTCTATAACGAAGCTCTGCTACCTTGATATCTTTTTCTTACTAAGTCCTGGCTGACGTTAATCAAAATTAATCATAGATTTTACTTTTAAAACCAGTCCACACAATTAAATAATGTTTATACTTACCAATTAAATACAGCAGATAATTCTTGTACGCCCAAAGAGTATGTAGAGTGAAAGCTTTTTTGGTGTTTTTAAATCATAAAAAAACCCGTCGAGAACAGTTCGTTATCGGACTGATAAGGAAATGACTCCTATGGTGAAGTTATTCTTCTGATTTGATTCCTAACGCTATTACAAGGGTCGTTTGCCCTTTAAATTACAAAAACACGGCACGTGCCGCCTGGCAAAATAACGACGTTTCGTTCCACGCTCGGCCGCGTGTGACCTTTTGTTTTTGCACGGGTTATGGATTTTATAAGCTTCGATCAACGGGTGCACGGCGAGGCATTCTTGCTAACGGCGTGAAATGAATCGTTATCAACAGATGTGGTTAATCTAAAGTCACGGAATGCGAGCTTATGAAAAACATTCGAGAGGCGCCACCTAAATACGTTACGGTGCCACAAACACGACTTTAATACGTCGTATTAAAGGTTAGTAGATAACCGACTTTAAGTCGCCCGCCCGCGCCCGCCCTTCTCGTCGTACTGTTTGTTTCAATTATAATATTTACTAACCTAAAACCTAATTATTTTAAAATTACCATTGGGCGTGGTCTGCCAACTGACCGCTCCCCTTGCCTAATTCCTAATTCGATGCTCGGTCTTCTTATTTGTAGCGGTTAGTGATGTTGCCAGTGTCAAGTCGGACATTTTTCAATCGGCCATCTCGAATCCATGCTTGAACGTCAACCTCATTGCCACTGTCACTTACCATTATTTAAAATCGTCAAAGTTCTAGCTTACTGTACATTAAAAAAAACCGGGTTGGTTAGGATTCCTCCCGCTGTTTTTTAAACACGAAACCAAATTTGTAATTGATTTAATATAAGGCGGTTTTGACACTCACGATTGCACTTAGGCTGTTTCAAGTTTGTATGTAGCAATTAGCAATATGCACTTTAGCGATAGATGTCAGTGTGGGCAAGGTCCGTTGTTTTGAAAGGTACTTATTTCAATTCATTTGCAGCAAGGCGGCAGCAGTTAACGCTTGTGCCTTGGCCAATTTCCGATACCAATTTCGGCATGCAAACATATCCATCACGAGACGAACTGTCCTTACAAAGTGAACAAGTGCACAAGTCGTCATTATTGACATCCATTTCTATTGACAACCGTACAATTGTGTTCATTATATGTATACTAGGTTTTATAGATCAGGCTGGTTAGTTACTCTTTAAGCGCAGCAGATTATAATAGCACTCTTGCATTTTCAAATCGTTTTTAAACAACAAACAATCGCATACGAAATACGGAACGGGTATTCGACTTGTAAACTGTTTCGACTCGCGTACTATAAACCGCTAATATTGATAACGTTAATGGTATCAGAATACCACCTATAGCGTAACCGAAGCTTGAAAACAATTCTATAATAAGCGTTGCCATGGTAATAACATTTCTATACCTAATAATAAATATTATTGTTGTATTTCGGCATGGCTAAAAGATGTATTTTGAGCAGTGGCAATCATAGTTAAAGGAAGATAAGAAAACAATCCGTACCCCTGTCATTTCTGTACAATTTATAACCTATTCTTGGGATAGAGGTTTTACTTGATAGTTACTAGAATTACGGGCGTTAGAATTGATTTCTATTCACTATACCTAAGTTGGAAAATGATTTCGTTTTGGTGTCTTAAACCAACATCACTCCTACCTTATGACTTATGACTTATGAGTAAGACGTAACTAAGAACTAAGTTAAATCATTGGAAGTCTGACGCCACTGTTACAATGTAACTCTGTTTAAAAATCAACTTGCCGACGGTTTCATAACATTTGTATAATACCTAAGTATTTATTATGTTTAATTTAATCTCAGTACAAAACGTTACCGAGCTTAACTTTGACAAAAGGTTGAATCCATCCGGCTTAAGAACAAACAAAAGAGGGATTATTATTATGTAAAGCATGTCTAAAACAGCTTGCAATGATATAATAAGACCAGTGTAACTACGTTTAGTAAAAACGAAAGTTTGAAGTTGAGGTGGTTCAAATTATATTGGTATTCAACAATGCCCCGCTGAGAAAATTGTGCATACTACGTTCAATAAGGTACTGTATTATTTATTACGCAATTGTTTTGATCCAGTTGTATTATCTAAATGTCAAGTAATGTTGATCTCTATTGATCCCTAAAATATCATTCGAATGTTTAAGACTGCGCCGAGCGTACGCCGGATGTACAGTGGCGCCCTCATTACTATTATTGTGTTTTCTAATAAACTAAAGTATTTTCTTGAAATTGGACGGTATGTTTTTCTACTACAAATGAAAACACAACGTATAATCACATAGTTTAATAACAATTCACCTTCCAGTTATCAACTTAACGGAAAAATGTGGCCACCTTTTCCCGTTAAGCTGACTACTCAAAGGATAATTGTTATAAAAGTTTGTTACCTATCCCATAAATTGTGTTTTTACTTGCACTACAAAAACTCATCGTCTTATTCCCAGGAAATGCTTTAGTTAATTAGAAAACACAATAATAGTAATGAGGGGGGCACCACTAGACGCTCGACGTTTGCTCGGTGCAGTCTTAACGTCCATCATGTTATATGTATGAATAGTTAAATTAGAACAAAGACTCGCACAGGCAAGGATTGAGGGAAATCGGTTGGCCTAGGCGTCGTAAAGTTTGATTAGTTTGTTATGATTTTGATACCGATGACGTAACCAATGGTTTTAGACTACAATAATTTAGAATCGAAATCTAACCGATATAATAAACACTTTCCATACCGTCACGAATCACGATCTTGAGTCATTAAGCATTCTTTTTTATGATACTATTTATGGCTTCCGAGAAAGTTGTTTGGACCAATATCGATTATAATAAAACGTTCCCGAAATGCCTACGATATTAGTTTTATGTTAAATATATAAATTGGCTTTTATACCACCTCACTTAGTTTAAAAGAGGAATGACCTTATTCCATTTTCATTACCATTTGGTGTTATGTAGTTAAATTCTATTTAATCCAATCAGTAGGTGCTATCCTAGTTTTAGGGTTCCGTAGACGTACCTTTATACTTGTACTTATCATAAAAACTGCCAAACATACAAGCGTCGAATTTGGTATGATTATAGTACCAATTATAGAGCCATGAAGAAAAACAACAAATACTAAAAAAATTGTCAAGTGTGATGTGACTTGGACTTGTGCTGATTCTACATACATACATAACATAAACTCACGCCTTTATTCTAGTGGTCTTGATATCCGTGTTACACGCGGAACCGTAGCTCCGTGATCTTAGCACCGGCGGTGCTAAGTTCCCGAACTACACGGTCACGCCAAGATACGTATCCGTGTCTGCGTTCGGCTATATATCTGCGGATCTCGGCTCCGGCTCCGCTCCGCACAGTTATTGAATGAAAGCTTGTCGAACGGAGCCTTATTAGATAAATATGTGATAAGTATGTGTTCTAGTTTATTTTATATTTATATTTATATAATGACATTAAACCAATTTTGAATGCAAAAGCAAAGAAACTGAAATCAAAAACAAGACTATCGCATTACCTTCGGAGGTCTTAAGGTGGACTTCCGACCAGCGCGGCTCCGGTGTCACTAACGCAGCGACAGTGACGCCGGAGCCGCGCTGGTCGGAAGTCCACCTTTAAAGACACACATAAAATCTTCATTACACGTCACGGTCACGGGCGGATCGGATCTACGTGTAAATAAGAAACGTATCGCCGTGTAACACGGAGCTACGTATCTTAATTACACGTAGCCGAATTTCACGTGTCGAACGGGCCGGATCTCCGTTGCCGTGTTACTCGGTAACGGAGATTCGGCTACGGGTACACGAAACACGGACACGACCAGGAGCCGTATTATTCCCAGAGTGGGGTAGGCAGAGCTACAGAATTTCCAACAACTATAAAAACTTTTTGATAATTCTGTAACCACATTTTGCCCACTTAGGCGAAGATGTTTAACAGAGTATTAGTGACAGGTTGCAAGCCCATCGCCTAACAGTACTACACACCTTTATTACATTAGTCGGCTTTTACAACATCCACGGAAAAATACGGAGTGGCACTATTCTAATCCGGCTACCACACGGGGAATGTGCTGATTCTATTCGAAATTGAATTCAAATCGGAATATAATAAAATACCTATTGGATTTTTGTATGTCACACTTGTTCCATGGAACTTCGCATTATATACCTATAAAGCTACATATGAAATAATGTTCAATACGAAATTCCTAGTTCCATGGAATAAATGGGACATACCGGGATTTCTTATTATTTTTGACATGCACAGGGTTATTTGGCTAGTATTAAAGTAACTCTTAATCTTTCTTCTCACAGTCCGTGTATTTTCCTGGTGCCCGACAGTGCCCTCTGGGTGGTTTTCTTGGCACACTTCTCACAAACATATCTATTGTGCAACGCGTTGCAGTACTCATAAAGATAACGTGTTTCAAATTCGTTGGATTGTATATCAACCGATACTCAGAGATAAGGTTAAGTGAGATAAACTAGATACCAATGGCTTGTTGAGAGACAAGCCAAATCAGCTATTCTTTATGAATTGTTAAAACTGTGAGCGCCATCATTTTCGCAATGCTGTCACTTAAAATTAAATAATAAATAGTAATTATGCGCCCCAGCAACTTTAATTTTAGTTTCTCGGTGTTTAGGCATTGGTTTTGCTTTGCGGTTTGTAAGTGTTGGCTCGGTCGGCCATTATTATATTTAAGTCGTACTGCCATCTACAGCTTGTGACCGACAACTCTGTTGCATCACAATGGGATACGTACCGACGCTCCCACGAGCTTTCTTAAACCAAATTACAGTTAAACGTGGAAATTTTCAAACGGAAATTGCTTCTATGTGGGTCACGCTTGTAGGCTTTGCTTAAGAGGATTGTGAGGCTGAAAATTTCCATACAAAATGTGATAACGTTTCCCTCTCCTTAAACAGAGTCCGATTTTTACGAAGTTTGAATCTGTCGTAGATATTATGAAAAACGATGTCTGTACGTTTTCCTTTCCAAGAATATATTCTAGGTACAAATTCAAGCAACCAAAACAGAAACGTTGTGTACGTTTCAGTCTAATTTATCATAATCACTACAACGAATTCAGAATTCGTGGAAATCGGACTTGATTTAGAGTGTGAGAAACATTATCGCCCGGGGCAAAATTTGTATCGAAAATATTTGACAGCTCGCGATTTAGGCGTCGTCGCTTCACAATCCTCTCGCTGCGCACTCGATGCGGCGAAATCGTTACGCACTCGCGGCGAACTCACTGCGCACTCGCCTCGTTTTCAACTTGCCGTCAAATCGCAAGTGTGATAAGGCCGTTAGGGATACGATATAAATTGATCTAGTCCCAAACTTAAGTACTAGGCTTGTACTATCTACAGTATGTCGACCAAGCAAAGCGAGATCTAACAGGCAAGTAGGATGGCATTCGTATGCGTGTTTGCCGATAACTTAAGTATTGTTAATCCGATTCTTATAGGTAGAAAATATGTTAAGGGCGGAACTCACGAGGTCAAGATGCATTCGGCGCAAACATCCGCTGTCTATTACGGTTCAAAAGATACAACTCTAGTTAGGGAGCACAGAGGGTACTGAACCCTAAAAAGTACTTAAGGGGCTACCCGGCGTATTTTAGCGATTTTCAAGTCGATTCAAATAAGCCAAAATGTAGTACAAAAATCTGTAAAAAACATATATTTTAGCTTGGCATTTGTTCTTTATTTTTCACGGAAAAATATTTCGCAAATGTTTATATCTTAAGAGTATAATAATTTCCCGTGAACCCTTTTCTCGATCTATAATCCATTATAACTGCCTAATTATGCGATATTTACACATGAGACTTAACTTATAATTGGACAATAATGTGAACTTTAATTTGGCCGGATGTTTTTTTAATTGATTCTGTAGTTTTTGAGGAAAATAAAATATTCATGTTAGCGCGCTAATCCCCACTCGCGGGTCTATGCGGGGGCGACGGGCGGCATACGCCGCTTGGCCGTCGAACGGGGAACCCGTGCCGCTCGGAGCCACGCGCGACATGGCGACATGGCGACATCTAACGGCAAACCATGTACCACCAACTCGCCAGCGCCAACAGCGTCACAACGTCAGACAGCGGAACTAAACTGTTCTACAACGCGCAAGCGAAATTTCAACAGTCAGTTGATATATGTAGCACTTCCAACTTCATCCCAATGGACTTCTGTCCCCAGGCATAACACCCGCCTGGAGAGAGATCTCTCTATTGCCCTCTCTAACTACATTGGTGACCCTCGACAATGGACAATTATGCAACCTGACGACCTTCCAAGCAAATGACGCAGTCTCACAGCAAGCCGACTTGCCCGCACTGTGCACCACTAGCATTCTGTCATTATGCCTGGTGTCTACAGTGTGCAACACTACAGCTCTCACTCAACAACCCGACTCACTGCGTCCAACTACGAGTACTTTACGAGCAAGGTACACGACGCACTGTTGTACTCCACTGACGAGTTTGTTATAATTTCTGGTAAATATACAGGGTGTTTGGCAGTCGGGTGTAGGTTTTAAGGGTGATAGTATAAGGGTCATTCCGAACATTTTTGACCACATTTACTATTATGCTAAGTTTCACGGTTTCCGAGATATTGATCATTTAAATAGGTTTTTTTTGTAATTTTTCCTTATGTCCGTGATACGAAAAACCCCTTAATTCAAGTATTAATTTAAATAAAAAACAGTGTTTTCTTGCATGACTTGAATCACTATGAAATAAGGAAGCTACATGCCATTTTTTTTTCCTTACAACTTTTTGAGTAACCTCACAAAATTGGTTTTTCCATACTTGGTGAAAAACAAACGCGGGGTTCTCTTAGTATGGAGAAAGTAACTCTTGCGCGTTTACTCAAAAAGTTGTAAGGAAAAAAAAATGGCATGTAGCTTTAAAACTTCCTTATTTCATAGTGATTCAAGTCATGCAAGAAAACACTGTTTTTTTTTTTAAATTAATACTTGAATTAAGGGGTTTTTTGTATCACGGACATAAGGAAAAATTACAAAAAATCCTATTAAAATGATCAATATCTCGGAAACCGTGAAACTTAGCATAATAGTAAATGTGGTCAAAAATGTTCAGAATGACCCTTACTATCATCCCTTAAAACCCCTACACCCGACTGCCAAACACCCTGTATATCCGTAAAGTCATCGTCAAAAGTAACTGATCACTTTAGTACCTTGTCGCTTTACTGTGTCATAAGCAATGCCAACAAGATTGACGAATTTAATGGGATTTAAAGTGCAAAACAAATGTTTTCACGATTTTTTGGTAAGTATTTAATGAATAAAATTTTATGTTCGATTGGGTTGCCAGCTCCTGGCCTAAAAAGTCTCAATACCAACTGCAAGTTATAGTAGTACGCCAACAATCCGTAAGATGTCGTTAGCGGCCTAAAAAGTTGGCCATTATAGTACATTTACTTTATACTAGATGGCGTTACGAAAAAGCGATGGCGCATGTACGTAAACTTGCAGAGGTGAGGAAAGGAAGTGGGGAGGGAAGAAGTTGAAATGCTCGAGGTCATTGAGACGGGGTACGCCCTTAAGATTATTCCAAAGCGAGTAAAGATTTAGTTTTGTGTTGGAAAGATTACTAGTCAATTGTTGAACAGATTCTGATAAAATTCGGTATGGGAAAGGGTATAATAGGATAATTACACAGTTCCCGAGGGAATAACAATAGACCAGGTATACGTCGACGAAGTCCCTAGCAAGTGCATATAATAAACATATGTTATGCTTGTAATCATGAGAATTCGCTCCTCCAACATAGGCAGCGCAATTAGCGAATTTAAAACGTAAAAGCTCATTGAAGAAAGCTCAGCCTTGAACGCTTTCGCAACCGGTTCGGAGGAGGAACCAGCGCGTGCGCATTCCGACATTTACACGCTAATTACAACAATTCGTCTTGGTGATAGAGTGTACATTTCATTAAGCAGAATTATAGAAGTAGGTCCTTCCTCTATTAAAATAACCTAGGTGATATAGAGCTGAGTTATATATTTTTGATGCGACAACTACCTTCAGTGCTGTCTTACGTACGAATCACTGAACAGATGCACACAGGCCGTAAGTGGGCTTCGAGGGTCATAGACGTATGCAATATTATTTATTTATTTATTTAATCTTCATTGCACAAAAAGAAGTACAAATAATTAAAACAAGTAATGAATGCAAATGCGTTTTGGTTTTTAAACCATGTTTTCCATTGTTTTCCTTAAGTACCTATTTAGGTAGATACGGCCAACTTGAAAACGAAAAACTATAAGTACCTACCTACATCATGACAATAAGAACACTTTATCCGTCAAACTAGAAACAAACTCAGAATTAGGAGTCCTCAATTCCTTGTTTTCTCTCGATATTTTTCTTTCACCTAAAGAAGCATCAGGTACCTAACTTACTTAAGTTAGAAAAAACTGTCTGGTACATGGTGACTGCGAGGGTTCGATCTCGGTACCGCACGATCACGAGTCGAGTCATTAATGTCGGGTTCCTATATTCAAACCGCGGACACATTAGGCTTACTTCGGGTTCAAATTTCACATTTAATAATACAAAATGTGTCTAACAGTGATCAAAAGTAAGCTTTATCTATCCGTGGTTTAAATATAGGAGCCGGACATAAGTTACTAAGCCACCAACGCTTTTGAGTCGAGTATCGATAAGTGAATTTATTACCCGTTATTTAATGTAGTCCTGACATACCAGTACCAGGGCTCTGTTTTAGTCGGTAAAACCATATTGATTTTAACGTGTTATCGCAGAGCTATCAGAGCGTTGACGATTCGAAATATGTCAAAAGCAATAAGGTTTTACCGAGTAGAAGAACTAGTTGTGTTGCGCGTACGCTTCGGTAGATTATGAACATTTAAAAAAAAACTAGGAAACTTATTTCTAGTAATATAAAATGTAATTATCAGGTTGTAGTCATGCATAATAATACTCGTAATCAGCACGAAAATAGAGCTAACTAGTATTCGTTCTGTGTTTTTCCTCCTCGCTTGATTATTGATGTCACCAGAGAATAATGTACCTACTAATATATAGTAATATAGAATAATAATAATATTATGCACAGAATTTTCAGAAACTACTCATTTATCTACTACTTACCTACTTGAGGACTTACAATAATACGCTTTCATTTTCATACATAACTCAAAAGTTAAAGTTACGTGGGATTCAGTTACAGTAAAACCAGAGTAATAATAATACTCGGCTGTATATTGCTGTCACACTGTCTGGCATAACAAGTATACTGACAGAGAGAGGGACAGATTGTGACACTGCATTAGACAGCTGAGTACCTACTGTTATAGATATCGGTAGGTACTATGTACCCTAGGGCCCGTTTCATGAAAGCTTGTAACTTGTATTACAAGGGAGTTTTTCCAACAATACCGTATTAACAAAAAACTTCCATTTGTATTAGAAGGCCCCAGATGTTTTTGGTGATTATCCATTTATTGAAATTTGTCTAATAGGTAGTTGGAGCTGAAATGGAACTGAGGTGGCCATATTAAAGTCTACGTGTCAAATCAAAACTGACTTAGGCCCGTATTAATAAACTAATCTCAACTCTAATGCTCGTCTTGAGATGTGTCAAAAATGACAGTGTTCTATGGTTTGACGTTTACTTTGACATATCTTGTGACGGGCATCTCAGCCAAGATGAGTTTATTAATACGGGCCTCAGGGCTGTATTAATAAACTCAAACGTCAAAGTAAACGTCAAACCATATAACACTGTCATTTATGACACATCTCGCGACGAGCAATAGAGTTGAAATTAGTTTATTAATACGGCCCTTAGAAACGCTAAATTCTATTTTTGATTTACGTAGGACGCTGTTACGCAATAATGTGTCAATCCACAACGATTTAGCAATAAAGTGTCAACCCTCAATACTTTCGTCTTGGGTTGACATTATATTGCTAAATCATTGTGGGATGACATATTTTTTTGCGTAACAGCGTCCGTATATCGTGTTTGACGTCTGGAAACGAAATTGTTGTCATATCCAAGAGAGACAATGATGAGTAACGAAACGATGCTTTGAACTATATTAGCAAATCACACGGCGATTAGAAAACACTTTCGATTTTACAATACTAGTGGGGGCGTTTGTTTGTATAACTTTTTTGTCCCCAGCCCAAACTAAACGCCATGTAGGAGTCAGTAAACGATAGCGTTCACTTTCTTTTGCTTCAAAAAGTTCAATGACTTAATTTCTGTTATAGATGTTATGAATAGTTATGAATTTATGATGGATTTTTTTACGTTAAATATGAATCAATTTCCGATTAAGTTGTCTTTTGTTTGTTCAGTCTTCACAATATTTGGTACGGGCATAGTTTACAGGCCCGGGACAGATATAGGGTAGTTTTTATCCCGGAAAATCGAATAGTCCCGACGAAAAAGCGATAAATGACTTCTACGCCGATCATCTAAGTTCGTACCAATTATAAAATCGATTGACATAAAACTTTGCGCCTTCCGCCTTGTTCACTCACTATCGCTAATTAACATCTTTATCTTGGGTCAATGACCTAGACTTCCGACGCTAAAACATTGTCAGGCACAGAGAATGAAGTTCGGTTAAGTATCAATAATGTAATAATCGACAAGTCCCCCTGTTTGAGTTAACCGAAGCCCCTGCGGCCCAGTGCCTTGAGGTGAGGAATAGAGACGGGAAGGTGTTCGAAGTTTCGAACCCAACTGGCCGCCATATAAACTATAGCGACCCGCCCTCGCTTTACTTCGGTTTATGTGAGTTTTCTGTAACGACCGTACATAAACCAGAATCTATTATACATATAAACCTTCCTCTTGAATCACTCCGTCTATTAAAAAAAGCGCATCAAAATCCGTTGCGTAGCTTTAAAGATCTAAGATTTCATCATTTCGCCATGTCCGTCCGTCCGCACCCTAGGTCAGAGACTCTTAATACTAGAAAGCTATAATTTGGCATGAATATACATATTAGTCACGCCAACAAAGTGGTAAAAGAATATGTTCGAAAAAATTGTTTAGTTTACTTCCCCGCGCATATAACGAATTTAAAAGGAAAACTATCACGACTAGGTACACAATTAGTTCCTGAGATACAGGTGACTAAAGTGTTTATACCTACTAAAAATCATCCAAGGCAGCATCAAATAACTTTAAATTGAAAATTAGTTAATACATGTTAATTTTTGAGATCGTTTTTTGTTTGTCGTTACGTATTTGGAACCCTACACTGAGCATGCTCTTGCCCGGTTTTTAACATAATGTAGACGAGAATATGGAAACGCGTAGTTTCTAAAACTTATATTTTATGACATAGAGAAGGCAAACCAATACACAGGCCCATGGGATCTGTGATAAGAGTACAATCTTAAGTCTGTAATCTTAAATGCGTTGCCAACATTCGCTGGACTTGTGTTTTGTTATCATTATAATAATGTAGAATTAAAGTCGGTACTAAACTCGTTTGACATGGTGAACTCGTGAACTTGAAGTATCAGCGTTATTTCCGCTTCGGCGGCAACTTGACGGACTTTGGCCGTCGGCACACGTGTGGACTTCGCCCAGCCAGTATTGCATGCTTGTAGCAATACATTGACTGATAGTTTTAAAATTTTTGAGCCGAGAGCTATTGCAGCGACGCAATGTATCACGGACAGCATCCGGGCTATCGCGTTATGAAACTGAGCCTCAATATAATAATACCTACTTTGTGACGGTACGGAATCCTCGGTGCAAGAGTCCGACTCGCACTTGACCGGTTTTTTTAATGTTGAAGCTGTTATGAAAAACCAAGTTTGTTTGTTTCCGGTTGTTAGGATTCCGTAGTCAAACTAGGGACCCTTATAGTTTGTCCGTCCGTCTGTCCGCAGCTTAGCTCAGAGACTCTTAAGTCTAAAAAGCTGTTATCTGGCATGATAATACATATTAGTCACATCGACAAACACAAGTTAACGACGACAACGTCAAACGTAACGTGGGGATGTTTTTTTTTCGTCTACCCCATTGTGTGGAGTGTATTTGGATAAGTCTTTAAAAAATATAGCGAGGTATTTTTCGACTAAGGGATCCATTTGTGACATATTAAGATTTAAAGTGCAAATTTTATTAGAGGCAAGTGTTGCTTTATTTCTAACTAGCTTCTGCCCGCGAATCCGTCGGCGTGGAACTCGTTTATATCGTAGCTCCATACAATTTTTCACCCTGTATTTCACCCCCTAATGGCCGGTTCCTATATTCAATCCGCGGACAGATAGGCTTACTTTGGATTAAAATTTGACACATTTTGTATGGGCTAATGTCAAATTTTAACCCGAAGTAAGCCTTATCTATCCGCGGTATGAATATAGGAACCCGACATTAGAGGATGAATTTCGGGAACAAAAGTATATTATGTCCTTTCCCAGGATTCAAATTATCTTTGCACCAAATTTCACCTAACTCGGTTCAGCGGTTGAAGCGTGAAGAGGTAACAGACAGACAGACATACACCTTTCGCATTTATAATATTAGTATGGATTAAATATACTTTTTATTTCGAGAGAACGAGCCGATTCACCCCACATCCCCTCATCTTGGCTGAGATGCGCGTCACAAGATACGTTAAAGTAAACGTCAAACCATAGAACACTGTCATTTTTGACACATCTCGAGAGAGCATTAGAGTTGAGATTAGTTTATTAATACGGGCCTAAGATTAGTTACTCTGGCCCTAAACTATCTCTAGAAATTTTGCTTCAGCGTATGTTTATTTGGTAATTCAACTCAAATACGGTACGTTCTTGACATTTAAACATTCACGCCGCCAGTTGAAACTGACGATCTTTATCCCATGACATTTGATTAATAATCGCTTACGACATATAAACGTCACTCCTTCTCCGCAATGATGATCTTGTCCGGAAGCGCTTGTACTCGTAGATTCACTCTAAATTACCGACTTGTAAAAGAGCTCTTATATGGCCAATTTACTACTACAGTTCTTATTTTGGTTTCTTAAAAATTGGTTGGACGGTTTAACCTCGTGAGGCCCAACGTCCTAAAAGGACATTTGTCAAAGTGACTTTTGACTTTAGTTGACTGACACTATAAGATCTTATAGAACGAGTCACCTTCACATACAATTGCTAAATTATAAAGAAAAAATTGGGGAAGAGCATGTCGGACCATGCTCAGTGTAGGGTTCCAAAGCCGTTACGCTCTTTTGCTGCATTTTTTTTTGTTGGCTCATGTCCTTGGAGAAGCGCAGTTTTTCGGCAATAACTCAAAAATGGTATATCCATTGATGTTGAAAATAATTTTTGTTGAAAGTTTTTACCTTTGTTATTTATATTTTTGGACTTACAGTTTAAAAGATAAAGGGTCGGACGCAATTTATGAATCTTTCTGAGCGATTATTTCCGAAAATAATTACCAAACCAGAAATCAAATTATTTTTTTTACTCCAGGTACATTTCAACATTAGAAACATGAGTAATAAATAAACTGTTAGATGCGAGAGACATATTATGCGTAGTATAAAAGTTTTTTTAAATGACAGCTAGACTGGAACTAACATTGATTTTCTCTTAATTGCAGATGGATAGCAGCTCCGAGGCGATGGAGCTGCGACGAGAGTTGGACGCAGTCAGGAATGCTCTGCAGCAGCAGTCGGAGTCCGTCCTCAAGCAAAGACACCAGCTGGTAGAGGCCGGGCAGGCCCTGGCTGCACGCGACAAGCGAGCCATCCAGGAACGGAGATTACGACAGGACCAACTAGCACTAGTTCTACGATCTTTGGTCCTCCTCGAATCCCGCCTCACTAGAGAACAGAAGCAAGTACACGTAGCTCTAAACCACAAGGAGAAAATAATTAAGTCGCAACAAGAGGAAATCGCTAAACTAAAATCGAGGAAATCCTATTGCAGTAACTGCCAACAGCTTTTAGGATTTACCAGCGAACAAACCAACATAGAAACCGATCCGGAATTCCAAAGCCTCGAAAGCACTGATTCAAGGTTCCAGAATAATTTTGTGAGAAGCTCCAGTTACCGCGAGAGGAACTCACCGCCAGTATTTCAGAAGAATACGCGACTGAGCAAGAGCTTCCAGCTGCCTAAGAATGACGTGATCTATGGTAACACCAGTTCCAGTGAAGAAGGAAACAATGCCAGCACCGGCAGCAAAGGGACATTCATTAAAAATAAACAGGCTTTTGTTAGGCGAGACGTCTTTAGAAGATCGAGGAAGTATTCGGGGAGGAAGAGTAATAAATACTACGATAATTCACAAAAAAGTTATAACCAAGCCAACAGCAGCAGTGCTGAAGAATGCGTCGGCATGAGCTATCAAGTTAACGATGGAAACGATCTGACAGCCAATCAAATTGCTAAAGATATTAGGAGAGCTTCTCTCAAAATTGACCAGCTTATTGGTAAACCTAAGAAGGATATAGATAACAATAGGGATCCAGATAAGACTTATACCACTAAAATGGAAAGACTGCGTGAAATAAAAAGACAAGGTTCCGATGAAATCAAGGCAAATAGGCAAGTTTTCCTAAAAAACGTACTAAGTGAAGACGGCAATGAAAAGCCTTGGTACTGCAATGTGAGCGATCCCGAACAAGACAACGATTGCATGGAGCAACGAGAATCGCTTAACAATAACAAGTCCAAGTCTGTTGATGATTTGCTCGTTGCTGGTTTAAGCAACGGTATTCTAAATGCCGAAGTTATATCTGCTAAAAACGAAGTATTATGCAATAACATTACACAAGACAGCGACCGATTCATTAACAGATTCGATGATAAAAATAATAACCAACAATGTAGTTCGACTAAGCAAGTTCACTCAAATGACGTGACTGACAACTGGTACGCCAGCACAAGTGATGCTGACGAGTGCCCTTCTAATGAAATTTATAAAAATAATCCTGTGCTCGAGTGCGTTAACCAAATTCTACTGCAGAATTCTTTAGACGATAGCAGCAATGACAACTCTAAGTCAAGTGAAGCTCCGAGTCCGAAGTCAAGCACGAAACGCGTTCAATTTTCAACACTCAATAGTATTTCTTACGACGATAAAGTCCGAGCAAACAACCACACTTTACCACGCTCAGAAAAAAGAGCAAATAAGATCGTCAAGTTTAGCCTGGAAACCGCGTCTGAACACAGCTATGAGGTCCCAAACACTGCGCAAGGATTTCAGTATGAGATACAAAGTATTTATAGCAACGAATACGAACCCATCGTGACGAAAGCGGCGGACCGGCCGTCGCCACTACCGCGCACAACCAACGAAAAGGCCAATGTGCCAAACATAAGAGGCTCTATAGTTAAGAATTTAGCTGCTAACATAGAACGTAACGCGGAGAAGAAGGAGTTGGAACTAGGCTCCATGAAAATATTCAACAAAAGGAAGGTGCCAAGAACGCCCCCCGCCCTGCCGCCAAAACCGAAGAACCTGTCGGCCAAATTTAAAGC
Source organism: Acleris laterana (assembly GCA_963966035.1). Classification (NCBI taxonomy): domain Eukaryota; kingdom Metazoa; phylum Arthropoda; class Insecta; order Lepidoptera; family Tortricidae; genus Acleris; species Acleris laterana. The sequence continues at coordinate 76,327,930 of OZ014438.1, read as the reverse complement.
CGAGAAAACAGAACCGTCAGACTCTGAAGCCGTTGCGGCTAACCAACGGGTTGCAGAAGTTAAGAGAAAAGTGGGACAAGTAGCAACAAGTAACGTAGAACCCGACTACTGCTCCATTTCAGAGATAAATGTTCCAGTAGTCAGCAATGGCAAAAGGGAGTTGCTACTCTCACAGCCAACGGTCGAGATTCACAACGAACAGTACCCCGTACTGGTGAGTCAGAGGAACAGCGTGGCGAAGGTAGTGTCGCTGCCTCGCATCCAGAACAAGATAAGCGACAAGGACATTCCTAAACTACCGCAAGTCACAGAGATCATCATACCAGATGAAGATGAAAAGCAAGAAGAAACGAACTACCCACAAGACAGTTACTTAACTAACTTTAACCTTCATTCTATGCAACCGAAATTGGACCCTCGGGCTTCCATCCAAATGGGGAACACGGTGTCTTCTATTCTGTCAGAAATAAACAAAGGAGGCAAGAGTGGCGGAAAACACATCAGCCTCACCGAGCTGGATCACCAGTTCAATCGTGGCCCTGATAAGGCAGACACCCATAAAGCAGAGTACTTCGATGACATAGACAAATTTGATTTGTCCCAGAATTTTGAGGAGTTTAAAATAGACGATGAGTTGGGCAGCATCGTCGCTGAGGAATACCGCATCAGCTCTGGAAGCAGTGACGGTTCCATGTCTGACGTAGTCACCGAGCACATCCTTACCGCTGAAAATAACTCTAAGGACGGTAAGGATACATTTCTTGAAGCGGAAACATTGAACAAGCAAAAGAACGCGAAGCTTTCGAATAAGCCGGATCTCTTGTCGAATATTGAGAATTTAGAGACTGAGTCGGTCAGAAACTCGGACATTGAGTCGAGTAATTCGTCCGGGAGTAACAGTGGGTCTTATAATACTGTGAAGTGCGAGCCCCGGATAATAGTAGCAAAGGCAGAAGTGGCGAAGACGAAGGGGTCCTTCGATATCTTCTTGGAGACTTCAGGGTTGAGTAGCAAGAGTATTGCTACTCCCAGTAAGCAGTTTATCGGAGTGAGACCCCCAAGCGCCAACCACAAGAGCGTGCTTAAGCCGAGGGACATCAAAATGAGGGTCAAGAACCCAGCTACAACGAACAAAATCAACGAAAAACCTATGACTACCGCTATAAAATATTTTGAACCGTACGTTTAAATGTTAAATACATTTAAACCTATGTATAGAATGAATTCAATTCTATTTATTATATAAATGAACTTGCCTTGCATAATAAATATTACTATACTATATTTATCGATGTACATATTATTACTTTATTAACTATAGTTATCTATAATTTAAAAATCTTTAACAATTATTTTGTTTTTTTATTGAGACGAATTATAATTTTTACGTATAGCTATCTAAAAAAAATATTGTTAGACGAATTGCCAATTACTCAATCAATAGTGACTGTTGTACCAATTTTTAAATCAGCATCCCCGAAGATCTAGATGATATATCCCAAAGAGGGGCTATTTAAAAGGGTGTGGTCATTGTGAATAGCCCAAAACTATTTTTTCTGTAAATAATGACACCTGCTTTGTGTAAAACCTACTGTGAACAGTCTGTGAGCATATAGAATGGCCCAGGTCATAAAGGCGGCTTCCGTTATTGCCGGATGCACGCGAATATAATGTCCATACACCGGTTTGACGGGGGCAAAAATGTAGCAGTGATAGTGATTCAATATCGACAAAATTTATCGACAACGATAAAAAGCAATTTTTGATCATCATAATGTCACTCTACTGCTCTGCATAAAGTATTACACCCATTGTAATAAGTTCCCTAAGGAATAACGATAACCATAATGTACGCGGACAAGTACGAAGTTTATTTAAGTAATAATAAACCGGGAAATATTTTAGACCATGCTGAGTAGGGTTCCGGAGCCGTTACGTTGTAGTTTTGGCTGTAGGGTGGGGGGGACTCTAACAAAAATTAGCGCTTTAATGCTTAATATTTCATAAACGGATCCCTTAATCGAAGTTGTGCTCACAAACCCGCAATATTTTTGAAAGACCTATCCAACGACACCCCACTAATATGGGGTAGACAGGAAAACAAATACACCCCCACGTTATGTCTAGAGGAGGTATGTACAATAAAACGTTATTTATTTCGTGGTTTTATTTTAGTCTGTGACCTAAGCTGCGGACGGACGGACGGACGGACCACGGAACCCTAAAAACTGAAGTCGAAGTTAAACATCAATGCACGATAAACCTTACCCCATTGCGTTACACCCAATTCTTGATTGTTGACAGAGATGTACAAAATGGTTTTAAAAAAGCATTTAAATACAAAATGCAAAATACTTTTTAGATTTACTATGTATTTCAAATGCAAAATACCAAATAGTTTTGCGTTTTGTATTTGAAATGCTAAATGCAAAATAGGTATTTTCAAAATACTTTTTCAAAATAAAATACCTTTTGACCTAATCTCAGATATTTTTATTTATTCTATTACGCTTTTTAACAATACCAGTTGTTCGAATACCTCTTCACTCATTTTTCTTCTGTGAGGTCTCATAATCATCCCACCGTACGAAAAAAGTCTTTCTACTGGCGCTGAACTTGGTAAGGATGTGTTGTTTTTGTATCACAAAGTATTTTGCATTTTGAAATGAATATTAAAAATGAAAAATATATCTCGAAAGGTATTTCAAATAAAATACAAAATGCTTCTTACTAAAAAGCATTTAAATGCAAAATACAAAATAGCTATTTTGCATTTTGTATTTGCATTTTAAATAGAAGTATTTCAAATAAATCGCATCTCTGATTGTTGATGTAAATTACTGAAGAGACCAGTAAGTAAGCCATACTGGACGAGTACCTGTACGTACTGTGTACGAGTCCAGTATGGCACTTATTCGTCGAAGCTTGTATACAAACATAAACAGGGTGTCTCATTCAAATCGGTCAGTATGGGAAAGTCTGAAACTATAAGACATACGAAGATTTGTTCTTAGGAACCATGTCACCGATTTTGATAAAAAGAAAAACTGCATTCATACATTTGAAAAAAAAACGGTACCCAGCTAGGGAATCGAACCCGGTTGTTTTGAAAAAATAAACTTATACTATTTCTATTCCGATATCGATTGTGTAGGTCTTAAGCAGTAAATGTTTCTAAGAAACATGATGTTTAAAATGAATAAAATGCATTGTTTTCACATACTTTAATTTATCATAGTAGGTGTTCGAAGTGACCACTGTTTTTTTCAATACATTATTCGACACGTTTAGGTAAAAACAATTTTACATGCCTGAACTTGTTGAATATTGTACCGGTGGTCACTTCGAATATAGCTATTGAAATAAATTAAAATTATCTGAAAACAATGCATTTTCTGGATTTTAGACATCATGTTTCGTAGAAACATTTACTGCTTAAGACCTACACAATCGATATCTGAATAGAAATAGTGTGTTTATTTTTTCAAAACAACCGGGTTTGATTCCCTAGCTGGGTACCGTTTTTTTTTCAAGTGTATGAATGCAGTTTTTCTTTTTATCAAAATCGGTGACATGGTTCCTAAGAACAAATCTTCGTATGTCTTATAGTTTCAGACTTTCCCATACTGACCGATTTGGATGAGACACCCTGTATAGGCTGATAAACAAATTACCCTCCTCTTTCGGCAGTCGGGTAAAAACGGCTAGGAACGATGATCCAGACGGAGCCTGCACAAGGTCCTACCAAAAAAACGGTCTCACGCTTTTTGCACTGTTAATAGTAGGTATATGTATTGTTAACCAAGGGATGAATGTGATCAATTGCAGCCCGAAATATCTAGGCTGCGCGAGCGACAGCGAGTGCGTCTATAGTTCGAGGGTGCAATTGATACTTTCACCCGAGTTAAAGACTCTACTTATCATTTCGATTACGAGGAAAGTATAAACAAATTGTAGTTTATGCAATTGTTGTATAAGAGAGGTCGAAAAACAGGAGTGGCATGCGTTACGCGCGACCCGCGCGCCTCGAGTGTTTTTTGACTTATTTATACACCTTTGCTTACAATGCTTTTTCTACGACTAGGTTTCAAATGAAATGCAAAATAAAGCGAAAAAACGTAGAAACGAACGAACGAAGCACAAAACAACAAACAAAGAAAATGATAAAATATGTGTCTATGGTTTACTGTGTTTTTAAATTGACGGAATGGAAAATAGAATTATTTACATTTCCAAAACATTTTAATTTGACCAATCAGAATACTTCACCAAATTAAATCCACCAATCACAATGCATATCGACTGTCAATCGGAACGTTAGGTTAGGTACGTGTTACTTAGGTAAGTACTTACTCTAATTTAAATCTGTTAAAAAACTATTTTAAAATCGACTAAACAGAATTCATTTCTCAAATTATTAGTTGTTTTTGTCCCTATTTCACAATCGTTGAAATATGATGCTAAGGGCTGTTTTGGGGCATAGACAGATTTTTCTCTGGATTATTCTGCGGACATAAATATTATGTATGTTCTTATATAATTAGTGTTCGTGACTATATAAATGACAGATAAAAGTACACAGGGGTTATTATGACAGTGATCGTACTTTTTCCAGCATTTTTGGTGCAGTGCTAAGGTTGTCAATAGTGGCCAATATGAAATTGTTTGAACCAAGAATCAAATAAAAACAAAAAATATTAATAAAATAGCGTATTAAACAAATCGAAAATACAGAAAATATTCTCAGAACATGTAAAGCCTAACCCAATATGGATAATGAAACGAAGGGTTAATTTACTACGAGTACCTATATGAGAAAAGGTAACACAGTTGCAATAAATCCTTATCTCAGGTTATAGTTCATATTTATTATTAGGAATTGATATACTAACTATACATAAGCATAGACAGTATAATGCGTACGTAATGGCAGTGCAATATATAAGTCATTTTGTTTCTTCACTAACGTCCCAGTAATAAATGTTATACACAATTATAATCACTGATTAAGTAAAAAAAATAGTGTTTCATTTTCAATGATATCATAATATTACATAATTTTAAACGACAATCATACTATACGGGTGAGGACCAAAAAGTTGGACCACAGTTAAGCGCAGTTAACAAACGACGATGACGAAAAAAGTTCCGTTGTGCGACGAAAAGTATCCCTACAATTGTATGGCTAATTTTCGTGTCACAACGAAAGAGTTTCATAGGCATTTTTATTGATTGAATTAGCTTGGACAACTTTTTGGTCCTTACACGTCGACAACCCTAGGTCGCTGTCGTGTCATTTGACGTCATCGCACCAAGAATGCTGGAAAAAGTACGATCACTGATTATGACATGCCTATGCAGTTCAGTTAACGCCGAGAGAAAAGGACAGAGCTATATAACTGCTATGCTGCTGCTCTGTCCTTTACGCTCGCCGTAATATGAACTACATAGCCAATGTCATCATAATAACCCTCCAGGAGTAGGAAATAGTAGTTTATGCAATAGTTGTATAAGAGAGGTCAAAAAATATGAGTGGCGTGTGTTACGATGTGAGCCGAAGGCGAACATCGTAAAGGTAAGCGCCACGAGTGTTTTTTGACTTAGTTATACACCGTTGCATACAATACTTGTTCTACGACTAGGTTTCAAATGAAATGCAAAACTAAGCGAAAAAACTTACAAACGAACGAACGAAGTAAAGAACAACAAACGAGCGGGAAACAAGAAAATGACAAAATATGTGTCTATGGTTTACTTTGTTTTTAAATTGACGGAATGGAAAATAGAATTATTTACAATTCCAAAACATTTTAATTTGACCAATCAGAATACTTCACCAAATTAAATCCACCAATCACAATACACATCGACTGTCAAACGGAACGATAGATTCTTTTAGGTACGTGTTTCTCTTTAACTAACTTAAATCTTTTAAAAAAACTTTGTATTTCGTATCAACCAACCAGAATACAGCTATTTTAAAATCGACCAATCAGGTAACTGAAATCATTTCTCAAAACATTAGGTGATTTATAGTCCCTATTTCACAATCGTTAAAATATAATTAAATTGATTGTGCAACGCTAAGCTTTGGCAGCTGGCCGTATCGTTTTATCTCAAAAACGCACAAGTGCTGTTTTGGGGCATAGACAAGATAGACTTTTCTCTGGATTATTCTGCGGACATATTATGTATGTTCTTATATTAGTGTTCGTGACTATATAAATGACAGATAAAAGTACAGGAGTAGGAAATAGTACATTACTTAACAAGGGCTGTAAAAGAAAGAAAGCCCGAAATCGCAGGTATTTGAGACCCGAGCCGTAGGCGAGGGTTGTAAATATGCGATAGAGGGCTTTCTTTTTTACTGCCCGTGATGAGTACACAATTTTACGTCTTCACCTGGCCACAATGCGAGTTTTACCGTGCGCGCAGCGTGCGATAAAACTCACATTATGGCCAGGTGTTACGTAAAGTTATTTATAGCATTTTTGAGATAAAGTTAAGTGCATTGCTGTGACGTGTGGGAGACATCCGCGCTGTGTCGTGTGCGCCGAACCGCCTGCGATCAAAGATGCGCTACGCATCTCCTAATTACCGCTGCGCTCCTGGTACTTTATTTGAACAAGCAATTACTTTTCTTCCCTAGGGTGGACATGTATCACTTTCAACCCGCTTCTAAGATAAAGAATGACCTACTTTCAGAGTGTGAGACATGAAACAGTACATTGTGCATCAAGGGCGGTAAGAAGAGAATTGCTAACGAGAGACTATTAGAAGCCCGACGCCGAAGGCGGAGGGCTTTTAATGACTCGAGTTTGCAATCTCCTTACTGCCCATGATACACACAATGATTTTCATCACATTAGCGAGGAAATAAAAAACAAATAGAAAAAAAAACCTTTTCTTTAGATTTCGCTGGCAGCAAATCATTGTTGAGTAGTTGAGCCGCATTTAACAAATCAGGTGGTGTTGATATCACTACAGATTCTTCCGATGAGGAAGTCATATTTAGTATGTTTTTTTCGTACCTTTAAACAAAATACGCTTCGGAAACAACAATCAAACAAAATGAAACGAACTCGATTCGCTAAGCTAAAAGAGTTTGACAACTTTTTTTTAGTCTTCCACATATAATGCCTAGAATTGCTTTTTTTTTAAACTTGACAAATACAGGCCGTTCTGCCAGATTGTACAAATTTTCAAAATGAAATTTAATAAAATAATTGCAAATGTCTCTGAAATAATGGTAAAATAGAAATATAATGCAGACAAAAGTGCCGTATAAGTTTAATTAAACAGTAAAATTAGTTTGTAGCCAAATTTTGAATATAGGAAATAAACCTTGGTCTGAAATGATGTACAAGTGGAGTCAATATTTTAAAACTAAACTCATAACTCCCTAGGGAGTTATGAAAATGTATAACTCCCGCGGGAGCTAAGTCGGCTATAACTGCCCTAAACGCCTGCGTGTTATAAAACCCTTTCCGAGCAAGTGTGATGAAAAATAATAAAATACACTGTGAAACATAACATGGCACGACATGCCACTATGACATGACATGATATGTTGACGACGCGGTAGCCTAGTCTGTAGTGAAAGTCAATGTGGTTTTCGACCTGGTAGAGGTACGGCTGATGCCATATTTGCAGTCAAGCAAATCCAAGAAAAGAGCCTGGAACAACACCGACCTCTATACATGTGTTTCGTAGATCTGGAGAAAGCCTTCGACCAACGAACAACGCGACCGTTTGCTTGGCTGGCAGCCAACTAAAGAAAGTGTCACATTTCAAGTACTTGGGCACTCGATTAAGGAACGTTAACACCTTGGCATCAGAGATTCCAGCTCGAATAGCGGGAGCTGCAGCGGCCTTTGGCAAACTGAAATCACGTGTTTGGGATTCTCACGACCTTAAACTGCAAACCAAACTTCTAGTCTACAAAGCGATAGTGCTGCCAACGTTACTATACGCAGCAGAGACATGGTGCTACTACAGAGCAGACGTCAAACGACTGGAATCCTTCCACCTGAAATGCCTGAGATCCATTTTGCGTATTAAGTGGCAGGATCCCAGCCCAAACACCGAAGTCCTCCGCCGCGCTGAGATCACCGGAGTGGAAGCGCTTATAATAAAGCACCAACTGAGATGGTGTGGTCATGTTTTGCGTATGGACGACAGTAGGCTGCCAAAGGCGGTGTTTTACTCCGAACTCTCGTGCGGGAAACGTAGGCAGGGCGGACAATACCTGCGGTACAAGGACGTCTTAAAATGTAACCTTGCAGCTGTAGATCTCGCTAGTGATAGATGGGAGAGGTTTGCAAGTCACAGACCGGAATGGCGTCGAAACATTCACACAAAGGTGAACACATTCGAACAAAAGCGTCTTGAAGACCTTGATGCAAAGCGCCATGTACGGAAGACTCAACCTAAGCCCTCGTACACATATAACTCGGCTGGCCAACTCTTCTGCCTACCCTGTAACCGCACTTTTAAAACGAAATTCGGTTTTGCCAGCCACATTAGAGCACATCACCCGGACTAGACCAATTGCAGGATTCGCACTGAGAAAAAAATCATCACCAGGAATTAAAAAACAGGTTTGTACTTGGGGAAAAAATAAAGTTTTACTATTAATTACTGAAGTTTTACGGTTTTTGTAGAAGTTACCTATTTCTACAAACAGCTTAGTTATCCTAAATCTGATTTCAACAAACAGACTTTAATAAATGTAACATAAACCAAATTTCAGTATTTATTACAAATCACTGTAATTATTATTAAAGTTCTCTTATTTTTACGAATTATATTGCCTATTTTTGGAAAAGCCATTTGTGATTCCAAGTTATGATTTTAGTACATGACTCAATTACAAAAATTTACAATATTTAAAAAATAAGTTCGCTGGAATTACTTTGACTCATTTGAAATAACAATCCAGTTGAGTTTATGCTAACATTACAAAGTTTACTGGTATTTAGTAAATAGATTGATTGTGTTCATATTCGTTTCTGTAGGAATCACTAAACGAGTTTTGTAATGCCAACACAACCACGTTACTGCCATGTGCAAAATTGGTTTGTTTTGTTTACATTTATTTTGATTGAAATAACAAAATGAGTTTAGTAATCTTTGACGGTTAATAGGGTAGTGGCACCAGTAACGAACACATAACTTAATATTGCCAGCAGCTTGTTGCCGTTATTCATAAGGACAGTACCTATCTCTAAATTTATTTTCTTATGAAGTATATTTTTTATACATTTCATTTACATTTGACAATCAACACATCAAAGACGTTTAACCACGTACAGCGCCATTTAGTGTAGCTAGTGTCAAAGTCAAATCCATGAATTTTGATTGACTGCGTACCTACGTGTGTACTTACTCTATAAACTCCCGACGATACTAAGAACGTCTTATTCTACTGTGGGAAGCGAGCTTTACAGACAAGACAGAAGGTGTGCTTTCACCTTTAATACTTAATACTTTCAATTATTTTTTTTCCCCAAATAGTAGGAAAAACCTATATTGAGTTAGGTATCGCTGAAAAACTGTCTAGATCGAGTGGCCTTTACTTATTGTTAGTGTATCCTATCGTGATCCTATCAAAATACATACCGTAAGAGACATCAACAAGAGTGAAATTAAAATTAAAATCGGTCAAGAAATACGGATGATATAGTCTGGCAAAAGTCTTGAAATTTAAAGTGACAACACTGTAGTGTCGTCTGTTTTTTCTTTGATTGATTTGAAAGGGATGACACTACAGTGTTGGCACTTTTTAATTTCAAAACATTTTTGCCAGACTATACAAGCATTTTAAACTACTAATAAGACACGAGAGATCCGGAGTGCACAGTGACGTCATTGTAACAGGTTGGCCATATTATAAAGTCCACGTAAAAATCTGTTTTGCTAGAAAGTGATAGGAACAAATCTTTGTTGGCTTAATATATCTTGATTATTTTTATAGCTATTCAAAAAAAATATTTTTCTTACCCATTTGTTAGGTACATCAGTTAGCTTTTATTGAAGCTGTGAATAAATCATGAATATTCCCTATTAGGCTATTAGGTATCGTTTTCACGGGCGGATTTTCCGTCATATGTGTTCCCACTTTCTCACTCTCTTGCCGGCGTTGGCGCACCGCACCGCACTGCGAGTTTCGCGCATAAAAAATAGTACCTGTTCTCCGTATAAAATAATTAATTAATAAAATGAATTTTAATGTTCTTATTTTGGGGATTTTACCCTATCCTATGATTACACCGGCTTTACTGTAATTACTAAATACAGGTGGTTTAAGTGAAATTTAATATTTTCAACAAAATGCCAAGTGATTCCCAGTGTTGTAATGTTGGCAGCAAACCACGCCATACGAGCATGCGACCGCGAGGCGCGACGCGACGCCATATTGCTTCTTCCCGTTCTGAGTGTTGGTTTGTACTGGGTGTGTCGTTAAATTGCGTTACTTATAAACATTAAAAAACAAATCAAGTTTTATATGCCATGTGCAGCATCAAGTGCAGTGAGCAGGAAGAAAAAATCAAGCTGATAAAATAAAATGGACAATCTCACGAGAGACCTTCTATGTAGTTGGGGCCTCGCCGAGTACATCGACGGTTTTAACAGTGAGTTTTACCCATCGTTTTACCAAATATTGTACTTAATGTAAGTTAAGTTACAGGTAAGAGATTTGTCAGGATCGTAGCAAGTGGGAAGAAGTGGTTTTTGCCTACCCCTCCGGGAAACAGGCGTGATTTAATGTATGTATGTATGTAATTGTAAGTTACAGGTATACATATCGCACCTTCGGTAGGACAAGGGCACAATTGCCCCTATAATCATATAGAACATTGTGCCCTTGTTCTACCGAAGGTGCGATATAGTTTGTTCGTTGAGGATGGTGTTAGATACCTTCTGTAGCAAGTGATGCATCGCATTCACACAAATACATAGAAACCAGTAGTGTCGCAGCGACACGTCGTCTGCTGCTGCTGTCTGGGGTTAGATACGAACTCGTACCTTTATAATCCGTGCGAAGCAAGGAACAGGTAACCAACTAATTAATATTCTATATTTTTTTAGAAGGAAAAATAGATGCTGGCCTATTAAGACTCTTAGGAACCGATGAAATCAACCAACTTATTCCAATACCTGGAGACAGAGCCCACTTCAAAGCGAACCTAGACAATTGGAAAACTGAATTAAAAGCATTAGAGGCTGACTCTGAATACACTGGCTTTCATAACAGAACACCAAGCGTAAGTTCTTGTTTTTTTTTCAACTTTAATATAATCTACTTTTTGTATGGATGTCTTGCCTTTTTATACAAAGTATAACGTAATGTACATACATACATATTCTCACGCCAGCGCGCCTGTATTCTCAAATAGGTATCCTGAGAACATGAAACTTATTTTTAAGTTACAGTGCTCATCTAGCAATTGTGGGCTTAAAGATCAAGAAAATGATTGTATGTATGTATGTACCTATATATATAAACATAGTATTGCTCTTAAAACATTATAAATAACAACAACATTTGTTTATGACTTTGAGTTGGCTTTTGGTTTTCTGAGAATAATGGAGTAGCTTATGCTATTTACTTATTACTGCTAGAAATTGGTACAATTAGTGATGACTTCATGCCACAAAACAAATCATGGTCAATCATTCATTCATTAAGCATTTATTATAATATCACGTTGGGTCATATAGGTAGGTACCCAGTTTATTGTTAGCTAACTGTTTTTTATTTTTATGTTTAAGGTCCAAAGAGTACACCTGTAGCAGGTGCATCAGGCTATCATACACAACTACAACTACAACTGCAACTGCCATTTTAAATTGTCATAGCGGGTAAAGAGACGAGGTACTAAAGTGTAAACATATCTTTGACGTCGACTGTACCTTCTCATAAGATGTATTTAATTTTAAGTTCATTATTTATTAGTGTACATACAATAAGCCTAGATAACCAAAAAAGTGCACACTACTTGTTTCACAGAGTTTTGGGTTATTTCTATTTAGAATCAGTATTTCTGTAGAAAAAGTAGTATGCACTTTTCTGTATGTCTCTAGATTTATCGGTTCTAATAATTGTAGCACCATACCTATCATAAGCTATATAGATGATATTATTGTGAGTAGATAGGCTAACTGTTAAACGTGAAGGAGATTGTAAGTTACAACTTTACCAATAAATGATTGTTGACATTAACCACAGTTTGAATACGATTCACCTAATCCACTAAAACTAAAGGTTTTATAAAGATCAATAAGATAAAATGTCAGATCGCTAGATTTCAAGAACAGTACGAATTATCCTTAATCTTACATGTTTTCGATATCAGAATATCTCATTAAATCATTATAAAACCCGCCTTTGGTATTGTGGAGGTGATAACATCATAGGTTTATAGTAGTTTTATCTTATACTGTTGTTGGATTTTCAAAGACCTACACAATTCCTGTGTACCTAAGTATAAAAAAGTATATGTTTGAAGATAATGGAAGGAGATGGCGTTATGGGTAAAACTAACCTGTGATTGCAAGCGTTTTTCATTGCTATCTTGCAGGTGACGACGTCATTAGGTTACAAGTCATCACCTATATCGACCTATGATCGAGAATTACACAATTACTGTGTTGGTACTCTGAAAGATCGTATTTCGATACAGGTAATGATTTATGACCTGTGGTGTCATGACCTTCAAAATGACAAGATAAGGCCGGCACCACACGTTGCCGCTAACGTGTGGAGCCGGTTTAATTGCCTGGAATTGCAAACAGTTCAGTTCTTACCTGTGACGTCATTACCTCTGGAATAACAACAGCTAGCTCGGAATTGCAAAACAGTTCGTAAAACCTATGATGCTATCACCTCCGATATTGCTAAAGCACTGTTGGAATTACAAAGCGGTTAGTTCTCAACCGTTACGTCATCACCCCTGATATTGCTAAAGCATTGTCGGAATTACAAAGCGGTTAGTTCTCAACCGTGACGTCATCACCTCCGATATTGCTAAAGCATTGTCGGAATTACAATGCGGTTAGTTCTCAACCCTGACGTCATCACCTTCGATATTGCTAAAGCATTGTCGGAATTACAAAGCGGTTAGTTCTCAACTGTGACGTCATCACCTCGGATATTGATAAAGCACTGTTGGAATTACATAGCATATAATTGCGGGAATCACACATGAAAACTTCTAATTACAAAACAGTTTGTGTTTATGTATGACGTCATGGTTTCGGATTTTACTATTGCACGCTTGGAATTACAAACACAATATATGTAAAATCTACTAATAGAATTTACAAAAGTCAATTTGTTGCTATTAGAACACCTTTCTCGTCCTCGGATTAAGTAATATTTTAGTAATAATTACTCTATTTTAGTTAGTTTTTCTCCGCCGTTACCGGACACGGTATGGAGGACATGATGTAGTGAGCTTAATTTGGGGCAGAGTTGGGCGTAATAAATTACTTTTGGAATTAATTAAACAATTACATCACAGTAATCGTGATTACTCAGTACCGAATTGGTTACTTGGCTAATCAAAATTACTGTAATACTGGTACTATGATTACATTTGTAATCCATTACTTTGGAACCGGTACTGTAATCCACTACTGTAATCTTGATTCCCCAGTAATTAAGTACTAAATAATCTGAATACGTCGGATCTGTGTGGTCTCAATAAACGAATCCGTTGACAGAATGAGAAGAAGTAGCCGCCAATTTGAACTTTTTAGTTAGTCGACCAAAGGCTTCCGAAATTGATATCTAGGAATATTAATGGTCTCCAATAAGGAATCCGTTAGCAGAATGAGAAAAAGTAGCCGCCATCTTGATTTTTTTAGTTATCCGATTGATTGTTTCCAAAATTGATAACTAGCGATCTCTGTGGTATCTAACAACGAATCTTTAAACAGAATAAAAAAAGTTGCCGCCATCTTGAACTTTTTAGTTATTCGACTGATGCTTCTGAATTGATATCTGGGGATATTAATGGTCTCCAACAATTTTCGGTTAACCGATTCCTTGTTGGAGATCATAAATATCCTCAGATACCGATTTTGGAAGCAATCAGTCGAATAACTGAAAAGTTCAAGATGGCGGCTACTTTTCCTCATTCTGTCAACGAATTCGTTGTTGGAGACCACAGAGATCCCCAGATATCGATTTTGGAAGCAATGAGTCGAATAACTAAAAAGTTCAAGATGGCGGCTACCTTTTGTTATTTTGTCAACGGATTCCTTGTTGCAGACCATAAATATCCCCAGGTACCAATTTTGGAAGCAATCAGTCGAATAAATAAAAAGTTCAAGATGGCGGCTACTTTTTGTTCTTTTGTCAACGGATTCCTTGTTGCAGACCATATATATCCCCAGATACCGATTTTGGAAGCAATCCGTCGAATAAATAAAAAGTTCAAGATGGCGGCTACTTTTTTATTTTGTTAACGGATTCCTTGTTGGAGACCATAAATATCCCCACATATCGATTTTGGAAGCAATCTGTCGAATAACTAAAAAGTAAAAGATGGCGGCTACTTTTTTAGGGTTCCGTAGTCAAACTAGGAACCCTTATAGTTTCGCCATGTCCGTCCGTCCGTCCTTCCGTCCGTCCGTCCGTCCGTCCCCAGTCTAGCTCAGAGACTCGTGGTACTAGAAAGCTGTAATTTGGCATGAATATACATATTAGTCACGCCAACAAAGTGGTAAAATAACATTTTGAAAAATATTTTTTTTTAATGCACCTCCCCTACACGTAACGTGGGGATGCCTTTTTTTTTTCTTGCCTACCCCATAGTCTGGGGTGTCGTTGGATAGATCTTTCAAAAATATTGCGGGTTTATGAAAACAATTTTTCGATTAAGGGATCCGTTTATGAAATATTAAGCTTTAAAGCGCTATTTTTTGTTAGAGTCAAGTGTCCCCCCCCCCCCTACAGCCAAAACTACAAATACTAAAAATCTGAAAAATATCTTCAACGAAAGCGCATATAACGAATTTTAAAGGAAAACTATCACGGCTAAGTAGACATGATTAGTTCCTGAGATACAGGCGACTAAAGTGTTTATACCTATCAAAATGGCCTATGATAACTTTGATAGAAAAATTTGTTAACGGGGCGTGCGGGACGCGCGGGGGGAGTCAAACTGTCCAAGCAACAAATCGAGCGATAGCCGCGCTTATAAGCGCGAGCGCCTAGATGCTGCTTGGACGTGCCCCGGAATGCTACCTACAAGTTTGCGATTTGCGATCTGAAAGTTTACAAATTTTCGATTAGATTATTGATTTGAGTTGAGTACCTACCTATCGTTTGGAAAACTTAAAATTCTATTTACTGGACCTTGTTTTTTTTTCAATTTCTATTAATTACTATAGGTATAAAAGATTTAACTTTTATTGTAATTTAGAGTCGGTTTGAAGCAGTTTAGAATAGATACCTAACTACCTACATAGGTATACTGATCTCACACTTAAAAGTTTGGCCCTTGTTTGAGATATTATATACGAATTTATAAGAAAAAGAATCATTACTAAGTAGACTTAATTACTTAGTTCCTGAGATACAGGCGACTAACCTACCTAACCTCCTAAAAACCTACTAAAAATCATCTAAGACAGCGCCAAATAACTTTAAATAAAAAATTGGTTCATTGTTGATTTTTGAGATAGTTTTTTGTGTTTGTCGTTACGGCTTCGGAACCCTACACTGAGCATGGTCCGACATGCTCTTGCCCGGTTTTTCATTCTGGGAACGATTTCATTGTCGGACATGACAGAGATCTCCAAACAGGGCCGGACCTACCATATGGCTTTTTGGGTTTCAGCCCAGGGCCCCGTGGGTTCAAGGGGCCCCCAGCTAAGTGAAGACAAAGTCAAAAATAGATGGTAATGTGAAACCAAACCAAACAACCAAAATGTCGCAAAATGTGAATTTTTGAAAACCAAAGAATTAAAGAATTAATTAATTAATTACTGCAAGAGGCAAATAATAGTGGCGTTACTACGACTAATTGTACAGGGATTGACTTTGTAATTAATGTATTATATTCAAGGGCAGATAATAGGTTGCATTTAGAACCCACTAATATAGCGTATTGCAGTTATAATAAGTACATTATTGTGGAGGCCCGGAAAATAAGAAGATGGCCGGTCTAGGTGGTTAAATTACGAGTCAGGCCAGTTGTGAGGCTTTGACGACGCGCTGGCCTAGTTGGTAGCGGTCCCGGGTTCGAATCCCGGTAAGGGCAGATATTAGAGTGATGAGCGCGTATATTTATTTACATCGTTGTCTAGTAGTTCTAGTACCCATAGTACAAGCCTAGAGCTTCGTTTGGGATGAGGGCAATTGCTGGGACATTATCCCCCTGATATTACAAACAATGTGAGGAAATATAGAACATATTTTTGTAAATAAGATTTCGATGACCTGAACGAGAATCTCCTCTCCTACTGTTCTTGAAGTGGGTTAAAATCAGTTGTAATTATTTCACGCGTAACGAACCGCCGGCCGCCCTCCGCCGGTTGATCCTTTCGATTTTTTATACAAACTATTCCGAATCTTTAAACGTAGAGGTAAATGATTTCCTTATTATGATTGTTTTACTCCTACGTAAATGTAGCTCTCCGTGTCTGCGGGTTTAAAAAGAAGACCCGTTATTTCGGCATGTCTGAAAAGTTATACATTGCCTCTTTACTCTTTAGGTATAATAGCTACGTCCAAAGTGCAATTGAAGGGTACACGGAAACAACATGTCTAGTCTATAGGTAGTCACTTGAAATTTAGAGTTTGAAATGAACTTAACAGTTACACACTTTGAAAAAAAACACTTAACATAAATCCCGATATCTCAAAAGGCTCTACCATGTTCTTTGTGTGTACCCTTTAATTAGTCTCATTGGCTAAAAAATCTGACTGGCCTTTAATTACCGCCCATCTGATATACGTATGACTTAAAAGCCACGTACCTTCCCTTTGTTATTGACCTAGAATTCTCTAGAATTTGTCTCTAGGCAAAAATAATAAAAGTGGGGTTGCTTAAATAATTAACTACCTTGCAGTATAAATCCAGCCTTACCGCATTTGTGTAGGCATAAAAGGCGGCGCAGTATCAGACATTATGTCACTTTACCTAACGCAAGGAAAGCAAGAACTACATAGTCCGTGGGAATTAAAAAAATATTTTTTCCTAATACCGTGAAAAAGGTAAAAAAATCACTAGTTTTACTTGATTTTGGTTTGTGACGTTCCATAGCAGAAGGGAACATATTCGCCAGGTAACCTGGCGGCGCAAGACTTAATATTAATGTGGGCAAGGTACATTTCGCGCGGCCCTCTAATGAACTTGTTTTAAATGTTGTGGTGTATACTTCCGGATTTTCCAAATTTTTTTCAAAGGGTAAGTACCTATGGTAGAACTGCCCTTGGCGAGAAAATAGTTTTCCGTTTTCTGGAGTATTTGCCTAAATGTATGATGTAATTTTTCCAAACATTGCGGTTTTAGAAAAAAAATAAAAATATACGAATGGTTTTCTTTTTTAGCGAATTCAATTACCCGATTGTCATATAATTTGTCCATATAAAACTAAGGTCGCTACTCGCTATTAAACTACGACGCAATGTAAGTAGGTACCTATCTACATATGTATAACAAAATACTTAATAGGTATTATGCTTTGTCCCTACGACGTGGCACATTAAATTCAATTATGACCTAATAATCCTGAAATATGAGGGCAGATAACTTAAGACACTTAAGATAAGCGATTTGTTAGATGGATTCCGCGAAAGCGTTATTTCGTTGTAGTTTTTTTCCGATTCGCATTTTTCAGCGATCGATAAATTTCCTCTTTGCCTCTTTACTCGTAGCTTTATTTAATGTCTCGTTGCTCCGTGATAGTGTTTTTTCCGCAGAGTTTTTTTTCGCGATTGGTAAATTTCCTCGTCGCCTTTTTACTCGTAGCTTTATTTAATATCTCGTTGCTCCGTGATAGTGTTTTTTCCGCAGAGGTTTTTTTCGCGATAGGTAAATTTCCTCTTCGCGTTTGCACACCTGTCTATTGTTCCGTAATCGCTACTTTTTTGCCTCGCATAGTATTATCGATACTTTAAAATTATATTTATCGATACTTTAATGTAAACATTAAGATGCAACTACTTATACAGGTTTCTTAATACAGGTAGGCCATTTGTAAGAGAGTGACAATGTCAGAATAATAGGCCATAATTCTATAACTCTATCATAAATATTACTTTTTAATCAATGTTTTTAATTAATGGTTCTGTTACCGACTGAAAAGGTATGTTGCAATTGAAATACTAAATACAAGCTTTTCCACGCGACTCTGTCCACATCAAAATAGGTATCTAGTTTATAGATTTCCCGTGGGTTAAATTAAGAAATAAATAAAAAAAGCTATAATGAGAGACCATTGTGATGCATATTTTTCTCATTTTAACTACGAGTATAACCTTTAAATATGATTGATTAATCCGTCAATTATGGTCCGATTTTAAAAATACTTTTTTTGTTTGATAGAGTATACTTCCGAGGTTGTCCCGTTACTCCCATTGTCACCAAATTGTAATCTGATCCAAGAGAAATTGAGGGAACTCCTCAAATACGAGTATTATAGGCATACATACATAATACCAATTTATGCGATAAGATATCTCGATTAAGGTTGTTTAAATATGACTATGACTTTCCTGCGGCGTTACTTGCAGTTAACTTGAAATATCTTAAAGTTTCATATCAACTAAGTAGTGGGCGGCCTACATAACAGCTTATTAAGATCACTAAAAAGTATAAAATAAAATAAATGTTTTAAAAAACAAAACCTGCCTTCAAAAACGCAAAAAATAACTTCTTTTAGAATGGTAGGTATAGGTCAGTCCCAATTGAAGTCGACGAACACAATGTTTTTAACCAAAAGCTGATTTCAGTTGGATGAACCTATACCTACCATTTTAAAATTAGTAATTTTTTGCGTTTTTGAAGGCGGTTTTTTGTTTTTTAATCAGTATTCAGCTTCTGCCGGTGACCGGACTATAATACTATGTTATACAAATTTTAGGCATTAAGATGGCTACAAGCAAGAAAATGTAAGTAGGTATATACAGATTTCGGGTAAATGCGAGGCAAAAAAGTAGCGATTACGGAACAATAGACAGGTGTGCAAACGCGAAGAGCAAATTTACCTATCGCGAAAAAAACCTCTGCGGAAAAACACTATCACGGAGCAACGAGATATTAAATAAAGCTACGAGTAAAAAGGCGAAGAGGAAATTTACCAATCGCGAAAAAAAACCCTGCGGAAAAACACTATCACGGAGCAACGAGATATTAAATAAAGCTACGAGTAAAAAGGCGAAGAGGAAATTTACCAATCGCGAAAAAAAACCCTGCGGAAAAAACACTATCACGGAGCAACGAGACATTAAATAAAGCTACGAGTAAAGAGGCGAAGAGGAAATTTATCGATCGCGGAAAAATGCGAATCGGAAAAAAACTACAACGAAATAACGCTTTCGCGGAATCCATCTAACAAATCCTCGTGGGATAGAGACAAATATATGACGATGGAGATAATGCTGTTTCTTCTAAAAATTCGCGGTAAATTTGAAATACTCGATTTTGTTCTTTTAATAGGTAGTCATAATGATATAATTTATTTATGAATTGTCAGGACTTGATGATGGTTGCCATTTTGTTCTATAGATAGTAAGTTAGGTCTTTATGACAAGTAATATTTTAGGGACCCGGGTCTCAGGAGGGTATAGATATTATAACAAGAGTATTTATGTAATGGCTGCAAAACTATTCAATCATCTGCCAGACGATACAAAAGAACTGAACTTGACTATATCCAAACGAAAATACTAAAATTATTAAGACTGCGCCGAGCAAACGCCGAGCGCCCAGTGGAGCCCTCATTACTATTATTGTGTTTTCTAATTAACTAAAGAATTTCCTTGGAATCAGACTATGCATTTTTGTAGTGCAAGTAAAAACACAATTTATGGGATACGTAACAAACTTTAATAACAATTACCCTTTGAGATTTCAGCTTAACGGGAAAAGGCGGCCACTTTTTTCCGTTAAGTTGATAACTCGAAGATGAATTGTTATTAAACTAGGTATATGATATACCCTATAAGTTGTGTTTTCATTTGTAGTACAAAAACACACCGACAAATTTCAAGTAAATACTTTAGTTTATTAGAAAACACAATAAAAGTAATGAGGGCGCCACTGTACATCCGGCGAACGCTCGGCGCAGTCTTAAATGTAATGTAATGTAATGTAATGCTCTTAAGTGCATCGGAGCCGAGATATTTACATAATATTCATACCTGGGCGTACTTTGAGTATCAAAACTGAATACTTAAATCTTTAATAGGTATCTCCGCTCCGATACTATTTAACGCCATAAATTATATACATCTATGTGTATTTCGAGGTCCTCTAAATAACTATGTAACAATCATCCGTGGCCACTGAAAAATAAAATGACAATATTCTTCAAACAAATTTACCCAATGCCCTTTATATTATACTTACGACGGTTTTGTACGATAAAATATAAATGAGTCATGGAATGAATAAGTCAAAATAAACATTTTAAATTTTTTGTTACACGAAATGTTTATAAACAAAAAAACAACATTAATTAATTTTAATATATTTTTTTACATACACAAATCATTTCTAAATAATTAAGAAATATTTTTCTAGCACGTAAAAAAATATAGATATGCATCGGCCGGGAATCGAACCCGGGCCGCCCGCGTAGCAGGCGAGCATTCTACCACTGGACCACCGATGCTCATGCTTACTATGTTGAAATTTGAGTTCTGTAGCTTCAAATCACTACATAGTATAAAACAAAGTCGCTTCCCGCTGTCTGTCCCTATGCATGCTTAGATTTTTAAAACTACGCAACGGATTTTGATGCGGTTTTTTTTAGTACATAGAGTGATTCAAGAGAAAGGTTTTTGTGTATAATAAATTTTGTTTTATGTACGTGTGTTATAGAAAACTCAAATAAACCGAAGCGAAGCGAGGGCGGGTCGCTAGTAATTCAATAAAACATAAACAACCCGATTATAAGAACCAAGAAATAAATCGAACATTTGAAATCTGAAGATATGACGCTACAACGATTATTTAAAGCCGGCATAGTTTGATAAACTAACATTTACAAACTTACATAATGTAGATACGAGATAACTTGTAGATTTGGCGCCTTACTTTTTTTTAATATACGCGGACTATGGCTATAATTCTATAAATACACTCGGTCGGGAGCAAAGAAATTGAGCCACCGTTGCATTTTTTACGCCGATGCTAATTGTGTAAAGGCCGTAAGTGTTATCATGAAAATTCAAATGCCATATGATAGGTAATTTTGTGTTCTATCAAATGACATATTTTTTAGTGGTGGGGATGGGTATTTCCCTTTATTGTGGGCAATAACAATACCCACCCTCTAATTAGCTCGTTAGTGCACATACTGATTGTGCCACGTACTGATTAGGTATAAAACCATTTTGTTTAATTGTTTTTACATCATTTGTTTATGATACGTTATCCTGAACACAATTCTGCTCGATTATACTGGAAAACCTTGAAGAAACATGGATACTACCCCGTCTGAAGCCGCCCAAGCAGTTGCTCTGTTGCAAACTGGGTTGGGTCAACGTGAAGTGGCCCGACAACTGAACCTGACGCGTTCATCTGTCCAACGTGTGTTCCAGAGGTTCCAAGCGACTGGTGCGTTCTCCAGAAGTCCTGGCACTGGCCGGGTACGCTCTACCTCGGAGCAAGATGACCGCTTCATTGTTGTCAACTCGCTACGGAATCGACGACACAATGCTGTTCAGCTTCAGCAGAAGCTACGAGAGACCCGGAATGTGTCCATCAGCCGATGGACTGTTAGAAGAAGACTGGCAGAGAAGAATTTAACTTCACACAAGGCTGCAAATGGCCCTAAACTCACCCCGAGTCACCGTCAAGCACGTCTTCGCTTTGCTCAGGAACATGAAAACTGGACCCTTGAGCAATGGAGGGCAGTACTCTTCTCCGACGAGTGCAGGATTTGTCTTTTTGGCAATGACGGCAGGGAGAGCGTCTATCGAAGGCCTGGAGAGCGATTTTCACAATGCTGCATCGAAGAACGAGTCGCATATGGAGGCGGTTCATGAATGGTCTGGGCCGGCATTTCTTTGGATGCGAAGACAGACATTGTGTTCGTCACTGGGCCTGGTGTCGGGGCGAATTCAAGAGGATTGACTGCTCATCGGTACATTGAAGAGGTCCTCGCTGAACATGTGGTCCCATTTGCTGGCTACATCGGTGAAAACTTCATGCTGATGCAAGATAACGCCAGACCACATACAGTCCGGATCACTCAGGAGTACCTAAGAGAGGTTAATGTCCCTACCATGGATTGGCCAACACGAAGCCCGGACTTGAACCCGATAGAGCACGTCTGGGACGAGCTCAAGAGGCGAATCCGGGCCAGAGATCCCGCTCCTGAGACTCTGCATCAGCTCAAGACAGCGATCGAGGAAGAATGGGCGGGCATACCTCAAGACTTTCATCAAAAACTCGTGCGTTCAATGAAAAATCGCATGCGTGCATGTCGATTGGCTAGAGGAGGCAATACACGTTATTAAAAACCGATAATTTGTTTTAATTTTCATAAAACTTTTTAATTTCTCCCTTGTATTGTTCGGTTCTAAAGTGAGCATTTTGAGGGCCTTGCGGTTTTCGGCCCTGAAATGACTGAAAATATTCATCCCCACCACAAAAAAATGTGTCATTCGATAGAAGACAAAATTACCTATCATATGGCATTCGAATTCTCATGATAACACTTAAGACCTTTACACAATTAGCATCGACGTAAAGAACGCAACGGTGGCACGATTTCTTTGCTCCCGAGTGTAGTATAGAATCCGTTTAGTTCTTATAGACTACGCGATAGATTTTGATGCAGTTTTTACCATAATTTAGAGAATATCTCATAAATGACTAAGTAATAAAGTCACTCACTTTTCATTCTGCATCTGCATGGTACACAGGACATCCTGCTGAGAAGAGTTGGTCGCTTGCAGGAGCGCTAGTGTGTTGTAACGCTGCCATGTGCTCGCTCGCACCCTGAACAAACATTACGTCATTTTGATGTGATTTTTTTATAATATTTGTATAGCATTTAACAAATTCACAGTCCAGTGCCCCATTATAGGTCACGACGAACTTTATCCACAAGTCCGTGCCCCACAAATGGGTCATTACGAAATGACCAAATACGCACTTACGACGTGCTGTACTTACGAGGAAGTTGACACATTTTGTATGAGGACTGTAAACGTTTTAAGTTAAAATTAAACCATTCTTAATCTATTTTCGTTACAGAATCAAAAAATATTTGCCATGTGTCAACCAACACAGCTGTTTGAAGCAATGTTTTAAACAGTTGTGCAGATATATCCATAAATAGCACATGAGGGGAGATAGTATAACTTGGATTACCTGTAACGCGACCCAGTGCGAATGCAGACTTTGTTCCAAACATGTCATTTTGTATCCGTACAGCTCCATTACGCTGGACGTCGCGATGTCTGATATCTGGTAATAAAATGTACAAAAGCCAATTATAATATTTTTCTACTCCTGTACTTTTATTAGTCTTTTACATAGTCACGAACACTATTATAAGAACATAGATAATATGACTTCAGAAAAGTCTATAACTCTATTCCCCATAACAGCTCTCGGTGTCGTAAAGTCGCCCTAACGATACGCCACAGATTACTAAGTGTAGCCTGTTAATCATATTTTAACGATTGTGAAATAGGGACTATAAAACACCTAATGTTTTCAGAAATGATTTCAGTTATCTGATTGGTCGATTTTAAAATAGCTGTATTCTGATTGGTTGATACGAATTACAAAGTTTTTTTAAAAGATTTAAATTAGTTAAAGAGAAACACGTACCTAAAAGAACCTATCGTTCCGTTTGACAGTCGATGTGTATTGTGATTGGTGGATTTAATTTAGTGAAGTATTCTGATTGGTCAAATTAAAATGTTTTGGAATTGTAAATAATTCTTTTTTCCATTCCGTCAATTTAAAAACAAAGTAAACCATAGACACATATTTTGTCATTTTCTTGTTTCCCGCTCGTTTGTTGTTCTTTACTTCGTTCGTTCGTTTGTAAGTTTTTTCGCTTAATTTTGCATTTCATTTGAAACCTAGTGGTAGAAAAAGTATTGTATGCAACGGTGTATAACTAAGTCAAAAAACACTCGTGGCGCTTTCCTTTACGATGTTCGCCTTCGGCTCACATCGTAACTCACGCCACTCATATATTTTGACCTCTCTTATACAACTATTGCATAAACTACTATTAATCACTGTATTTGTACACGACTAAACCCTATCATACATAGGGACAGACAGCGGGAAGCGACTTTGTTTTATACTATGTAGTGATTTGAAGCTACAGAACTCAAATTTCAACATAGTAAGCATGAGCATCGGTGGTTCAGTGGTAGAATGCTCGCCTGCCACGCGGGCGGCCCGGGTTCGATTCCCGGCCGATGCATATCTATATTTTTTTACGTGCTAGAAAAATATTTCTTAATTATTTAGAAATGATTTGTGTATGTAAAAAAATATATTAAAATTAATTAATGTTGTTTTTTTGTTTATAAACATTTCGTGTAACAAAAAATTTAAAATGTTTATTTTGACTTATTCATTCCATGACTCATTTATATTTTATCGTACAAAACCGTCGTAAGTATAATATAAAGGGCATTGGGTAAATTTGTTTGAAGAATATTGTCATTTTATTTTTCAGTGGCCACGGATGATTGTTACATAGTTATTTAGAGGACCTCGAAATACACATAGATGTATATAATTTATGGCGTTAAATAGTATCGGAGCGGAGATACCTATTAAAGATTTAAGTATTCAGTTTTGATACTCAAAGTACGCCCAGGTATGAATATTATGTAAATATCTCGGCTCCGATGCACTTAAGAGCATTACATTACATTACATTACATTTAAGACTGCGCCGAGCGTTCGCCGGATGTACAGTGGCGCCCTCATTACTTTTATTGTGTTTTCTAATAAACTAAAGTATTTACTTGAAATTTGTCGGTGTGTTTTTGTACTACAAATGAAAACACAACTTATAGGGTATATCATATACCTAGTTTAATAACAATTCATCTTCGAGTTATCAACTTAACGGAAAAATGTGGCCGCCTTTTCCCGTTAAGCTGAAATCTCAAAGGGTAATTGTTATTAAAGTTTGTTACGTATCCCATAAATTGTGTTTTTACTTGCACTAAAAAAATGCATAGTCTGATTCCAAGGAAATTCTTGAGTTAATTAGAAAACACAATAATAGTAATGAGGGCTCCACTGGGCACTCGGCGTTTGCTCGGCGCAGTCTTAATAATTTTAGTATTTTCGTTTGGATATAGTCAAGTTCAGTTCTTTTGTATCGTCTGGCAGATGATTGAATAGTTTTGCAGCCATTACATAAATACTCTTGTTATAATATCTAAACATATTGCTACTTGTTTGACTCGGTGATTTAGCAATACAGACAACTCTAAATATTGAATATTGCTGTATGAGACACTAGCAGCCCGTGTAGTCGCCGTGTATTTGACCGAATTGTATATTCTAGGCATAAAAAAACGATAGAGAGTCTACACAAGCAATTGGACGATGCTGAGACGGCGATCCGGGCTTTCCGCGCGAAATTGGTCGCCGAGAAACTCGACAAGGAGAAGCAGAAGGAGCTGCTGCAGAACGAGTTGAAGCACAAACTTAACGTGAGCTCTACCCAACTAGCAAAAGTAAGTACTATACAAGTCCATAGAACGTTTCCAGAAACACGAATTAGTGTTTCATACATGTCCTATAAGGTTGATGTAAACGTTTACCCAGGCAGGTTTTGGCACAGTTATATCGCAATTTTGTGACATAACCGTGTTATTGTGGATTGCAAACCCTAATTGCAAACCCTAATTAGACTCACACACAATAATGTTATTTAGAATCTTAGATTTAGTTAGATCATAATATGCTGTTACGTCTTATGTGGTCCAACTTAAGAGGATTGTGAACTTAAAAAATCCATACATAAATGCGATAACGTTTCTCTTCCCTTAAACTCCGTCCGAATTTTAAGTTTTTTTTAATTTGTTGTAGATGTTATGAAAAACTAGGTCCGTACGTTCTCCTTTCCAAGAAAATACTTGATGAAGAAAAAAAATAAAAAATCGGAAACGTACAAACTAGTTTTTCATAACAACTACAACAAATTCAAAATTCGTGGAAAATGGGCTTGATTTAGGTGGTGAGAAACGTTATCGCCCGGGGCTAACCATTTTACCAGCAGACCTAAGCAATGGTGAACAGGCATCTTCTGGATCTCGCTACATCGTCGGTTTACCGGAAAAATCGCAATATACTATACACATAAAAATATACAGACTAGTTGAAAACCTCCACCTTCTTTTAAGTCGGTTAAAAGTTATATAAGAACTTTCGTTGCCATCAAATAACGTTAATTTAACAGGTCGCCCACGAACATAACAAATAATAAATGTTCCATCAACTTAATCCTTTTAATAAAAGTAGGTACATGGTGTAAGCGTTTTATCACAAAATGAAACGTAAAGATCAACTGGACTCAGTTCTATTTTAGTTGCAATAATTCGCTTGAAAAGCCCATTGTTTGCATTAAATAATGCACAGAGACAGGAAGACCAGGTTAATCAAGTGGACCTGGCTTATTGAATTACTAATTATGTAAATTTGGTGTATGTTATATTATCTTTAATAATGAATGCATTAGAAACTTGCCAATATCCTTTGCATTCTTAAATTAATTTAACATGAAATTATTAATAATACCTACATTATATTATAGTTTATATCATATAGCGGTCCCGACTACGCTCAGGTTTAGCAACTACCTATGACAGGGGTTCCCAAACTTCCCAGTTAAAAAAAAACGCAGTTGTCTACAGTGTGGACAACTGGGAATAATAATTCCTCACCCTCAAAATATGATGTAGACAACTGGGAATAACTAAACTTCTCAAATAAACTTTAATTCTCAGCTGTTCGCACTCTTTAATTTGACTCGTGTTCGTTTAATATCTACTTAAGAGCTAACACAGTTGAGTCAAATTAAAGAGTGTGGACAAAGGGTAGGAATAGCCACTCCATAGCATATAATCTATACTTTTAGGCAGGGATCGTTACCGGTATTCTTACTACCGGTTTTAAATAAGGTATAACCGGTTATAATTCCATTTTGGTATTTATTTCACTAAAGCTCTAATAAGCGGTATAATCAAAACCGATATTCAAATGTAATAGCGGTTTCGACAATAGGCTATTTGACAGGTTTTTGAAAACCATCTCAGATTATTTGTTGGTGTTTATTGAGTACCTACTCCAAAAGTGGTAATTTTAAATTCTTTTATGTATTTCGTCTAAAAAAAGGAAATATAAATTCACTTTTAAAATATGCCGCCAAAACGCTTTCTTGGGCAAGATGGCGTCGCACAGGAATCAGTGACGTCAGTGGTCAATACATAAACAAACTGACATTGGCTAATCATAGCAAAGCCAGAAAAACAAACAACCGTCAACTGTCATATAGAATATACATAATCTGTGATATTTACCGACCCTTGACGTCATCATGGATTCGGCGCCGTTTTCGATAAAATGGCTACAGATAAAAAATTATCAAGTTTTATCGTGGTTTTTTGGATAAAAGATCCATTTTTTTAAAGTAAGAATAGGTACCTTAAATCGATTTTAAAACTCATAATTTATATGAATATACATAATTATTACGTTTTTTTTCACCTTGTCAAATAGCCTATTGACAACATTACCTCTATTTGATACTTTACCAATAAAACCATTACCGGTATATCTGTACTCCGGTATCACTGTCCACACAAGCAAGTTTTCTAATTTTGAAGTTTGACAATCACCGATAAGATTACCATATGATCGGTTTGTCCTTTTCATTTTGATCGTGACGTCATTGACGTGTCTTTCATCTATTATTTTATGGTTCTACTTCACAATACATTATAATATACAAGATTTTCATGTGGTTTTTATCGTGAATATTATATTACCAATTTGTGGATAAACTGAATGCTTTTTTTCTTTCTTTTTAAATTTTAAGACAAAATTTAAAAAAAAGAGCCCTCTCATACCCCGCCCACGTACTCCTAAGATCGAAATTTAAGTTTTAGTTCGTATAATACTGTCCCTCACGTTTTCGAAAATCTATTTATTTGTTCAGTACTAGCAGACATTTCAACCAGTGTTAGCCAACAATGATATTGAGTTACGTTACACCTATTTCTTCTGCTTCAGTCATAATATCTACCTGACACCTTATCTATCAATAGCAACGAATACCGGTATTAAATAGAGGTAAAGAATACTGTAAATAGTGCATAAGTATATGTATAGTGAAAAAGACAAAAGCGGAATGACAACATTACCTCTAATTCGAATATGGGTATTATTTTTTTAGCGGTAAATTTTGACAATTTATATACAGTTATTCAATTTAACCGGTTTTACAATTCCTGCATTTAGGCATTTAAAAAAATGTAAACAAAACAACCACGTGATATAGTTAGTCAGCCGATAGAAGCAGACAGTGTTCGTCAAAGTCGTCAGTTTTATAAAGCTTGATGTTAACTTTACGTATCTTGAGACGAGTATATTATTCAAATATTCAAATTTATGACGCCTCTTGAGGCAGGATTCTTAGCCAAGATCAGTTTATTAATACGGCCCTAAGTATTATTTTACTTAAATGTTGTATTTTTTGTTGCAGATTTTCCAGGCCCACGGAGATTGCGACCCAGTGGTGCCATTAAAATGGGGCCAAATGACCGCTTCTTTCCTCAAGACCTTCATGAAGAACATTGAGTTCACTACATATCAAGGGCTTACACACAGCTCTTCAGAAGCAGAGCTGAAAGACGTGCGGGCATTCAAAGAAAGGACGATACCTGGCAACAAATAAATGGAAGAAATATAACTCGTATGGAAGCATTTGTCTTCTAAATAGCAATTATTTTTATCCTTATCAAATGAAATTTACGTATAAAAATTAAATAGTATGTAACCAAATTTAAGATTATCCCGAGAATTAAGATCAATTTCAATTATAGACGGTACTACCCTAAGCGAGCTGGTAAAGGGAATTTAAAAATGCGTTAAGAACTTTGTGATTTTATGCCCTTTAAGTTCAAAATAAAAAAACAATAAATAATCACAACTGTTTAGGGATGCTTGAGATTTGATAATTAATTCCGACTTTGCCAGCTCGTAAAATGGTTATCACCTTGAACTATATAATTTTTATAATAGTTTATTTATTATTCGGTTTTGTACACAACATGTATTAGGGCTTTTTTTTTTTTTAGGGGACAATCTCACCTAGTTTAACCAAATATAGTGTATTATTATTATGAGTACTTGTAATTAGGTATCTTTGATTTACGTAAAGCTAGTACAAAATAAAGTTCAAGGATTACAAGGAAGGTGTTATTATTTTCCAATACTCTAGTCTGGTCGGTGACCAGAAGAACAAGTCTTAAGAAAAAGCACGTATTGAAAATTAAAAATTAATAAATCCCCCGACACGTGGCGACGCTTGAATCAAAATATTAATACCTACTTATAATGAAAGTTGTAGGACCATTACCTATTATTTTTGTACTTTTTAGAGGTTGTTTTTTACAGACTGTTTTCAGTCGAGTGCATTTAAAAAAATTACTTCACGATTTTTAAGCTTTTCCAAATGAACAATACGACTATAGCTAGCAAGTCTAGCAATGTATCTTTAAACACATGAATAATATGGGGTTAATAACTAATAAATAAAAAAAAAAGTGTTAAAAGTTTATAACGTGTCTCTATGTCTATGTATCTGAGTGTCTGTTTGTGGCATCGTAGCTCCGAAACGGATGAACGGATTTGGACGCGGGTTTTTTTTAATTTATCGGGATGGTTCTTAGCGTGATTTCATGAAAATTGGTTGGGTCGTTTAACCCTTTAACCGCCTACAATTTTTCATCGAGCATGCTCGTGAGACGCTAGTATTTGATAACCTACAGTTATCCCGCCGAATCATAATGAAATTTACGAAAAATAACTTTTGACAAACAGTGTTAAACATCTTGACAGGTACATAATAGGGGATTTGATTATTTCAAAGATTAAATTAAAATTTATATTTTTTGATCAGAAAATTAAAAAAAAAGATATACAAAGGTTCCTTAATTACAGTTAAAAGTTAATTGTTTTAATGTAATGTATTACCTCGTGTGTGTGTGTGTGTGTGTGTGTGTGTGTGTGTGTGTGTGTGTTTGCGTCCTTGTGTCTGTCTGTGGCACCGTGCGTAGCTCTTAAACGGATACACCAATTTGGATGCGGTTTTTTTTAATTTGAAAGCAGGTTTTCTAGCGGTGGTTCTTAGACATGTTTTATCAAAATCGGTTCAGCCGTTTTTGAAATATTGAGCTTTAAGCGGGATAAAAGCCCCCGATATAACGGCGACACCTACATTCAGAGCTGATATCTCTTTACCAATTTTCCGGTCATCCGTTTGGGTGCTACGATGCCACAAACAGACACTCAGATACATACTTATAGACATACAGACACACGTTATAAACTTTTAACACCCCTCTTTTTATTTATTAGTTATTAACCCCCTATTATTCATGTCTTTAAAGAGACTTTGCTAGCTATAGTCGTATTGGTAATTAGGAAAAGTTTAAAAAAAGTTTTTTTTTTTTTAAAACCCCCGTCACAAAACAGTCTGTAAAAAACAACCTCTAAAAAGTAAAAAATATTAGGTGTTGGCCGTATAAGTTTAATTGGATAGCGTTATACAGAAAACAGCCAACTGATGTGAAGTTGAAACGGAGTTATGAGCGTTTAAAGTTTGATCGGTGAATTTCGGTCATTTTATGATGTTTAGGGCAAAGGTATGAGTTAAATTTTGTTAAACTAATGCTATATTTTTATTATAAATAGCGGGATCTCAAAAAACGTTCTCCGTTTTAAAGATATTAACGTTTTTTATGGATGGCTGTATTCTTCAATACTGTTTTGTATGGTAAAATCAATTCACTTAAAGCGGCCAACTAACTTGGCTGTTTTCTGCATATTTAAAACTTGGATCATATCATTTGTTTTAAAACAGCCAAGATTAAGAAATTATTAAATAAACTATATGTAAATATCATTCTACACTGTTTTTTAAAAGAAATATAAATAAAATAATTCATACGCGTATGATGTGTAAGTATGTTGTCTGATTAAAAAACTAAAAAAATTGTAGAGACTTCTTTATTTGTACTATATGTAAAGAAAAACGTTTAAAATTAAATAATGCGATAGAAATAACAAGATTTTAACTTAATGCATTATTTCTAAGAAGCATTTAATAATTAAACAAAAAAAAAACTTTTGTACTAAAAAGTTTTATAATAAAATAACATTCAGTAATAACAAAAAGTCTTTTATAGTGTCTTTTCATTTTAATTAAAAGGAACATAAGTAATGTACTTTCAATGTAATTGAAATAAAAATTCAACCCTCTACGGC
The DNA here is from genome assembly GCA_963966035.1 of Acleris laterana. Lineage (NCBI taxonomy): Eukaryota > Metazoa > Arthropoda > Insecta > Lepidoptera > Tortricidae > Acleris > Acleris laterana. The sequence continues at coordinate 76,296,200 of OZ014438.1, read as the reverse complement.
TTCATCCTCTATCAAAAAGTCTAAATTTGTATTGAATCCGTCAACATCATCCAAAACATTAGGAGATCCAGTTAATGTATCATAAAAGAGCTGAGCATCACCAGGTATCAGATGTCTTATAGACAGGAGATCCCTCAACTTGGGCTCCGCAATAGGCTTGCCATTTGGCCACAATTTAGTCAAAAGATTTCAAAATGATAATATTTCATCATTGGAATTAGATAAAACATTGTCAGTAGCAGATCTTCTCGTTCTAGTAGAAATACTCCGTGCGGGTGTTTTCTTCTGTAGATCAATACAGTCATATTCATATGTACTGAAATCTGGCCTCATAAAAAAATTAAATGCCTATGATTTTGTGATCTTTATTTGTCGAGCTAACAGCCAGTTGACTTTCTTATTATCTACCGTCTTTTTCCTATTAATAATGTTTTTTTCAAGGTTTTCGGTTGAATGAAAATCTTCCGATTTCATTTCACAGACTAGGTATCATAGAATATTTTTTTTTTTGCATAAACGCATAATATCAAGGTACTCTTGAGGTGTGTATATTCTTTGATTATACTTTAGAGCTCTTTCGATATCACCAAAATCTTTATCATTGGGCAAATAGCTATGACCAGGCATTAAAAATTTAAATGTAATGGATTCCAAGTGCGGCTTCATTTCTAGTGCTGCTTTCATCAGAAGCGTAATTTTAATATTTCGGTTTTGGCCTCCGCACGAGTCAGACCAAAAAATTAGATGCTTAACATCTTAACTCATAAAACCATCATTGTTAATGTGCTTTAATAAGCAAGAACCTACTTCTTGGGCACCTCTTCCAGGTTGTCCCTCAACCCAAACATAACAATAACTTTGATTGTTTTTTGCACTGCGCACGCCCAAGTTATAAAGCCAAAGTTGTCGCTTGTAAAAGATCAAATTAGTTTGAAGTCTCGGTAATGGTAAAGTTTTATCCATGTCGAGAGTGAGACACTCCACGTCGGCTTGATCTTTTGCCATATTCATATTAACCTTCATTTTACGTCTTGCCTCTTCAGCTAGATCTAAATGAGCCTTCTTTTTATCTTTTATATGTTCTACATCTTGACCTCGGCGTTCCGCGTTAATTTTTTGAACACGTAATCCATCGCAAACATTACAAGTATCTTTGCTTAGAATTTTTACTTTAATATTATAGTTGCTATAGAAAAACTCTTTAAAAAAGGCAAAACTAACGGCATCTATCCCTGTTCTTTCTTTATATTGATCGTATACTGCAGCCAGTCAGTCCAGGTTTGAAAATTTTTGCAGATGTTCTTGTTCTGCAGTAGGTACTCTACTTACTCGGACTCTCTTTTATCTTGTTTTCGATCATAAGTAATACAGTTCTTTCCCGCTTGCTTTAAACCCCTCTGGTCCAACAATGGTTTTCGTGAATGTAATTTCTGCATTGCTGTTGATACTCGCGTACTACAGATTTTCAATACAGACTTATAACACCCCTCTGTTTGGTTTAACAACCGGCTTCATTAAAAGTAGGTACCTATTTTTAGTTGTTACATTTCTATTTACAGTGGTTGACCTTGATTAAAATAAAAATTCTATCGACACTAAAAATAATGTAGGTAGGTGCATAAATACTGACGTTAGTAACTGGTGATGCGACGATATCCGAAAGCACACAGTTATCATCATTCCGCCGTTCAGGGCTCAAAACAGGTGATGTACTCGTAAAGGACGGATCAGGATTTTGATTTAGATTACTTAAAGATATAATGTGCTGCCTCAGACCATCATCTTCTTCTGACGATGAACATTCGTTTTTAGGATTCAAAACACGATTAACTAAGTATTTGCCACGCCAAAGTTTATTTGAACTTTTTTTCATATTGACTCAAACGAACAATACGAAACGAATCATCAAAGAATACTATTCACTGACACTAAGTACTTAGATCCAAACAAAATATTAAACTGATCTTATAACATAAACATCGATTGAATTAACATAAACAAAACTTGTACGACACGCGCAGCGCTGATGCGACCACTAATCAAACCTGTTCATACAGGGGCTTGCGAGCCGAGCAGCCAACATAACACACCTCAATTTCATTGGAGTTTTTTTTCCCGCCTAAATATTATAGTTTTTAAAAAGTCTGGAACAGTCAAAAATCTCCCATATTATAATGAAAACAGCCAAAATTGTCCGTTATTATAATGAAAACAGCCAAATATGCCAGCCGAGATGACAGAATCACTCATATTCTACAAGAAAAAAATGTAAAAGCCAGCCAACTCTCATGGATGCTTTTTGCAAAAATTAAAACAGCAATACGTAATACAAAAAATAAATTGCTAAACTCAGCCATATGTTTGGTTGCTTTCTGCAAAATGCCTTTTTTTGCTTTGTGCTAAGATAGGTTATTTCAACCATAATATGAGTGTTTTTTACTAAATTATTTCAGCTCATGACTGTTTTTTACTCTTTAATATCTCCGTATCTAATAAAGATATTAACATGGCTGTCTTTGGCAAAAATTCCAAATGATGTAAATAGTTGGCTGAGTTCAAAAAGTAATTTTTTGAGAAAATGTCAGATGGCTGTTTTCTGCATAACGCTATCCAATTATTAGTAGGTATATAGGTATTATATTCATATTTTAATTCAAGCGTTGACACGTCGGGGGACCGCTCAGTAAATGAATTAATATAAAATACCCCAGCTACTTCTAATTAAACTTAGAGGGCTACTACCTATAACTTTTTACTTTATAGTGGTTGTATTTTAGACTGTTTTGACCGACTACATTTTTTAATTCACTTTATAAAAAAAATTAAAGCTACAAATGAGATAGAGAAGATACCTAATACTTACTATTTTTTTATGAAATTTAAGCATGATAGGTACTTTTTGATTTATAGCCAAAATTGTACAAAAAATGTCATTCCCCTCCTTTTCTAGGCAGTTTACATCCCGAATTTTGTTACTGTGAACCGAATTGCATACAATTTTGGAATTAGGTTCATCTTACCCTTATCTTCAAAAGTGAAAATGATTTGAACTCCGCAACCACCCTGGGGGTGGTTGCCACCCCTTCTCAGGGTGTTTTTTTTTTTTCTTCAAAATAACCTCGGATATCGATAGAAGGCCTAATTTTAAGCAAAAAATCTTTTATAAAGTTTTTCGAAAAATCCAATACTTTTCAAGTTATTGGCAATTGAAAATTCGCAATTTATTCACGTTTTTCATCGGTTTTGTGCAAATATCTCCAAAAATATACGTTTTATCGAAAATTTTATAAAGAACAAAATTGTAGCAGGTAAAAAAATGAATAATTTGGTTTTTTTGAAGTATTCTAAGTGCAATATTAAGCTAGATATTAAAGATCAAAGCCGTTTTTTATTTTGTCTGAAATTTAATCGATGTGGTCAATGCCATCTAGCGGCGAGCAGATGCATTTTATGCATTCTAATAAAAAAGGGTTTTGTAGTGCTTGAAATAAGCTTTAAAATGAGCACTATTAAAAGTCTTTTGCACGTAAAATAAGTTAGCTGTATTGCAAATAAGAGGAGCTGTAAGGAGTTATTCATAAGTGCGCATCAAGCATATTGTTCTTATACACCGTGGGCCCGAATAACCGAATAAAGTAGTATAACATGTAGTCCAATAACGCACGATTCCCGAGATTTTTATTATTTAAAAATCAATTCCATAGTTAATTTAATTTGAACTCTGTCACCTTAACCTAAAGCATTATTTACTAAGAAATCGATTAATTAATTTATGTTGTATGTTGATGATAGTGCTACTTACAACATGAATCTTTCTTAGTAAATAATGCTTTAAGCTAAGGTGACAAGAGTTCAAATTAAATTAACTATGGAATTGATTTTTAAATAATAAAAATCTCGGGAATCGTGCGTTATTGGACTACATGTTATACTACTTTATATACTCCAATTGGGCTCTAAAATCGATGGTTAAAATCCCTCGGGTTATTCGGGCCCACGGTGTATTATATTGTGTAATTATATTCAATAAAGTTAGTCTTTTGTCAGCATTCGTGTTCATTACTCGTCCCCTCAAGTCCCGCTCCACATGGCGACCTTGCCACGTGAGGTGTCGGGTTCGGGCACCGCCGCTGCCGCGTACGTGTTGTCGGCCTTACTTTAAAAAGATATCCGATCACTGATTCACACATTACTGTGACATTACCGTCATCAACAATGTGCAACTCTAAAGTAGACAAGGAAAATGTATTCATCAATCAAAACGCAGCTGGAAAATCAAGCAACGATGCTGATTATCACGAAATGAAGTATCACTTGTCTTCGATAAGTATTGTGATGATAATAATTTGTGCATTTTTGGCCCTTGGATTATTGTACGGCTGCTACAAGCTTTACAAAAAATGCCACGATAAATGGTTATCAGATATGATTGTTCGGTACAATATTCGTCGTTCCATTGATCGACGCATTCCGAGCAGCCGCTGCCGCAACTGTGACAAGCAGATCGGATCCTACCACGTCGGGGACTCCGTGGACCAGTAAACCAGAGGTGTGCTGCTGTACGCTACATTAGTTGTGCGTCGTTCCAATATGAATAATACAACAGTAAAAAGTTAAATATTGTGTCGTGAGTGAAAAATTGTTTTTTTTTTTTTCGTAAGTAAAGTAATAAATATGTGTAAGTTAATTAATTTCCTTTTTAATCCGCGTTGTTTCTTAAATATTAAGAAGGACAGTAATGCTATTATGTATTATTAAGACAAAGAATATAAGGACAACTGATTTATTGATAGATAGAATATACGTTTGATATGATATGTCTAGTAAAGTTCAAGAAATATTCCAAAAGCTGAAAACTATTAAGGAATGTTTAGTAAAACTCACTTACGAAAGGCGAACAGCCGAGTTACTTAAAACAAAGTTAGAAGAAGCTTCTTTAGTATATGCTGATTATCTTCAAATTAGCATAGTTATTAAGAATGAAGTAGATAGTAAGGTATTAAGAGGTGTGTAGTGTTTTGATGTATCTATATTCATAAGTATAGTATACTCCGCACTGTCTCGTGCGCGCCGGTAGTGGGGTAGCGCAGTGCATATCCTATAATCTGTGATCTAGGCGCTCGCGCTTATGAGCGCGGCTGTCGCTCGATTTGTTACATGGACAGTTCGACTCCCCCCGCGCGTGCAGGCCCCCCCCCGTTAACAATTTTTCTATCAAAGTTATCATAGGCGATTTTGATAGGTATAAACACTTTAGTCGCCTGTATCTCAGGAACTAATCATGTCTACTTAGCCATGATAGTTTTCCTTTAAAATTCGTTATATGCGCTTTCGTTGAAGATATTTTTCAGATTTTTAGTATTTGTAGTTTTGGCTGTAGGGGGGGGGGGGACACTTGACTCTAACAAAAAATAGCGCTTTAAAGCTTAATATTTCATAAACGGATCCCTTAATCGAAAAATTGTTTTCATAAACCCGCAATATTTTTGAAAGACCTATCCAACGACACCCCACACTATAGGGTAGGCAAGAAAAAAAAAAGGCATCCCCACGTTATGTGTAGGGGAGGTGCATAAAAAAAAAATATTTTTCAAAATTTTATTTTACCATTTTGTTGGCGTGACTAATATGTATATTCATGTCAAATTACAGCTTTCTAGTACTATGAGTCTCTGAGCTAGACTGGGGACGGACGGACGGACGGACGGACGGACATGGCGAAACTATAAGGGTTCCTAGTTTGACTACGGAACCCTAAAAAACTGACTTCAAAAACGCAAACAATACCTATTTGGTTGTCAATGTTGAGTATTTGTCTTTCACCGTTTTTCACATTACCTATTTTAATAGAAGTTATTTTTGCGTTTTAGAAAGCGGTTTTTTGGTGTTTTAAAACATTTATTTAATTTGATACCTACTTTTAATTTTCATTCAATAATGATTACTAAAAATACGTTAATTACGTAAAAACACAAAACTATTATTAAAAAGTTTTCGTAACTTTTTTAATTATCTAAAATTTAGTTTCGAATTCTGGGTAGGTAATTATTGAGACAAGACAATCGAATAGTGTCAGTTTACTTGAGTCTAGGCCATCAACCACAAACTATGCCTGATTCAAAAACGGGTTTTATACGGTAAATACGCATAACTACATAAGCTAGCCGCATCTTTTAGTCTACTGCCGAAAAAGTAATATTATTGAGCGTTATTTGTTTCCTCACTGAGACTGAACGAACGGTCCGTTGCTCGCGGATTTGACAGGTGTTTTTCGATCAACTTCACGAGTTTTAATTTTATGCATCCATACTGTCGAATGGATGTATTTAACAATTAAATCTGTAATCTCATAAGCTTTGTTCGTTGATCGTTTTAATGAATGAAACTACACTTCGTTTCTATAACATTGAACACGGCGGAATACAAAAGCTCCAGTTAGCTCCTGATTATCCGAGTAATTAAGGAGTAAGTAGGTAAGTATACCGTTATCGCCCCAAAACTTTAACCCTTAAATGCATAATGATGTAGATTTAAATCGTATATTTTAAAGTTCAATTTCAAACATACATTTTAAGCAAATTTCAATCTTAGAATTTATGCAGTACCTAAGATTTGTAGCTTTGTCAAAATTTAAATTTGGAAATGAACTTTAAAGACGCGTTCGATTTTTGAATACATTGCATGCAATGCATGCATTAAGGGTTAAATTATGAAGTGATTTAAAGTAATTTTATTTCAAAAAAAGAACAGTAACAGGCGGTTCGGCAGCCTTGAAGATGAAGAACTCTGAGTGCCTACAACCATGCATTAGAGTAATGAAATGGACCGGCGTGTGGCTCCCTGACAACTTGAGCTATCGTTGGAATATGGCTTACAAGATGTTTGGTATAGTCACCCAAACATTATTGTTCTTCTTCATTATTTTGGCTGAGATTTGCTACGTGTATAGGGTAAGGAATTCCAAACCACTCGCACCATATGATTAGCAAATTAATAACTTTAATAACTGTACAAAAAGCAAGCTTAATTTTTTGATAATGTCGTCGATACATATATATGCTAAAAAAATGAAAGATATCTAGGCATCGGAGTTTTTGTCGCACGGTAAGACTAATAGCAAGCTATGGAGCCGTCATTTGCCATAAATCTAAACTCTTATTCATATTCATACTCATTTATTTAATAAATAATTTAGGTTTTTTTTTATAATCAAGTACAACGACGTTGACGAATTTAGAAACGATTATTTAATGTTATATTTGAAAAATAAATATTACAATAAAAAATAATTACCATTTTTATACTGATTTAATTACGAAAATTTATAAACAAACAAAAGATACATTAAAACACGGCAGAAGTGAATGTTTTAGTCCACACTAGTGGCGAATTACCTATTCGCAGGTGTATAGTTCAAGTTATGAATTTATAATCTAATAGTTTTTTTTTTAACTTGACTAAGATAAATATACACGACCGACCGCTATAGAGGCATTTTAAGATAAATTAAATAAATGAGTATGAATATGAATAAGAGTTTAGGTTTATGGCAAATGACGACTCCATAGCTTGCTATAGTCTTACCGTGCGACAAAAACTCCGATGCCTAGATATCAAATCAGACCTATATTTGTCAATAATTGTAAGTACCCAGTGACACTCGCGCCATTAAGACGAATGTAATGAAATGAATGACGTAGCATTTATCAAAATCGGTTGACCCGTTGAGTAGTTACGAAGGCACATAAGATCGAACACATACATAAAGGTCAAACACTCTCCTTTTGGGCTTCGCCGCAGTCGGTTAAAAAGGACGGTGCGACTATAGTCTATACTTTAAGGTATTTAAAAAAATGTAAACAAAACTACCACGTGATACAGGTCGTCAGCCAATAGAAGCAGAACACTGATACGTCAAAGTGCAATAAAACAGTTTTGATTGGCTGCTAAACAATGTCACGTGGTTTGGATTGTTTACATTTTTCAAATACCTAAGTATAAGTATAGACTATAGTTGGTGCGCGTAGACGTACCCGCAAATTAATGTCGGTACAGTAGAACACAATTTATATGGCGTACCGTATTCCACGATCAGACTTGAACGTAATAGTTATAAGATAAACATCCTGTAGTAATATCAACCTTTTTGTTGACGACATAAAATTTAATGTGTTTTGGTGATTGAATTGAAGATACTACTTATTGGCTTGGGAGGGCAGCATTAATGGCGCGACTACCAGGCCTCTGATGCGTATATACACTTGACACATTGACGAAAACCGGCTTTTGCCAAGTTACTACCTCCGATTGGCTAAACAAAATCTTTAATCGAACATAACAACAATTGGAGCCCCGCATGCATTAACCGTTCATGCTCTGATCGAAACAATCGATTTGTGAACTGATTATTACCATGAATAATCGTGCAGTGCTTTTTCTCGTATGGAAAGTCAAGACCTTTAAATCCTATTACCCCGGAGTTGCAATCCCTATATTTGATTTTCCCTTTTTGTCATGAGATTCTGGTATACTTCGACCAACAACTATTATTTCCGAAGTTTATGGACCAAAAATCGGAAAAATCCTGATTTGAAGATAATTACATTAATTACTTATATTCAAAGCCCGGATGACGAAAGCAAAAATGTACATTTTCCTAGTGATTAATTAAACATCGACTATTCTATCGACATCCATACGAACAATTATTGAATCAGAAATGTATTGATCAAACTCACTATCTTACATGTCAGGTGTTACACAATATTACATCAGGTACCTAGGTAAGCTTACATTATAATATTATTTCAGTTAACTAATTACATACAATTATTATTATCAATACTGTGAATAATTTAAAATTGGCCCCGATTACTACAATAGATTTAGTACGGTACTTTGGCTGAAATAGATTTTAACACCAAGGCGAAGGAGTTTAAAATCGGAATAATTAGACAAAATGAATGAATTAATGTTGAATACGAAAATTAAATAAAATATTAAAAAAATACAAACTTCATTTTAATTTTGTTTACAACTATACTATTTCTGAAATCCAGTCTCCGTCCAGTAAATCGTGCTTTTTTATCGACATCAACTTATAAAAGGTTTGTCCTCGCACTATTGAGACGTCAACACATCATTTCTCCCGTCATCCGGGCTTAGCTTATATTTTACGGGAAAAATAAAATTAAGTTAACATGCTTTACACTTTTGGAAAAAATATCAAAAAACCCTAAAAAACTGTGTTAAAATTTAGGCTAGTTAAAATGGACTTTATTGCATAGATCATTCATAACCACTGGATAGGTACTTACTCACAATGTGACAGCTTGTTTTATAGGTAAAATTGTTGCTATATAAAGAATAAGAAAAAAATCATGTTCTATCAGATGTTAAAGGGTATAGCCGGGTAAGCATGGCGAAACTGCCCTTAGCGAAAAAAATAATTTCCTTTTACTGGGTTATTAACCTTTACATATGTAGTGCTTTTACCAAAATTTAAGCCTCTAATCCTTCAGGTTTAAAAAAAAACCGCATAAAAAGAAATAACATTTTTATTTTATTTTAGCCAAAGTACTAATCCGATTTCTTTGTAATTTGGATATGTTGTATATACAATTAAGGTCACTCTCTAAAAAAAAAAAATGATTTATCTCTTGAAAAAAACAAAAAAAAAACGAGTTAATAATTTTAAAAAAAATACGCGCGAGATTGCGACAATTTCCAAATTTTCATATTTGATGTAGAATTTAATGATGTTTAACATATATTTATTTCAAAAGCTAAAATCGGGATTAACAGTTTGAAAAATCGAATTTGTGACATCCCATAACACTTTATCTTCATACAAGCAAAACCAAGTTGACAATAAATGAATGTAGTATATTTTTAACGCTATTAACGAATTTGAATTTAAAATGTGACGTTTTGCACTATAAATTGCTTTTGTGGCTATATTATATATGGCTACGGAGTACGCATTTTTTCATATCCCATACATATATCGACGGTTCTGTGACTCAACCTCGTATATTGAATTTTGTCCAGTATAAACTGACACATGCACTCGTGTACTTAGTGAGCGTCAGTTAATACTGGATATATTCTATATACGAGGTTGAGTCACAGAACCGTCGATATTTGTATTATTACGCAGTTGTAACAGCGATTCAAATTGTAGCAATAACACAGACGGCGTAATTTTAGTTCGTTTACCAAAATAATATAAATTTGTCGTATAAAATCAGAGCACTTAAAAATTAAGGAACAACATCTCGCAATCGTTAACGCTCAGTATTAAATTCGTGCCATTGTACCATTCCCGCCTTTTTTTTTTTTTTTTTTAATTGTCTGAATGCCGTAAGCCCTAGCCGCATACAGCCACGGATTTTAAGGTTCGCATGAGTATGCACTCAGTAAAATAAGTCGCGTTCCAAATTCAAAATGCGTTGGAAATATAATTTCATAGTGTAATACGTAGAAGTTATTTTGTTTGAAAAGAATGTATGGGATGTTACAAATTCAAGTTTTTCACACTGTTAATCCCGATTTTAGTTAATAAAAAAATTATATGTTAAACATTATTAAATTCTACATAAAATATGTAAATTAGGTAACTGTCGCAATTTCGCACGTATTTTTTTTATTTTTTTTTAAATTGTTAACTCGATTTTTTTCTATTTTTTTCAAGAGATAATTAAATATTTTATTTTTATAAAAGCTACCTTAATTGTATATACAACATATCCAAATTACAAAGAAATCGGATTAGTACTTTGGCTAAAATAAAATAAAAATGTTATTTCTTTTAATGCGGTTTTTTTTTAAACCTGAAGGATTTGAGGCTTAAATTTTGGTGGAAGCACTACATATGTAAAGGTTAATAACCCAGTAAAAGGAAATTATTTTTTTCGCTAAGGGCAGTTTCGCCATGCTTACCCGGCTATACCCTTTAAGTGCTTTGGCCAGTGCCGAGACAGCATCGAGCGCATGGTCGACGCTGCAGTGCTGCTACTGTCGCATCTGGTGCAAGCAGTCAAGGTCCTGACGATTGTGCTTCGCCAAGAGAGGATTAAGCGCGTCATGGAATATATCGATGGTAGTGAGGATTTTATTATTATCGTCCGAACGGACTGTCGTCGCTACAGTCAACTCAAGCGGTATTCTTATGTGTTCGTTTTTGTTTAAGTTATTGCGGTTATTCCGACACGTTATCCTAGTTGATAGTGACCCTGCCTACAAAGCTAGCGGTACCGGGTTTAAATCTCGGTAAGGGCAGATATTTGTGTGATGAGCGCGACTATTTGTTCCTAAGTCTTAGATGTTTTCTATGTATTTAAGTACGTATTTCTCAATACAGGGTGTCCCATAAACCGACGTGAACCCGTCTAGGGCTGATAGCAGCTAAAAAGCTATCGAAATAACCCCTATGTATGTTCAGCGACTTTTAGTAGTTTCGGAGACACTGATCATTTAAAAAATAGTTGGTAATTTCTAATTATTTATAGTTTTGTACAAAATAAATACTATTTTCAATTGATGTACGACGTCCGTTGTGGTTAAACTCGTTACATCAAAACAAAAGACAGGTAGATACCCACCCCGCCCTGGACAAAGAAACACGTTTGTACGTTTTCAATTCACTGATTTGACTAGTAAAGCTTAATCTCGTGTATATAACTCACTGAAAATTAAGTTATTTTCTAAGTCGTAGAACAAAGGAAGCAGCATTTGAGGAGTAGAATCGATCATTTAAAGCCCCGAAGTCAGAGGCATCCTGTATAAACGGGTTTTTACACTTTTTACCATGGTTTGAATTTATTTATTTCGGTAAGTTCCCGATAACTCAATGATATTGCTTTCATTCGCCATAACTGAAGTCTGCAGGTAAAGAACGTTTAAAGAAAGATAAAAATGTATATTAATTCACGGGTTTTTTACACATTCGAGCAGTGAATTTCTAATTCCACAGCAATGTCCCACAGGTCCCAGCTTCAACAGAGAAGCTCCCCGTCTGCGGGCGATACTCAACCGGAACACAACAGTAACTGAAATGACTGCCAAAGCGTTCATTTTATCCGCCTGTGTCACGGCCATTTTCTGGTGCATCGTGCCAGGCCTGAGTACAACGGTGGCGCTACCCTTGAAGGTTACATTCCCATTCAGCATCGATGGACCTTACGAGTGAGATATATCGGAGGAATGCACATGTCCATGAGTTTAAGTACGTTTTAAAGGTAGGCACAGCTAGCACAAGTTGTATTTTCCACGCTCAGTGCGTCTCTATCGGTACAGATTAGCTAGAAAGGGAGATCCCAGCGACAAACTAGTCGCGGATAACATATGTGCTAGCCGTGCTGGAAGACCAAGCCACTCGAGATGAAAATGAATTTTCGAATATGACCACTGACATCGATTTTACGCCCCACAAACCCCTATAGTGGTATAGGGCAGGACAGGGAGATTTCCTTTCATGAGCTCTTTTTTAAACTAATTATACCAGCCAGACCTTCAAGGCAGGCCAGTGGCGTAACGTGGGTTTTGGGTTTAACCGGAAATTCGCCGCCCCCAATTGTTAACCGACTTCAAAAAAAGGAAGAGGCTCCTAATTCGTAGGTTTTTTAATAGGTAGGTATTTCCCGATTACTCAAAGACCGATTTGAATTATTAAAGTTAAGTTAAAGAAAAAACCTCATTCAAAAACACATAAAAAAAATGCAAAAGATAACTTCTTTTAAAATGGCAGGTAATATAGATTAATCCAACTGAAGTCAGCGCTCACAATATTTTTTACTAAAAGTCTATTTCAGTTGAATTGACCTATTTATTGTCTACTTGCCATTTTATAATTTATTTAAAATTTTAATACTTTCCGTATGCCGCCCCCCTTTTGCATGCCACCCGGGGCCCGGCCCCCCTTGCCCCCGCACGCTACGCCATTGAGGCAGTCTTTCCGGTTTTTCTTTGCCTAGATAAATGTACTCATGGACATAATACATTCTCCGTCATCGAATTTATTCTTTTTTTCCGTGCTTTTGGACATACTCGTAAGCTTGGGTTAAACGTGTAGTTCAATATCAAGGCTAGTATAGCCAGGTAAGGCATAAGCTCGTTGTTGGACCATGTCTTCGAGTTCAGTAGCCGACGCCGAGAAAATAACGATGTTTTAATAAAACACTTATCTGTAATTAATTATATCTTTGTGTGTCCGCCACGATGATTTATCCACATTTTAAATACACCAACAGATCCTTCAACTATCTCACAAATCGAATCTGTCGATGGAGGCTTGAGGCTCCTGCCCGACCTTGTACAATACATACTTTGTAATAATAGGAATAGCCGGCCAAGTACGAGTTTGACTCGCGCACCGAGGGCTCCGTACCGCCGCACAATTGGTATTATTACCTGTATCCCAATTTGAATTTGATTTCGAATCGAATCAGAGCGCGAGCCCAACTCACACTTGACCATTTATTAGTATTTGTGATTTTTCTTTAGGGTTTGTAGTTCTTTCTTTAATACTTTCATATTTGTTAGGAAAGACAATATGCTGAAAAACATTAACGCTATCTATTACGGTTCAAAAGATACCTACGTGTTTAAAGTTAGGACGGACGGACGGACAGCGGAGGCATATAAATAGGGTCCCGTTGGGCTACCTTCGGGCACGGAACCCTAAAAAGTTTTATATAGCAACACTACGAATTGAGTGAATATCTATCATTATTTTATTTTACGAAAACATCTTTTTATCACGGGTTATACCTAGGACCGCATAGAAGTGTGGAAGAGCAAGGAGCTGCATCTACCGGGTCTTTAGATACAGGGCCCGTCATGGCCATTCTAGCTTCCGTAAAAAATCTGGCTACGACTCGGTGACCTCTGTGGGAAAATCGATGATGCAATTTACAGTAAATCAATAATGACAAATAGGTAACAGAATGGATTCAGCGGGGCGTTCCGGGCTTACGGTCGATATACGTCGTGCTAGGTGACGCCACGTCGGCAACTCCCTTATAAGTAGACATAATTACACAGTGTTTACTTTCAGCTTTGTTAGAGCAGCTTTCTTTTGCGGTGTGCCGTGTTCTTTTGGTTTTCATTAAATTAATAAATAACTACGCACTGGCGCCAGTTCTCGAAAATGGTCGTACAACGCTCTATTGGGATCGATCTGTTATCTCGGACAGTGCTAGTCCGGCATTATGCTGATATATCGTGCTGATAGATCGACCTCAACGCCAGCCAGCGTCACCATCCCACATGACGAGAACCTTTTAAAGGCTGAGAAGGACAAGCTCAGCAAGTAACTCAATTTAACCTACCTACGAGATGACTAACGTGCGGGATGATGACTCGACGGTCATTGTTCTGATAGTTGTGTCGGCGAGCGGTCTACAGTGAAGACTTTGTTCGATCCAGTTACTCTACAGAATATCACATTCGCAAAAGATCATACTAGCAAAACATCATATACGCATAACATCATACTAGCAAAACACGATATTCGCAAAACATGATATTTACAAATAGTTGGGTTTTGTTATAAAATCGTAGGTAGGTTTAGGTTATGTTTAGGGTTTGCAATTCGAATATTCGAATATTCATATTATTCGAATATCCGACACAAATTAAATTCGAATACGGCAGTGTTACTTATTCGAATAATTCGGATATTTTGAATAGTACTAAAAAGGATTGAAATAGTTTCCCACTTTTAATAGAACGCTGGAATCAGCTTTTTTTCATACCTACTGAGAAATGCAAGCAAATATTAAACTGGAATGCAAATATAACATGAGACAACATGAGTTTTAAAACTAATTCCCAAATTGACTGTTGATTCCCTTCTTAGCCAGTGCTGCGCAGCGGATCGTGCTAGAATTTTAGCAGTCGGTACAAGGGAGGCTGGATACTGGCTTCAAGCTCATCCCTCGCCAAGCACTGGAACTTTCCTAGACCCTAACACACTCCGACTTTCAGTTTGCCTTCGCCTTGTGGTCCCGGTCTGCGCTCCACATCGCTGCCCCTGCGGAAGTGACGTAGATCGGCTAGGACATCACGCGTGACTTTCTTGCCAGAGAAGTGCTGGCCGCTTTTCCAGACACGCCGCACTCAACGACATCATTCGTCGGTCTCTTGCCTCAATAAAGGTCCCGGCTCTTTTAGAGCCGACAGGCATTTCTAGAAATGATGGCAAGAGACCTGACGGAATGACCTTGGTCCCGTGGAATATGGGACGGGTGCTAGTGTGGGATGCAACCTGTGTAGACACGCTAGCCCCATCACATCTCCACCGGACCTCTAATAGGGCTGGTGCGGCAGCTGAAGCGGCCGAAAGCATGAATGTAGTAAAATATAGTGGTCTCGGCCCAGAATATATGTTTATTCCATTCGGTGTCGAGACCCTTGGTCCGTGGGGTCCTAGCGCTCGAAGCCTCTTCAAAGAAGTTTCGAAGAGGCTCATTGACGTCACGGGAGACCGAAGAGCTGGCAGTTTCCTCGCTCAACGTATAAGTTTAACCATCCAGCGAGGAAATGCTGCCAGCATCTTTGGTACAATGCCGCAGGGGCCATTCTTAGATTTCATGTTTTAGTTAGGTAATTTATATATTTAGAGTTAGTTTTATTTAATTTTAGTTTTCTTTTTCAGTTATTGTGTTATGGTTGTTATATTATTTTATGTTGTTTTACTTAATTAAAGTTAATCGTATCTACAAGTTAACATTCCCAAAAAAACAAATTTAGCTCAAAAAAATATGTTACAATAACGAGCAGTGAGTGAGTTGAGTGACGTAGTTGGGTCGCTCGCTTCCTGCTACTTGCTATATTAATAACTAATAATATATAATTTGACCACGGAATGCTATTTTTTTTTTATATTTAAGGCCTATTTATTTAATTTTACAACATTAAACCATTAATTCGTTTTGTTTCAATAAATATTCAAATTATCCGAAAAATTCGAATATTCGAATATCGGAAATCGAACTATTCATATTATTCGAATATTAAAAACCAACGAATATTGCAAACCCTAGTTATGTTAGATTTATAGCAGGCCCGGAGGGCCAAACTACACAGAAATAGGAGCTCCGGAATAGCGGAGCTCCGTCGACACTGTCTAATTCATGTCTCAATAACAGTTAAGTTTTGCTAATGTGATGATTTGCGAATGGCATGTTTTGCGAATATGATATCCTACGACGGATTGTTTCAATCAACCTCAATAGAATCTCGCTAGATATGGCTGGATCAAGGGTCAGATACAGAAAACAGATACTCCTCAAAACAACACGTACCTATTTTCCTATTTTCAGATGGGTTCTCTTTCTGCCGCCCTCACCACGGTAGCTTAAGGCTCCGGAGGCATCCGTATTTTTTTTATAAGTAATGATCCTATTGATATTTCACGTTGGTTGTGCTTCTCTTCAAAGTAATCTAACCTTATTATTTAGATTTGCAGCAATGTACGTGTATACTTCTGTAAGCGTTATGGTGGTGGGGATAGGAGACGCGGCTGAAAATTTCTTCACCGCCGGCTTCATGGCGCTTGGGGCTGCACAAATAGACGTGCTCTGCGAAGAGCTGAAGGCCATAGGAGGCCCAGGTAAAGTTCACTCGTCGAATCAACCGAAAAACGTTCGCTCATTTAGAGAGTACCTAACTAGAAAATGCTCAGTGTAGGGTTCCGAAGCCGTTACTATACACAAACTATCTCCAAAAAACAACAAGTATGAACAAATTCTCTATCAAAGTTATTTGTTAAATTGGTGACTACTTAAAGCAGCTAGAGGCTGACTACAATAGACGGTTTAGTAAAAAAAAAAAGTTGCCTACGCAGTTTAAAATATTATTTCTTAAAATGGGGATAGGTACTTTGATTATCCCTGTGTTTATATCACTCTATCAAAGCCACCCCTGAAGCATGTAAAAAAAAGTGGTTTTTGTTTCGAAGTGTTTTAATCCAATTAGTCTGAAAATCCTTGAACTCTTAACTGGGTGAATCAACTTTTAAGGTACTCCCTATTTTTCGACACGTTACAAAAACTATATATTTGCTAACGACGTGGCTTACACGTTTATTGAGACACACACGTAGGCTAACATTGGAACTTATTTAAAAAAATCAAAATAATGCAGTTTTGAATAGAATAGATTAGAATAGAAATAGGTTTATTGACAATAATTGATACAATGCATAATACACAAAAAGGAAAGAAAGCAAATACACAGCATAACAAAGTTTCAAGTATCAAATACTTTCAAATAGGGTACCACTTGGCATGATGACGTGCGTGGCGGACCACAGGACCACGACGCTGTTTAGTGGCCTCTATTTGAATGACTTCACGAAAGTCAGTGAACATACATAAAAATAAATATAAGACACAAATTCCAAGCAAACATTAAAAATAAAAGAACAAAACCAAATAAAATAAAACACGCAACTAAAAAATAAAAACAATAGACATTTAACGGGGTGAACTAACACTAAGCGAACTTATCTCTTCATCACAACGAATGTCCAAATAAGAATACAATACTGAAATAACTTGCTGAATTTGTGAAATTGTATGGCAACACTTGTGCAGGCCAGAGTGATTGTGTTCTGTGAAGGGAATGCAAACCGGTAATTCTTAGTATGGAAATTACTTACCGGTAATTTACCGTTACCGCGGTAAATCCCATACAAAAATTTACCGGTGTGCATTCCCTAGCTTCTGTGTCATGCTCCCACTATCAAGTCAAAAAATATTACGAAATACTCACTACTAAGGTGTTTAAAATGTGTTTTATTCTGAATCGGCCGGATGCAAGGATTTATTAAATATACCTAACTTCGATACATGATTGCTGTGCTATTATGATTAAAAACCAAATATATTGTTTTAGGATCTCAAGATAATTACAAAAAAGCAACGCAATGCGTTAAATACCATCAATCCATTATAAGGTAATTAATTGTAATAATAATCACTAGTATTATGTAGGTACTTACCTAAAGCTAGCACAAATATAATCAATTTTCAGAACATAAAAAAATGTGTAGGATTGAAGATCGTCAGTCAAGTCAAGTTTACGTCATTCCTATACATTTTGTTAGTCTTCGAAAACCGCCAACGTTTACGTAACGCTTTACTTGTCAATTTTATTTGTCTCTCGGCCTTCGACAAGATGCTTCACGTTGACGTTAACGATTTTCGAAAACTGTCAAAATGTGTGGAATTGAAATGCACTCGAAGCGACCGTCCGTCCGGCAGCTTACGTCCTCATTTTTGATAGCAAGGTTCTTGGCAAACGAGTTATAACAAATACCTACCTAACCTATGATTGCCATATAAACTTGTACATTTTTAGACGAATGCTTTTGATGCACGTTATCATTTTCACTGAAGCATTCACCTGCTCCTTTGCGTCGATTTTACACGGATGCTGTGGCTGCCGGCCGCCAGTTGGGACACTCCTGGACAACAATTCAACGATTTATTACAATGAGGGGCTACTTTAGCAATAACCTTGCTAGATCAAAACAGTATCAACTCAAAATCCTTGGTAATTTTATTTCAAAGTAAGAGCGGGTTCACATTAAGTCCGACAGTGTTACTGTTGGCAGACTGTCGGGTCTTGCTGTTCACATTATAAGCTACCGGTCCGACCAAATACCTATTAACATCCAGTCGCCGCGGTCGCTGTCCAGCTCGTCACCCGTCGTCGTGACACGTCTGTTGGCTTTTGTATACAATGGACGACGGCGACGTTCCGGTTATAATGAAAATTAAATAGAAGACAGAAGAAAACAAAACATAAATATGGAGTGCATCCTATCATAGCCGAGTGAAACAAAATTGAAACTTCTATATTTATTTCGCCCTCTGTGTTTATTAAACGCGACGTACCTATGTACACACCGACAACATGGTTGTACCGAGCAGAATAGAGCCCCTGTACAATTCAAGGACAATTGTAAAAGATCAAACTTCTGCTGTTTCAGTTACGTCAAAGAAATAGCCAGCATCTTTCGTTTCCCGATTTTTTGCCAATTCGTCACAAGCAGTGTAATAATATGCATGGCCATCTCCAAAATTACTATTGTGAGTTTTTCTTTTATTAATATCTCACTTTTTGTCCAAGTATCCATGCACCATGCTTGTTTGCTTTCGTCACACAAAAAAAATGTTTTTAGATCCTAGAATGTTTTACAGTTTTAGAATACTTACAGCGACTTAATAAAACTACATAGCTGTGTACATTAACTGTGTGGAAACATTTACAAATGGTATAATTAATATTAATAAGTTTAGGTACTTAAATGTGTAAACCAAAACCTGTGGATCTGTTAAGCAGCCAACCAAGACCGCTTTCACGTGTCGCAGTGATACGCTATTCAGCGGTTTTTTTTAAAGTGACACGGTAACTTTTCCATTACGTCGCGAAAATTAGTTATATATCTATACTACCCTCATACCAAATTCCAAATGCATGGTTTCCAAATGCAATAACCGAAGCAGATTCAATTCTCACCCGTTAGTAATATGTGATGATCAATAGCGGAGGGGACCTCATGCTTGGTATTGAGTTCAGGGACCGGGCCGCTATCACCTTCAAAGGGTTTGGAATGGGTTTTGCGAAAGGCTTTGGTCACCAAACCCGTTGCTCATCAAAACCCGCTCAATTTCTATTTTAAACGCTTTTTTAACGATAACCCATCCCATGGCTTCATAAAAATCCGAAACTCCTTTAATCGGCCTTTGAAACTTCTCC
Source organism: Acleris laterana (assembly GCA_963966035.1). Lineage (NCBI taxonomy): Eukaryota > Metazoa > Arthropoda > Insecta > Lepidoptera > Tortricidae > Acleris > Acleris laterana. The sequence goes on along the minus strand of OZ014438.1, from coordinate 76,276,430 downwards.
AAAAGGATAACCTGATAGTGGTTACCCGTTCTTATCTAAGTGATAGAACTCAAACAGTTGTTGTAAACAAAACGCAATCTGTTGGAGCTACAGTGAAATTAGGTGTGCCGCAAGGCTCAATTTTAGGCCCTTTTTTATTTCTGGTTTATATAAATGACTTACCACCAACAGTAGATAAACTTTGTGAGATTGTACTTTTTGCTGATGATACTTCATTAATTTTCAAAGTAGATAGAAAGTCCATTGACTACAGTAGGATAAACGCCACACTAGTTAAAGTACTTAATTGGTTTACTAGTAACAATTTACTACTAAATGCTAAAAAAACTAAATGTGTTAGGTTCGCTTTGCCTAATGTTAAACCGGTAGATTCTAGTATTTTTCTAAATGAAGAGTGTCTGCAAATGGTAGATAAGGCAGTTTTTCTAGGCATAACCATAGATAAAAATTTGCAATGGAGTCCCCATATAGCGGTACTGGCAGGTAAACTAAGTTCGGCAGCTTACGCGGTTAGGAAAATTAGACAACTAACTAATGTTGAGACAGCTCGCATAGTTTATTATAGTTATTTCCATAGTGTGATGTCGTACGGTATTCTGGTTTGGGGTAAGGCAGCTGAAATACAAAGTATATTTGTCTTACAAAAAAGGGCTATTCGTTCTATTTATAACTTAAATTCCCGTGACTCCTTAAGAGAACTTTTTAAAGAAATTCACATCTTAACTGTAGCGTCTCAATTTATTTATGAGAATATTATTTATGTTATTAAAAATTTAAATTCTTTCACCAAAAATTCCGATGTACATAATCTAAATACAAGAAATAAAAATAAAATGGTTATCCGAAAATTCCGCGTCCGTAAAGTATATAAATCATTTGTTGGTCAATGCATTCATTTCTATAACAAATTACCTGACGAAGCTTTAACATTACCCTTTCCAGCACTTAAAAATTACTTAAAAAAGTCGTTAATATCTAAAGCGTACTATAGGGTCGAGGACTATCTAACAGATAAAAATGCTTGGCCTAAACCCGAAACTTAGTCATTCATAATTTGTAAAATTGCAAAGTTGTTTGTCTAGGGGACACCGTTTTTTTTTTCCCTCTCCTCTCTTCCCCCCCCCCCCCCCTTGTCTGTCTCGTAATGTTTTTGACATGTTTTCCTGCTGAACTACGCATGCTATTTGCTATTTGATATTATATTTAATTTAATATTTATTGCTGTATATAATGCTAGATTAAGTACTACCATTGTAACATGTTTAAAAAATGACTGACTGCTGAGTTTCTTGCGGCGTTTCTTCTCGGCAGTGGTCTCCTCTTGGGAAGCGCTGGTAGATTCATGACATGTAAAAGTGCCCGTGCGGCCTACTTACTGAATAAATATCTTTTATCTTTTTTTATCTTTTTAATGTATTAGCGATTTTTATTGTTACTTTAAGCATAAATGTTAACATTGCACGGTGTTAATGTACGTTTGTCTTCAAGCGATCGGACACCTTCATCGGGCCCTTACCTGCCCATTGGTTTCAGAATCCGGTTATTAGCTGTATTAAGGATTAAAGCAATACGAGTATAGGTAATTTTCGTGAGGTATTGGAAAAAATACCGTTGTTACAGTTGTTTTTCGTATAGACCCGCACACTACGGCGACGACGCTTAGCGAAGAGAACACACAAGTATGCCCACCCGCTTTCGTGAGATAAAACGACTGTAACCATGTGCACTTTTTTCAAACCACCCATTTATTGACTGACGATGTAAGTATACATATAACGTGGTTTATTATTTACATTTAGTACCTACCTAAACGAATGAAATATAAAGTCGCCGTCAATAGAACTTGCAAAAGATGTAAATAAAACCAAACGAACCAATTCACCATGATTGATTAGGTACTTGATAATCATAATCACGTACTTACTTTTAAAGATCAAGTGAGGTCTTTGGAATGATTTATACACTAGATCATTATTTTCATATTAAGTTTAAAGTGAAATAATTTTTCATTCATTATACTGTTATTTTTAATAAAAGCACGCTTGGTGAATATTTGAGGTTATGTGTCAATTAGTATCTACTAATTTGTTTACGTTGATCACAAGTTCTGTTGGCGGCGATTTTAGAAGACAATGGTAACCGACATTAAACATTATACAAGCACCTCATTTAATTATTTAAGTACCAGTAATTAAAAATAAATAATTTATTATTTCAGTCAAAAGAGCCGGCCGAGACTATGACTGTGGTGTTCTACCTAATTTGCATCTTCATGGAATTATTTGTGTACTGCTACCCTGGAAACATCTTGCTGGCCAAGGTCGGTTACTTTTTACAAGCCTCTTATGTACCAAGCAGAGCATCTATGTTATCCCTATACTATTAAACGAGCAATATTTGTATAGGTAGGTACATATAATATGTATACACATTGGTGGCCACATAATTAGGAACGCTTGCGTTTTTCCGATACAGTTGCCTGTAAATATGACTTTTCAATTTTGGCAACCGATCAAAAAGTTCTTAACCATTTTTCTTTTTAGTAACACTTATCGTTAACTAATAAAGTAAAGTTTAAATGTGTGTACAATTTATCGCTGTGAAAACGAAACCGTCATTTTATAAGGATTCGATAATAGTATTTTATGCAACTGATGCATAATGAGAGGCCTTAAAACACGATCTTGGTTTTATGAAACGAGCGTCAGCGAGTTTCATAATAGGATCACACGAGTGTTTTCAGGCCTAATTATATACAGTCGCATACACTACTTTATCTTCACACATATCATAAGTACTCTAATATGGGTTCAGAACCCGTAGAGAAATGACCTGCAATGCTACTAGTGCTACATGTAAAATATCTATAGACTATAGACATTAAAATAATGCAATAAAAAATAAATTTGAACAAATACAGAAACATTATTATTTATTGTAATAGTTATTTATTATTAAACAATCCTACTTTCGTAACAGCAAAAAAACAACAAACAAATGATACGTAGGTCACTCAATAGGTAAGTTTTGAGATGCTCTAAATTTAAAAATGGAACGCATGGGTATTATATCTTTTTAAAAAGCAAATTTAAAAATATAATGCCATAAGCCATTTTTTCATTTAAAAAAAATATAGGTACTTTGTTCCTGTCATTTTACTACAACGCTTCCCGTGTTTTTTGGCTGAAACGATGGAGCTTAACCGCGAACATTTGCGTGCTATGATCTATTACTATTACGATTTTAAATTTGGTTTAACCGAACAGTTAAGTTTGCAACGACTACAGTCGGCATTGGGAGAGTCTGCTCCTTCACGAACAACAATTTTTAGGTGGTTTAGTGAATTCAAAAGGGGCAAAACTAACCTCGAAGACGATCAAAGAAACGGACGCCCGCAAACAGCAGTAACTGCAGAAAATGTGTGAACTACTGAAATGTTGGTACGGGAAGACCCACGAATTACATACAAGGACATCGAGAAGATCCTGGGCATTACTTCGGGGAGTGTGAACACCATCCTACACCAACATGTCGGAATCAGAAAGCTTTGTTGTCGTTGGATCCCGCGATTGCTCTCCGAAACTGAAAAACAGGCTCGTGTGGATTGGTGCCGGTGGTGTTTCTTGAGGAATTTGGTATTGAAACCCTAGCTGACCCACCCTACAGCCCCGACTTAGTTCCTTGTGATATCTTTTTGTTCCCAACTGTCAAAGAAAAAATTAAAGGAAAGTTTTTTTGAGTGCCGAAGAAGCCGTCGCTGCCTACGAAGTAGCCATTTCTGACCTCTCAGATCAAGACTGGCAAAAGTGTTTCCGGAGTTGGTTTAGACGAATGGAAGTTTGTAGGTACGAGTATAGAGCATCGTGGAAAGTTCTTCAAAAAAAATGTAAAATCAATTGTGGTTTTATGTTGGTTACTTTTTTTTATCTCAAAACTTATTTAGTGACCCACGTATCAATAATGGTGGCCATTCGATCCTCCGTGAAGAGGAATGTTTTTTTTAAATTATCTATAGACAAACGAATGAAGTCCCTATTCTCAAGTCACTCGAGATCAAATGTCGTGTGGTTTATATTAAAAAAACATACTGAATTGACATTTCGAGTCAATAACTGTTTTAATATCTATGAATACTAGAATAGAGACCCTTTTGAGTTTTGACAGCTGTTCCAAATTTAAACTCATAACCAAAATCTGTACTGTTGCTTTAGGCGACTAATGTCTATATTGAAAAATGACGAGGTATAATAATGTCGGTTTTCCAAATATAAAAAAGTCAATGTATAAAAATTTCGAGTAAATAACGACGAATTAAAAAAAATACCTACGAAGTATAATAATGTCGAAATGGAATTAAGACGAGGAGGTATAATAGATAGGTGGAACAGGGGCTAGGTAGGTTTAGGTTATGTTAGTATTGCAGCAGGCTCGGAGGGCCAAAACCACCCGTCGACACTGTCTAATTGATTTGAAATAGAGTATCGACGGAGCTTCGCTGACGCGGAGCTCCTATAACTGGGTGGTTTGGTCCTCCAGGCCTGCTGCAAAACTAACATAACCTAAACCTATCTGTCGTCATTTTTATACATCGACAAAATAATTCTAGTCTTTCTTATTTTTCGACAATAGTATAAGATGTCGACATTTTTATACCTCGTCATTTTTCAATATATGTATACATTAGCCTAACTCGAAAACGCATATATCAAGTTGTCATCTTCGGGAAAATTCGTTTTCGACCTGTACTCTTGTACCCTTACCATGACTTTACAGTTAATGTACACGCTAGCGAGTCGAAGTTCTGTCCCTGGCAGACCTTGCAAGTATTCTTATACCTAGAGTGCAAGGGACAGAGCATTCGACTCGCTAGCAAGTAGCTACTACCGTAACCGTACCGTATTGTAACTCATGGTAACTTGAGTTCTCCGCGCATTGTCAACAGAATTAATTTATTTTTTAACCCCTGACAAAAAAAATGGGACGTTATTAGTTTGATGTATTAAGTTGTATGTATGTGCGTGTGTGTGTGTGTGTGTGTTTAAGAGATAGCTCTGAAAGAAGGGGTCACCATTATTATATCGGGGGTTTTTATCTATCTTATAGTTATTCTCATGAGTACATAGGCTGCTACGAAAGTTTTTAGCTGTATAAAAACCAACAACATTTACTTTTATAAGTGTATGGCAAAGGGTAATTTAGCTATTAACCTCTTGGTAAAATGAAATTTGATACTGGCCGCTTACAACTTTTTTCTTTAATTTTTTTGCTGAAAATGTCAGTCCAGTTTTGTTTCTTGCAATGGAGCTGTCGCGAGAATCGTTTCGTGCTATGATATTCTACAACTACAAAAGGAACTTAACCTTTAAGGAATCTAATAAAAATTTAAACGACGCATTTGGGGAGTCTGCTCCATCGTTAGCCACAATCTCATATTGGTACCGCGTGTTTAAGCGGGGTCGGGAGTGCCTCAAAGATGAGTCGAGACCGGGACGGCCGTCGACTGCTGTAACGCCAGAAAACGTGATCAAAGCCGAGTGGTTGATTAAAGAACGCAGAAATATTACCCATCGGGAAATAGAGCATGAACTTGGTATTGGATCACCCGCAGTTTCAAGCATTTTACATGATCATCTTGGCGTCAGGAAGGTCGCTTCGCGTTGGATACCGCATTTGCTGACCGAAGAGCAAAAAACCCGGCGAGTAGATTGGTGCCAGTTTATGCTCAAAAAATTCGACGGAGGCAATTCCCAACAGGTTTCTAATATCCTTACTACTGATGAGTCCTGGATATACTGCTATGATCCTTTAACAAAGCAACAATCTATGCAATGGGTGTTTGAGGAAGACGGGCCGCCATTAAAAATTGTTCGTGGCCGTAGTGTGAACAAAAAAATGATCGCTTTTTTCTTTCGCCGCGGGGGGCCAGTAGCTGTAGTTCCACTCGAAGATCGAAGAACAGTTACTAGCCAGTGGTACACAGAGGTCTGTTTACCCCAGGCATTTGACAGACTTGGTGAGGATCGTCCAAAGTGCGGCACTAATGGAATTCTTTTTCACCAAGATGCCATGCACACACCGCGGCAATAACAATGGATTTTTTGACCAGTAAAGGTGTTCAGCTGGTGTCGCATCCACCCTACAGTCCTGACCTGGCCCCGTGCGACTATTTCTTGTTCCCCACTATAAATAAAATGATGCGTGGCCGGACTTTTATGGACTCGAACGGGGCAGTACTAGAATTTGAGCGACTTTTCTTTGACCTTCCGCAGTACGCATTTTTTAATTGTTTTGAGGATTGGATTTATAGAATGAGGCGATGTATTGAACTTGGAGGAGTATATTTTGAAAAATATTAAAGTAATTTGTAAAAAAAATGAATGGTTTTTAATTAACTAAAAATATTCATAGCAACCCTCGTACAGTAGGGAATTGGGATGGTGGTCGATGTAAACACAAATTTCACGACCATTATTCTATTTCATTTCTCTTGGTTATAAATATGTTCAAGTGAAGCGCCCGGCGCGCAGGCCTAGGAGCGACTCCCAAAAACCAAACAAAAATAAACAATCGCCGTTCAGACGTTTTCTCGTGGTCCTACTAATTTGTCCTACTAGTCAAAAAGTGAACCTAGATTTGATCACTAAATACTAATTGTGGTTGTAAAAGTAGGTAGGTTAGGTTCGTTAGGTATCTTTAAACGCCCGAAGGGCAAACCGCCCAGAAATAGGAGCCCTGCCGCAAGGCAGGGCTCCGTCGAAAGTCAGTAGGACAAAAATAGTAGGACCACGAGAAAACGGCCGTTTCATCGAACCATTTGCTTTTAAATTTAAAATATCCATGACTGACTCGTGGTCCCACTACTTCGTCCCACTGCTCTTTTCGACGGAGCCCTGCCTTGCGGCAGGGCTCCTATTTCTGGGCGGTTTGCCCTTCGGGCGTTTAAAGATACCTAACGAACCTAAACCTACTTACTTTTGCGGAATAAAAATGGTTTCTGCCTAATTTCCAACGAAAGCGAATAGAGAGCAGTGGGACGAAGTAGTGGGTCCACGAGTCAGTCGCTAAAATATCTAAAGCAAATGCGACGTATAACCTAAAAAGGTACAGTGAAATAAGGTCTATTTTCGCATTGCAACCTTATTTCACTACAGTACCTAAAGTATAAGCATATATCAAGGTTGGTCTCCCTTTCAAATTGTATAATTGCCAGGTTATTTAGCACCCCTACATTGTTTTTCTTCAGAGTCTACTCGTGTCTGAAGCCGCTTACCCTAGAGAATGGAATGGGGACTGCAGGACCCAAAAGGTGCTCTTCCTCATTGCCCTGAGGGCCCAGAGACCTCTGGCTATCGTAGTTGGGGGCATGTTCACAGCCAGCTTACCTACTGCCGCTAAGGTACCTATTCTACAAAATTAAGGTTAAAGAAAAATCACAAGGACACTTATAAGGCATTGAGCAAATATTCATCTAAAACCTTTGTGACAAAATAAAATCTACCTCGAAGTATAAAATTGTGAGAGGGCTATCCATATCATTTTGTACTGTAAAACTCAGTAACTGTTCGTTTTAATAGGTACCTTATCACAACTCTTGATTTACTAAACTCAAACCACTACCACTGTAATATTTTTCTGCGACAAGGTACAGTCGGTAGCCTACGGTTGAAGTTCATTTGCACGTCATGACATGATAGAACCAGTTAGATTTTTCCTTGCAATAATATTATGTTATGACAGTGACAAGTGTCAACCTTAGTGATAAGATAATAAGATTTCACAAAAACTTTTGTCAAAACTGGTAGACCACTTTCTTGGCCGACCATACTAAAATGTACAGCTATTTCGGAGTTCAATTTGTTCAATTGTACAAATCAATAATAACATTATAAAGATGTGAAATTTTGTGTTTGTTAGTTGGTGTCTACTGAACATATTTAAAAAAAGGCAGCTATATTTTCTACAGGGTGTCTTGGATCGAATAAGAGATATTTGGCGGGGTAATAGTTCGTACGATTCTGATCACGGGGGTATGGTTCATTTTTGTTTCTGTTAATGTAAAAAAAAAAGAAGGATTAATTATATTAATTGTGTTACTTGATGTATCGCAGCCGATATCTCGACCTTGACATTTTGACGCTGATACTATACTACTACAAACGTTCGTAGTAACTAACGTCAAAATTCTAAAGGTCAATGACCTGACACCATACGTTGTTTACATGGTATGTAAACAAACAGTTCGTTCCATGTAAGCAGAAATCTGACTAACATTTTAAAATAATTATAAATTTTAGTGCAACTTACTGTATTTTCATTAGTGCAACTTACTGTATTTTCATTTTTGCAATTTGAACACTAGCTGGTTTTAAATAAATGTGAATTCACTAGATCTCTTGTTCACGCTTCGCCAAGACTGATCATAATATTATCGTCCTTCTTATATTATTGTCGAGATCTAACCATTTACCATTCTTTTCTGTTCTAAAGTGGCCCGTATAACCGGTTTACAGCAAAAATAATTACGACTTGAATATCTCAAAATAACATAACAATGTCATAATATTATAATGACAGCCATAAATTCATAGACTCTGACATAGAGTTCAGATAGACATGGATTGAACGATCCGATTATTGCCCTCCGTATTGATCTGCGTGGTATTTGTGGCAGTAGCCAACAGCCCGAATGTAAAATATTTTGTCCATGGATATAAAGGCCGTCGCATAATTGATTATAATTTATTATGATGTTACACTTACCATAGAGAACAAAAAATACCAACCTTTCCTAGGCCATGGAATGGATAAACTTACGTGCAGCGCAGCAGCATATAGCGCGCTAGCTCTTAGGTCCTTCGGATTTGTCCTTCTCTCTCACTCGCTCTTAACAAGTGCTTATGGTAGCGAGTGAGAGACGAGTTCAAACCCGAAGCACCTTCTAAGTGCTCACAGACTGAACATATTCATTCCGTCATACACAAACTTTCCCTTCTGCCGAAACGTAAGATAAAAATAAAAGATCTAACACACTTCCAAATAAATCTTACCTCAATAATCTGTCATTAGGTCATTACACATACGTACACATACATAAACTCACCCCTTCGTTCTCAGAGTGGGGTAGGCCTAATTACCTTCAACTCTAAAAAAAGTTGTTGATAATTCCGTAACCACATATTGCACAATTTATTAGGCTAACCTTTCATTATCTTACTCGTTTTCGCAATAAAAAGTTTCAAAAAATACCTTGCTATAGCTATAGCCGTGTAAGAGTGCAAAAAATTCAATACAAGATTTTCGAATTTTTATGTGTTTATGGCCTCAAAGATTAATCCTATTGACAAACTCTGCTTCGCTTAGGGCCTAATATGGCTCCGTCCATATCGCGCGTCAAATGTGGATAAAGCATCCGTCACTCTCGTACTTGTATTACGTGTCAGAAGGTGACGGATGCCTTATCCAAACTTTGTCACGCGATAAACGCAGCGATATTAGGACTCCGGATAGATTTAAATCAAAGTGGTATGATGAACTTCGCACCAGATTTTCTTCTCTGCGTTTTAGATTAGGTATTTCTTAAAAAGAAATGAAACAAAACTTATTTATTTTATTTTTACAAAACCTAAACCTAAACCTCTTTTCATAAAGAGTATTCAATGGTACAAGATTTAAAAAATACTATGCTGAACTGTCAAAGGACAATAACAACTTATTGATTCGTTTTAATTATTGTGTGTTGTATTCATAGTTATCCCTGATGGTGGTAGAAATCAATGAAATAAATCCATGATTCATGATCTAATAAAATAACTTTGATGTACCTACGAGTACAAGTGCTATTTTACCTGTGCGAGTGTGGGAAGAGTGTGAGTAAACATCGTAATCGTAAGTTTCATTTTTAAATTATTTCACGTAATAGCCCTTATCAGAGATCATTCTTTTCATTCATATTATAGTTCAGTTTCAGTTTATTTTCAGTTTTCTAAACACCGTGGAGCTTTTGACCGTGATTAGAAAGATTGTTGATATGGAACAACTTGTTTATTTACATTACGTTGTGACACATGTTGTTCATACACCGGTTTGACGGGGTCAAAAATGTAGCAGTGCTAGTGATTCAATATCGACAAAATTTATCGACAACGATATAAAGCAATTTTTGATCATCATTAAAATAAGTAATGGCCTAGTTTGAATGACTTTTAATTATGTGCAAACCTCTTATAATACAAACAACCGGTATCTGACATTGACTCTGGACTCGAGTCACTTTTGACAACCGTTGAAATTACATTGAATAACAAATTAATTCAGTAGGTACGACAATATTCTTTAGTATTCCAACAAATTGAGAACCATTTAGTTTTTTAAGTCGGTTAAAAATGATTCGAAAGAAAAAGATCGTTTATCTTCATGGAAAGCTGATCATTTAGATATAGAAGATAAAGGTATTTACAACTTTATTTTGTAAGTAATGGAAGATCCATATGTCACGAAAAAAATTGTCGATAAACTTAATCGATATTTAATGAATCACTAGCACTGGTACATATTTGCCCCCGTCAATCCGGTGTATGGGTTATGAATGAATTAGTTAAGATGGAGCACACTGAGAGCATCGTCAGGATAAATCAGTCTGTAACTCAGTCAAATATTAACTTAAAAAAAAGTTACCAATGTAGAGATGATCCAAATCATCCACCCTATCTACGGTTAAAATTTCTTCGATTGATTTCAAGACACCCTGTATATTGATAAGTTCTTGGTTAAAATCTCTTTCTCATTTAAGCCAAAGAGAAGTTTTTCCTGTTATCTATCACTTATCTTATAAATCACTACAATAGGGTTAGGTTAGGTTAGGTTATTAATTGTACATTGTGTATTAAGAGTAAGAAAGAATTACAAAGCACGAGTCATTAATGACCTCAGACCCGTGTAACATACAATATTTTTCATCACAATTGCGAGGAAATGAAATAAAATCAGACAAAAGATCATATTTTGGAATCACACAGTTTATAATCAGTATTTATAAATTAGCAGGAGACTACAGATGTAGTGAATAATCCTTTCCCATTCGTTTTTGGTCGGATAACTTCGTATTTATCTTGCTTTCTCAGTTGGCATATTGATGGGTACTGAAGCTAATTGAGAAAGCTAGATAAATACGAACATATCCGACAAAAAACGATGGGAAAGGATTATTCACTACATCTGTACATCATGGTCTGTGACTTACCACAGATAATGTCAAACGTGTTCGGAGTCCGATGCTAGTGACAGTCGAGATTAATAGTTTATATGGGAGATTTTTAGGAAATTGTATGCAACTGACATTTCATCTCGAAATAAACTTCTTATGGAATAGCACAAGAATTGGGGTGCTGACGTATTGTGATAGTTTTAGGTAGGATAGGTTTAGTCCACGTATATTAAAAAAAAAAAGCTATTACGCACGATAGGGCGTAATGGTAAAAAAGGCCCGCGGGTATTATTTTGGATTTACGGTCGATTTATCTAGAATGTTAAGACACTATTTACGAGCAAGTGTGATGAAAAGAAATTTACTGGATTTCATGTAATATTTCTTTGATTTCAGGTGGTGCAATCCTCTTATTCATACTATGCACTCCTGAGGCAGCAAATGGAGAATAATTAAAAAGCTGTGATGCCCTTAACTTGGTTTATTCACTATTTCACTTTAACAGTAGTTTCACTTCTTTCTCTTTTTCTTCTTGCCACGATTGTCGGCTTTTAAATCCTTTTTCTGAACCTGTAATAATATTATTAAATATTGTAGAATTACATACTCGTTCAATTATTGTATTCATAAAAAATCTTTAAAAAAAACTCTTAGTGTGACTGACAGTAAAAAAACTCTTCTATTACAATTAGGGATGGCAAATATGGTGGCATATCATGGATCTAGAATCCACTAGTAATGTTTTACAGCAGAGATATCATCTTTACTAAATACAGTTAAACTGGTTTAGCGTTTTAACAAACAAATGCATTTTGATTATTATGACAAAAATGAAGGCCTAAATTCAAGTGGTATGTTTGTACTAATTAAATAAACATATGCCACCAAAAGTCCAAACCCAAATTATAATATAATATTTACCGTAAAACGGAGTGAGTAGGGATTAAGGGGTGAGTAGGGACACAATCTAAAATAAGTTATAACTTGTTACAAATAAGAACAAGTATTAAATGGACAATAACGTTATGTCTATTGGAAATAAAATCAGCCTTATAATTAGGAACATATGTTTAATTTTAGGTTGTGTCCCTACTCACCCCATTTTAGGGTATTTACTTTTATGGCAAGAAGTCAAATGGGTCTATTCCCACTAGTTCCATTGACAGATCCATTGATGGAACTAGTGGGAATTTTTGTTCCCAATAGTTCCATCATTTAAAGGACTTCAGATAATGGAACTAGTGGGAATGATTTTTTCCCAGTAGTTCCGTTTTATTAAAAAATAATTTATTCTCAAGAAAACCGTTAATGAAAAAATTGCATTCAATACAATAATAATTTATAAAATATTCGTATTAATAAAAGAACATATTCGTCATTTTATTTTACTTTTTTCTTAAAATTAAGCCTTAAGTAAGTATCAAGTAAGTATAGGTATAGGTAAAAAACTTAAGTAAAGCTCCTCTTGCATGTAGTAGTAACTCATCTGTATAGACCGTTTGTCATTCTATATTCCAAATTTGACGTAAATTCCATATAAGTTTTGTACACAACTACATGCAAGAGGAGCTTTACTTAAGTTTTTTACCTATACCTATACTTACTTACTTGATAACTTAAGGCTTAATTTTAAGAAAAAAGTAAAATAAATAGACGAATATGTTCTTTTATTAATACGAATATTTTATAAATTATTATTGTATTGAATGCAATTTTTTCATTAAAGGTTTTCTTAAGAATAAATTATTTTTTAATAAAATGGAACTACTGGGAAAAAATCATTCCCACTAGTTCCATTATCTCAAGTCCTTTAAATAATAAAGAACTAGTGGAAACAAAAATTCCCACTAGTTCCATCAATGGATCTGTCAATGGGACTAGTGGGAATAGACCATCAAATGAGCACACAGGCCACCTGATGGTAAGTAGGCTCTGAGACATCACAAGACTGCAACCCTAGGACTTATTTATAGCTAGCTATTGGCTTTCCGGTCTGTTTCTATTTAGGTATTTTTTCTTGTGTACAACAGAATATTTTCTTTCTTTATTATACACCAGGGAAACTATAAACTATTCAGTTTTAGGGTCATATATTAACCGGTAGCCGAGCCCTGATTTAAATAATCTCTTTAACAAACAACTTTCAGGAAAGGCGAAACAATGCAGTCAGCATATTATTTACCTTGCCATATCCCTCTAAGAAGTGCCCGACATCATTCCCTGCCTTCTTTTTCTTCTTCCCTCCACTCTGCATAACACTTTTAGACCGCATTGTCTGCTTCTCATCAGCCTCCTTCTGTTTTTCTTGCTTCCTCTTTTGCATCAGATCTTTGTAGTTGATGTATTCTTTCTTAGGAGGTTTAGCACCTGGAAACAATAGATGAAAAAGTAGGGAAACCTCTGAGTTAGGCAAATTAAAGGCCGTATTGATAATCTGATCTTGGTTGCTCACAAGATACAAAACGCCAAAGACACATCAAAAACAACAGTTTTCTGTGACTTGACCTATATTTTGATGTATGTTGAGACAGGCTTTTCAGCTAAGATCTGTTAGTATGACTCTAAAAGAAGGTTTACAAAAATCATATAAACAAGTATGAAACACACAATGTGATTTTCATGAAACATACCTAGGAACCGCTAATGATTATTTTATAAAAATAAACAATCAAATCGGTAAATTTGTTTGGGAGCTGTAATGCCACAGACAGATCTACAGGTCATGTTAAATTCTCTGTTAAATGGCTACCATTAAACTTATACACCCTTGTTCGCATTGGTGGTTAAAAATGGCACACAAAAACCTATATAAAAGTTTGCCATATCAATACCTTAAATTTCAAATGGTGCCTACCACAAATGAGGCTTTACGTGAATTATAATTTTAATGTTAAATTTATAATTCCTGTAAAGCTATATTAGTACTCAACGCGAATTTAAATTTAAGTTAACAAATAGGCAATTTTAAGTTTCACCTTTCTAATATTTAGGAATAATGTTCATGTTTTTTTAACTTCCAATGTCTTATAATCAGACAAATGTATTTTTGATTTCTCATGTTGATATATCACTTATTGACACTTGGTGCTAAAACTAGTAATCACTTCCAATCATCACTACATATTATAAAACAAAGTTGCTTCCCGCTGTCTGTCCCTATGTATGCTTAGATCTTTAAAACTACGCAATGGATTTTGATGCGGTTTTTTTTAATAGATAGGATAATTCAAGAGGAAGGTTTTCATAGGATAATTCAAGAGGAAGGTTTTCATAGGATAATTCAAGAGGAAGGTTTTCATGTATAATAAACTTTGTTTTACGTACGGGTATTACAGAAAACTCACATAAACCGAAGCGAAGCGAGGGCGGGTCGCTAGTTTTGTTCATAAAACACATTATTACAGTAAATTCAATATATACTGTAATAATGTTTTATGAAGTCAAAACACTCTGAACTTCCTCAAACATGACCCTACTGTACAATTTGGAATAACAGTATGTAACATAAATTAAACTAACCTAAACTAACAGCGAGAGCTACTCTTGCCTCTTCCTTCTTCGACGGGTCGAATCCCGACATACCGAACTTAACCACCTCATGCCTGATTTTCTTAAGGTCTAAATCTTTCTTTAAATTTGATTCACGTTGGCCTAATTTCACAACTTTTTCTTCTCGTGCTTCCTTCTTTTTGGGCTTATGAGCTTCGAACTTCACAAACTTAAAGTTATCCTTGGCATTTTTTAAAGCTAGAGCAGCTTTTGTTAGTACCAATGACATAACGTTTATGTAAAATTATTTATATTTGCACGATATTATAGAACATTTAACCTAAAAACAACGTGCGCGTGTGTGGTGATTAATAATGACAACTAAACAAAACAAACATGGTACATGGTCAATCAATACGTCAAAACAAACCTATCCACCAACCAACAAGGACCTATGCTATGGCGCCTATGGCACACCAACCCATAGATAGCAACCCATAGAAAATTGTTTTTTTATTTAGAGCAAATTAGAGAAACGTCTTTTTCATTTTAAATTGTAATAAATTATTAATATTGCAAGGCCATATTTTATTTAACCTACATAAGAAAAAATACACGAACAGTCGTTGATATCCGCTAATGTGGTACCTAGCAGTGTGGGCCGCAGCGTACCTATATGTATAAGAATGAGAATTTACCCTATAACCGATAATTTATTCAAATCCTATTGTCAATGCATAGTAAAAACTAAATAAAATTTAATTGATTAGGTATATACCTCGTGTATACGTGTAGCAACACCATAGACAGAAGTCAATGTCACGCACGCATGACAGCGTTGACAGAAACATAGGGATGGTCACGTCACGTCATGTCATGTCATTTCAACCGCACGAAACCTTCGGCTCATGTACCTATACAAAATTTACGCGTGATAAACTCTACAAGAAAACTATTAATAGGATGCGTTTTGTTTATTTTTCGCTTTGATGTTTGGCGGGCCGGCAGCGGTCGCGTCTTCACTAAAAATAATGTAACTGATATACGTTTGAACTATATTTATCGAGGGACAGGTAGTTGTAGCCAGCTCATATTTTGAGCTTTAGCTCGTAGCGCTGAAATATAACGTAACATTCCTATAACATTCACTTTCGACGCCTAACGCTGGCGTTGGGATAACTTGTACCTTTAATTACTAAGCTATATCATTAATTAAGTATAAAATAAAATAAGTGTATCAAGATGAAAAATAAATATAGGAACAGAGACTCTATCATCAAAGCCGGAGATCTTCTTTTAACAGAGCAACCATTCGCATTTGTGTTAACATCAAAGGAAAAGGGGAACCGCTGTGACAATTGCTTGGAAAAGTAAGTACTACAACACACAATAGTAATAAAAGAGAATCCGTAAAAGAAATATTGTTTGTATAGTCTGATTAAAGGCTTAAGTGTTTTTCTTTTAAATAGTGGCGCATTAAAAAAAATGTTCATAACATTTCAATAAGTTTTTTTTTGTTAAAATAAAATCTTAAATTAAAACAGGTTATCTTCTGTTGGGTCAGCTAATTAAAAATATAATTTTCAGAATCATGACAGTCAAATTGGTGTGCCATCAAAAATATTTAACACCCTAAAATATTTTTCTATCCAATTATTGTATTTTATATTAAAACTGCTTAGACTGCAATTTAATATTAATAATTGGAATATAATATTAAGAAAAAGCAAATGAATAAGTGGAAAATGGTTAAATAATTTCATTACTTTAGATTTCCCCAATTTTTTCAAATTAAACCTAGTTAAGCAACTGTTTGGGTGCTACAATGCCCAAGAGAGACATCCATATTTGTAACACCTGTCTCTTTCAGTTAAGGGTTAAAGAATGAAAATTATATTTGGTAAAAATTAGAAGTAATTTTGTTATTTGGGTAAGGCCACGGGGCGTTCGAACCGCCCCCTCTTGTGTGTTACCAAAATAGACGAAGATTTATGTCTGTGGCATTTATTTTTAATTACAATAGGTAGTGATGATTAGGTTCTTACATGATACCTGGAAAATAAATGCTTTTTGTAATGTTACATGTATTGTTTTGGTAACACACTCGCGGGGGCGGTTCGAACGCTCCGTGGCCTTACCCATTTAATTTAAACAGTATTTTTTAAAATAAATTACTGTTGATAACAGAGAAAGTAAATAATCTATAGACATTACTGAATGTATAGACTTTTGTAATTCTAAATCGTTGATTGGTGGTTGCATTGACAGGTTAATTAACCAATTTGTGATTTATTTCTCAAATAGAGCTCATTGGTTTATATCCCAATATTTACCCTACATTACTTCATACTATCACCTTCGCCTGCCTCATACAATGAAACTGGAGAAGCAACTGCCTTTTGTTTTGTTTCTTAACAGTTATTACCCGGCCTCACAAACACCATTTTGGAGAAAAGACGTCCACACCTGACTGACATCCTGATGTTCATAGGCGGTGGTGAATACTAATTTGCCTTCCCTTTATATAAAAAAACATAATTTGGGAAAGGACATCAAGGCCGTGACCAAAAATTAACATCATCATTAATGATCAGTGACCGGCAATCTTTTATTGATGAAAGTACAACATGGATATGATTCTATTTCAATTTCGTGCACAATTTATATATTAAAAATGCCAGCTTATAATCGAGGTTTTAACATGTCTTAAATGATGAAATATCAGTTTAAAACTATGCACCTCTCACATATATTAATACAAATGGATCCTCAATGTTAAAAGGAATCGATTGACAAGAAAGAAAAAAAATCACAGACATCCATATTAGTTGTTGTGTTTGACGATAAGGTGACATAAAATGCTACTGGTCGCGGATCATTAATCATCATTATTAATATGTATGGACTTTTGGCGCATCGCGTCATTAATATTGGTGACAAGTTATGTAACTGACCAGAACCCATTATATTGTTATAATATTGTTTATGTGAACATTATGATCGGGTACTAGAGATTTCTCATACCAACAAATTTGTACTACATACAACCAGGCACTGGATCTGCCATTCATGAAATGCTTTACATTTTCCAATCAATTTAATACCCATGTAGTAAGTACCTATATATTTTTGTCACGCAACCAGATATGTATATTTTTTTCAAGAAAATTATGAGATTTTATAATGTTTCTTTACTAACACACAACACAACACTAAGACGAATCTAACGACATCTCACTTGCAGAAATCGGGGCAACCGCACATCCTCTACAAGAAAACAGAGATCCATACATACATACCTGCATACATACATTTATATAGGTACATACATGTCAAAAATCGCACACCCACCAGGTCCATTGCCAAATAAACCCACACGACACGTATCTATAAAAGTCCACCCAAGGGTCGTGCTGTTGTGACCTAATCAATGCTTTCAGGGGCAAGGTCCTCAAATGCTCGGGATGCCAATTCGTCCACTATTGCGGCCGGTCGTGCCAGAAAGATGCGTGGAATGACCACAAGGTATGTTGCTGAGATGATGGGACATATGTGAGCTATGCTACTTGGTAAGCCTTGTTGTGGGTGTAGCAGAGTGGGTTTTGCCACGGCTGTTAAATTGAGATGTGCCCTTTTGGTAGTTGGTTTGTAAGGCTCCTGGATGTCTAGCATTATCTGTCTGCGACTTGTTTGTCGCTCGGGTATCCTTAGGAGCTACAGGCACGAAAATACAAGATGTAATATTGATATTGTTGACAGCATTAAAACAATGCTGTTATTAGTTAATAGTTTATTACTATTCATTCACACGCAACGTAATAAATAAGTTTAGAATTCTTTTACTATTCGAACTAACTGCGGGCCTAGTATGGTTGCGTCTATATCGCGTGCCAACTGTGGATAAAGCATCCGTCACTTTTTGACACGTGTACTTATTTACCTGTCAGAAGGTGACGGATGCCTATCCAAAATTTATCACGCGAACCCATTAGATCACTACATAGTATAAAACAAAGTCGCTTCCCGCTGTCTGTCTGTCCCTATGTATGCTTAGATCTCTAAAAGTACGCAACGGATTTTGATGCGGTT
The DNA here is from genome assembly GCA_963966035.1 of Acleris laterana. Taxonomy (NCBI): domain Eukaryota; kingdom Metazoa; phylum Arthropoda; class Insecta; order Lepidoptera; family Tortricidae; genus Acleris; species Acleris laterana. The sequence continues at coordinate 76,257,649 of OZ014438.1, read as the reverse complement.
TTTTTGTAAAGAAAGAGTGATTCATGACTTTCATGAGGAAGGTTTTTATGTATAATAGATACTGTTTTATGTACGGGCGTTACAAAAAACTCACACAAACCGAAGCGAAGCGAGGGCGGGTCGCTAGTATAGGTATACATAAATAATAATCTAGTAGATACCTAAATGCTACTGTACTTACCTCAAGTTACCTAAGGAAAAGCGGTGTCTCCAAACACAGGCATTTATTTTGCTTACAGGGAGGCCTCCATCCGTTAGATCATACTTTACGTGTTATTGTTGAATAAAGTATTTTGAATTCTTCTACTACTTCTGAAACTTCATGGTTGTGCATGTGTCTGGATGGATTTCTTATTTGCCTAGCGGCCTAGTACTATAGCCGCTCTGAACTCTTTTAAAGTATGCCACGGAGAGTTGTTTGTGCCTTATCTTTTATAATTAGTATAAAACAAAGTCTTTTCCCGCTGTCTGTCCCTCTGTATGTACGCTTAGATCTTTCAAAGTACCTACGCAACGAATTTCATTACGGTTTTAATCAATAGATACTTTGATTCAATAGGAAGGTTTTATGTATACCTAATAATGAATACATTCTGGATTATGTACAGGTGTTATCGAGAACTTACATAAACCGAAGCGAAGCGAGTTCTTCACAATTATTACCGCACAGACGTTGTTTTTAAAAGCTTTTATTTAACTTGCAATGTATGTATAGTATGTACCTATGTAAGGGTCAAATCTTGCAAGTTAAATTTGACCCACTTCTCGGTTTCCGATCAAGCTGAAAATTTGGATACGCCTTCAGTTCTGATGACAATACAATAATATAGTACCATCGAGCTGTTCTGATAATGGAGACTAAGGGTAGCCATAATAACTTAATAACTCTTAAATTACACGTGATAAACCCGTCGTGTTAGGGCTTGTTAGAATTGGCTTGACAAGTAGATGACGAATGTGCAAAAAAGTACAGTCGGCAATAAAAGCTTGTCCCAAAAATGAAATGTTTGACAGGAACTTATTCGTTATTCCCTTGAGAATCTCAATAACAATTTTCACATCGATCGATTGAGGCGTTAGGCCGAGAATACAGAACAAACAAAAAAAGCTTTCGCGCGTGTATAAGTAAATTTAATTTGGAAAAACATCGCCTACGCATCTCTTTTATTAGTTCTTAATACATTGTAGCGATTTATAGCGTGCGTCATTTGTCCGTCCGTCTGTTACCCAACAAGCGTGGCTCATTGCCATTTCCTCGTGGTGGGTTTATTTTTATGTCTACTGCACTGCTCTAGTTTTATCAAGAGGCTGGACTTCTTTCCGGACCCAAATGTTTTTACGGGTCATTTATATAGTATGATCTGTTTACAAAGATTTGTTTACGCATAGCGTATGACGCACACGGTATGTCTCTAGTTCATTGTAAAGGAAGGAGGCCGTGGACGTTGAAAGTGTTAGGTTTAAGTGAATCTGCTTGTTTGCTACGCTACAGTTACACCGCTGGACAGATTTTAATGAACTTTGGCATGAAAGTACATACAGTGGTGGCCACATTATTAGAAACGCTTGCGTTTTTCCCATACAATTGCCTAAAAATATAACTTCAATTTTAACAACCGATTAAAAAGTTGTTAGCCGATTTTATTTTCAATTACACTTATTGTTAACTTATAAAGTAAGGTTTAAATGTATGTACAATTTATCACTGTTGAAAAAGAATCTTTAATTTTACAAGGATTTGAAAAATATATTTTCACACTTACAATTATATTTGTCCTTTATCGTGCCTGACACCAGGAGCTTTGCGCAAAGCTCACCGCTCACTACAACACCCAGGCACCGACAGGCAGGCTCAGCACCGCCTCAGCTCAATAAGTATTACATACGAGAAGTGAGTTTTGTTTTGACTTGTGTTAGTATGATACATTTTCCAAGTGCTTTGATACATTTGATACATTGACGCTGCATCGCCTAGTGGGTAGTGACCCTGCCTACGAAACTAGTGGTCCTGGGTTCGAATCCCGGTAAGGGCAGATATTTGTGTGATGAGCGCAAATATTTGTTCCTGAGTCATGGATGTTTTCTATGTATTTAAGTATATATTTATCTATATAAGTATTTATATCGTTGTCTAGTACCCATAGTACAAACCTAGAGCTTAGTTTGGGACTAGGTCAATTGGTGTAAGATTTTCCCCTTATATGTATTATACCTATTATATATTATAAGTTGAAGTAAAAACAATTGCCGGGGTGCGGGCTTCGCGTCGTCTACTAAGCAATGTTATCATCTTATCGTATTAGGGTCATACACATATTTAGGTTCGCGTCTTTCCTGTGGACGAGGACCGAAGTTAAAAGGCCTAATTTTTTGGCGGAACCCATATCCGCATAAACGGCGTCAGGTCTACTTTAGTCTTATCAGATAAAAACATAACTTACATGCACACAAGCCTTTAACTATTGACTACAGGAAAGACAACTTTAGTTCTTTCGAGTGTGTGTGACCCATTAACACGATCAAAGCTCACTTTACAATGTCTCACTTCGAGCTGAGGCGGTGCTTATATGATGGCCGGAGCCTTGTAATTACCCTGAATGGCCTTGTAAAGTCTGATGACAGCTTTTTTTTTTGCAGTGGGAATGCTCGAACCTCAGACGTGTGGCGCCCAAGGTGATCCCTGATGCAGCGAGGATGTTAGCCAAGATCATCAACCGCCTGGCGCGGGGGGACGGGCACTCCTACCGGGGTTTCTACTCCGCCACGTCGTTTCGCATGTGGAAGGACCTTATGTCGCGTAAGTGTCTTCTTAGTGTTGAGTTTACACTAGAGCAGAGAGGGCAAAACCGGCGAACAAGGTTCTATTTTACTCGGTAAACCAATATTGCTTTTGACATGTCATTAATATTGTTTTTCCGAGTAGAGTTACTTCTTACTCGCGGCAGATTTTCCTTCTCTTACCGCAATGCACTGCCTTCAGGTTGAGGAAGCAAACTGTCTATAAACTGTCGCTCTTATTACTATCTTGACAGTACTGTACGTTATCGTTATCGAAAATGTATACGATTAACGTAAACTGCCGGACGGTTGCGTTGATGAATTCCATGTTTGGTTTCAGTTTTCAATAATTGTTTAGGTACCGATGCGCTACTCAACCCATTTTACGGTACTGTTCTGTTTTTTTGTGTTGAATAAAGAATATTTGTATTATATTTGTATTATATTTTCTCCAGATTACTCCGATCTGAAGGCCGACAAGAAGCGGATGGATCATTTCTCCTCACTGTGCGGGGTGTTGTTCGAGTTCCTCAGAGACATATCACTGCCGAACACCGTGGAGCTCATGGGGATATATGGAAGGGTATGTCCTTAATATTGGTCGTCGTCACCTTTTTAAACAATTGCCATACAGTCTTCTCGGTACAGAAACACACTTCAACTTGAATTTTAATATATTGGTTCCCTAACCATATGGCATTGCGAGATCCCTACTATTTCGTCATGCACATAATATACCTGTCTGTCGTTTCGACAGGCATAAGAAGTAATTTCCACTGTAAATAATAATTTCGTACTACACACAGTAGAGGAAAAACACAATGCTATTTACCATCACACATTTCAAAATACCGTCAAGACATGAAAATTGAACTGTTTTTGAACCAGTAACAATTTCCGTTTCGAACGATAAGCTCATGTACGAGTAGTACGGTGAAAAGTAGTTCATGTTTACTCGGTTTTTAATATCGTTTTTTTCTCTGTGTATCTTGTGAAAAGCTCTTAAAAGTTGTTTTGAAATGAAATCGTGGAAACAAACACTGTAAGTATTTAAAAGTATAACCTAAGTACAAAAAGAAATCGTGGAATCACGTGGCATATCAAAATAAAACGGTTTCGTTATGATATTTTTATGATCAAATAAGTCGCTATGATTATCTATACTTCTATGCTAATATTAACAAGGGTTACGTATCAGAACGCCTAAAATTAATAAGCCTAATGTATCACAATCCCTAAAAGTTCATAATACCTAATGGTCTTTTTTATTGAAACCGTACATTTTTCAGGATTGTTATAAAACTAACCTAACCTAACCTAATGAGTTCTGTACAATGGCATTTTACAAAATCCTGAAAAGTTTTCGGTTTCTGTAAAAAACACCATTAGGTATTATGAACGTTTAGGTATTATGATACATTAGGCTTATTAATTTTAGGCGTTCTGATACGTAACCATTAACAAGTCCAACAAAAAACAAGCTTTAAAAAATCCAACTGCTGTTTGGATAATGTCGTCAAGGTAATGTTACTTATCAAGTACATTTTTTTTATTTCGCCAATTTCACATTTAAATCATTTTAATATAATATAGCCTATGACACCTAGTGGTTAAGACGAATCTAACCACGTCAAATCGGGTTATGCGTTTAATAGTTACGAGGGAACACAGAGGCGGACCTACATACAGGTCAAACACATATCCCTCCTTTTGGGCTTTGCCACAGTCGAGTAAAAGAGGGACTTCGCTTTTTTGTGAGTTTGTACAAGTCTTACTCAAGAACCAAGGAACCTATTCGAAAAAAATTACACCATTTGAAATGTAGGTTCATTCCGAATGGACGTACCTAGGTTATTTCATTGGTGAAACCGGAGCGAAGCGAGGGCTGCTCGCAAGAGATATAATAAACGGGACTGTTTATACGTTATAATCATACGTCGCACTCGAGGGGCCAAAAAGCGGGCACGTCAATGTGTAAGGTTTCCAAAAAAATCCGAATATGCGTACTTAGTATTTGTATAACCTATAATATGATGTCAAAATTATATCTATTTAAAATGCCGAGAAAATGTTTAATTACCAAGGTGTTATTCCAATGTACTAGGTATTACTTAGTGTAAATACCAGGTAGCTACGAACACTAAGTATAAATTCCTCGCTCCGACAACTCGTAAATTAATTCGTTTTTTTTAACCTTTCACATGGACGTGCCTTAGTAATTTTATCTACCTGGTATTTATACTAGGTAATACTTAGTTCATTGAAATAACTTCTTAGTATTTATACATTATCTAGGCATATGCATTTTTTTTTGATTTTGTCATTATACTGAACCCAGTATAAATACCAGGTAGGTATAAATACCAACTAGGTACAAATACTAAGTACGCATACCTGTAATTTTTAACTTCTTTTGTAAACCTTACCAAATGACGTGCCCGCAAAATGCCCGCTGGAGTTCGACGTTTGGTTATAATTATATATCACGGTCGTTCTCAACAGATGGTGATAAACAGCTTTACAATCCTGGACACTGATATGAATTCTATCGGCACGGGGATATACCTGGCCTGTTCTATCGTGGACCACAGCTGTAACCCAAACGCGGTGGCCACCTTCGACGGGAAGACTATTAACATCCGAGCCCTTAGGGATCTGCCGTGTTTGGACTGGAGTCAGGTTAGTAGAGTCGAAATCACAAGCAGCTGCACACTTTAGTGCTATGTCATTTTAACGTTATGTTTGAACTGCTGCATTAATCTGTCAAAGGCGCAGCTACAGCTGCAGCAGTGTGCAGCTACTTGTAATTCCTACAGTACCTTGTCGCATCTACTGTTATACTGTATTCTAAACACATACATACATACATGAACTCACGCCTTCGTACCCAGAGTGGGGTAGGCAGACCTACAGAATTACCTACAACTCTAAAAACTCGTTATAAATTCTGCAATCACATTTAGCACAATCAGGCTAAGAGGTTTACCAGAGCATTAGTGACAGTACTACAAGCCTTTATTACCTTATGTCCGGTTCCTATATTTTAACCGCGGACAGATAGGCTTACTTCGGATTAATATTTGTCACATTTTGTATGGGCAAATGTCAAAAAGCCTTATCAATACGCGGTTTCAATATAGGAACACATATTAGTCACCACTTACGACATCTGCGGGAAGACGTGGAGTGGCACTATTTTAACCCGGCACCATCCCGGCACCCACTCGGGTATAAACACTTTCACTTTAACTCCCTTATAAACGTGGAATAAACTTGGAATAGTTTATGCCATGCTTTGTCACTTTCTGTCAGATGCAAATGTCACAATTACAGATAAGGACAAAGCATGGCATAAACTATTCCACGTTTATTCCACGTTTATAAGTAAGGAGGTAAAACGTTAACGTGTAACTGTGTGCGCACATTTATTGGCATGAAAAATATAACAATTGCCCTTGTTAACATAGCGTAACTATTTTTTAAAGTTTTCTCGAGCAGCATTGTAATGCAATGTTTTGAGAATCAGACTTATAGTGCCCGGCCGTTAACAAGTCAATCCTGTCATCGCAGTACAATTTATAACATATTCTTGGGTTTGAGGTTATAATTTGTACTGAAATGACAGGTGTCAGGATTGACTTCTTATCGGCCGGGCACTATAGTTTCAATTGAATTTATTTTTTACCTCCTTTTGGAATGTCAGTTTGACTTGAGAGCTATCAAAACGAGCCTCTTTCGAGCGACGGGAGTATAGTGTTTGAATCTCACCTCTATTAACTTGAAATAATGTTCATGGTGCCATCCTATAATTGGAAATGTGCCAGCGATAAGGCAGATTCCCCTATTAATTAATCGCTTCGGCGTTGTGGTTACACGCGTGTTCTGAACAGACAAAAATAGACTATAACAACTGACATTATTTCTGATATAGACTTGGCATACATTGATTATACACCCACTCTTTTATGCCAAGCTATTATAATTATTTAAGTAACTGGTACTTTATGAAGTTTCGGCACGAGTACCTTAAGAGCTAATAAAGAAACTACAAAGTTTTTCGTAATTAGTTTAGTTCCTTTTTTTTTCCTAATTAATGGCTATCACTCCTGGTTTTAACAATGTGTATTTAACCAGGGAACACCCAAAAATTCCGAATTATTTTTTGTATTTCTTGCCCGATTTTAATTTTAATGTCACTTTTGGTAATCTCTTACAGTGTTTTCATATTTTGTAGAGATGCGATTTAAAAAAAACAACGCATATTCCCTATCAAATTAAAAGGAACCAAATGTTTACAATTTATTATTATTACCAGTACCATAAAATAAAACTACTCGTACACATATTTTATGTAAACAACCCAAATATGTAAAATAAAAGAACCATATCTGTGACATCATTTAGTAAAAAAAACAAATGTTTTAATGATTTTCGACCATCCACTGCTTGGGTTAAGTTTTTTAATAGTGGTGGGTTAATATTTCTGATCTCGAATTCTATTTCCGAGTTCAGGCACTATACCGTCCCTCAGTGCGGACGTACAGTCAACAGCATAAATAAATGATCATTTATGTACCTTGTCACTTTAACGTCATGTTTGAAATTACAAATTTGTGAAACGATTGAAAGCGACATGGTACAGAAGTGATCACTTATTTATCCTGTTGACTGTACTTTAATATATAATACATTTATTTTCTATATTTCCAGATACGCATATCATACATAGACCTGATGAATACGCCCTACGAGAGGCAGACGGAGCTCCTTAACAACTACTATTTTCTCTGCGAGTGTGAGAGGTGCATGGGTAAATTGCCTTTGATGTGTCACTAATGTTGTAGTAAAATCAATTCAGTAAGACATCTCGCACACTGTTCTTGGAATAACTAACTACTGAAGCATTTATAAAAGTTTGTACCTAATCAATTTTAATCATCGTTAAATATTCCTATTTTGAATCCACGTTTTTGATAAATATTGCATTAATTGTAATTAAAGTTCTATTAAGCGTATATTTTCTAAATTATAGAAATACATAGTACCAAAATAGGAAATAATTACGACTGTTAAAAATGTCTTAATTTATAGTCAAACTATTTTTATGGCATAGAAATAATCCTGCCTATCTAGTCCTTTATGTGATCTGAGCTCTAAACTAACGACCGGCGAGAAAAGTGAGAATCTAGGTAGTGATGTCATACGGACAACGCGTGGTTGTGTGAGTGCGAAATCGACGCGCTAGTATGAAGATGTCTTACTTATTTGATTATACTATGGTAATGTGACGTTGTTTGTTTTGTTGCACATGTATTATTCACTATCCACTTGACAGTCCAGACGAAATTATTTAATTTAGAACGTTTGTATACTGACAATTAATAAATACTGTTTTTTACACATTGTGTGATGTTGTGGAAGTGTCGTCAATCCAGGACCTGAACACACTATTAAATTTCACGGACATTGACGCAAACGTGCAACGTCTATGGGGCCCAATAGACTATATAATATCAATATTATCACGCGCTACATAATCACGTAAATATTGATGCGTGTCACATTATCAGGGCTATTCCCAGTTGTCCACACCTCTTTTTCCACACTGTGGATAACTGTCCACAGTCCACAGTGTGGACAAAAGGGGTGTGGACAACTGGGAATGGCCTCAGTCAGTATCATGTCATGAGAGTTGGCCGTATATTTTTTGAATTCGTGACAATATTCACATACACAGTATCACGGATGATAATATTGATAGTCTATCGGAGTTATAGCTTTATACCCCAGGCTACTTACGATTTTTTTGGCAGTAATTCGGTATCAGTCAGTTAAATTTAATTCTTGTTTATTGACGTGTTGTCTTATTCTATTACTATAGTATAGCAAAGAAAGTGACAGCAGCGCGACGACTTTAATCAAGCATTGAATTTAATTGATGTCTCTGAATTAGACAGTTAGAGTATTCGTTTGATGTACTTACTTTATTTTTGAATCCACCAAATTATCATGCTGGAAGTTGCTAAGTTTAAGTTTTACTCCAAAAAGATATAACTATTTTAATTGTGAAAATGTATTGATTGACACCCAAAGGACCGAAACTAAAATCCAAAAATGATACTCAAAAAGTTGTAATGAAAAAAAATGGCATGGAGCTTTAAAAACTTTCTTATTTCATAGTGATTCTAATCATGCAAGAAAAAAAACTTTTTTATTAAATTAATACTTGAATTTGTTTCGTATCACGGACATAAGGAAAAATTACAAAAAATCCGATTCAAATGATCAATAAAAGATAAAAGATAAAGATAAAAGATGTTTATTCAGTAAGTAGGCCGCACGGACACTTTTACACGTCAACAATCTACCAGCGCTTCGCAAGAGACCACTGCTGAGAAGAAACGCCGCAAGAAACTCAACATCTAATAACAATTAACAATAACAATATCTCGGAATCTAATAACAAATGGTGAACATACATAGGGGTTAAATCGATAGCTTATGAGCTGCTCTATCAGCCCTAGGCGGGTTGACGTCGGTTTCTCGGACACCCTGTATATTGTTGTCTCCATATAAAAAAACTTTCCTAGGCTATTGTCAAGTGGTTACTGTATTTCCTAGTTTGTAATATTATTTAACTATTTTTTTTTTCATTTATTTCGAATGTTGCTCCAAAACGCTGCATTAAATGTTTTACTCGATTAACTGAAAACGTAAATGTTTAAAATTAAGTACAAGTAAATCAAGTCTGCTTGACAGTTTTATGTGACGTTTATAGCTTGACACAATCATACGGGATATTCGCTCGTAAAATAAATCATTTATCTTGTGACGCCCTGTATTTGTCGTAAATCGTGACACCCTGTATAAGGTATTCACTCATTTCAGATGAAGATCAAATCCACACGGTTCATGCGGCAAAATGCCTCAACATACAATGCAGCAATACTGTCAACATTCCATGGAAAAAGGATTGCCGTCTAGTAAGGAAGCCGGAGACGGATAACGAACCTAGCGATACGCCTGACGTCCCAGATGTTATACGGTGTGAGGAGTGCGGGACGAAGTATACGGAGAAACATATAGAGGAGTTCGTCAAGGCTATGGAAATAACTGAACTGCATCTGAAAGACATGAAAAGTGCTTCTGTTGCTTGTATCCTTTTTGAAACGGTTAAATAAGATTTAATTTTAACCTGTGTCACACCACAAAGGAGGTTTAATTTAATTACGGTACGGTCGGCCTTATAGTAGCTGCACAGTTGCACACAAGTGCTTTGTCACTTTAACGTCATGCTTGAGCTGCTGCACTAATCTGTCAACAGCGTTAAAGTGACAAGGTACAAAAGTGTGTAGCTACTCTACTTATATGAACGACTGTACAATATTTGACTTAGCGTGCTTTGTCACTTACGGTCAAATCCAAATGTCGCAACAAAGGATAAAGATAAACCGTATTTAAACTACCTATACATTACGCCTGTCTGTCATCGCCTAGGGCCGGAGCAGTGCTTTTTGGTGATCCTTTACCCGGGGCCCTTTGCGTCTTAAAGGATCCTGATCAGCTTTCCTAGGGTCCATTGCTACACGATTATAGGAACCTACACGGAGTTAACTGGCTGACTATACATTTGGTATGAATACAAAACATACACATTAGTATTCACCATGATTTATACGAGGATTGAGCATTTATACCTACTATCAAAGAATACCAGCGCTGCCTATGCTAGCGTTATGCGAATGTATGTAACAGACTTTTATCATTTGTTTTCGTTGTTTTGTCACCCCGTCCCGTTATTGTAACATGTTGAAACTGGTATCTAGGAGATCTGATGATGGAATCGCAAGATAGTAACATGGTCTCTACTATACTTAACGTAGACGGACCGAGTTTAGATTCGTTAGTTGGGTCTCGATAAGCAAATGATGACTGCAAACTACAGTGGCCAGCAAAAAATTAAATTAATTATTTAATTTTTAATGTTTTGACAATCTATTAAAGAGATCACAACGGGTTACCTCACGTAAATATGTCGAAAAACACTCGACATGTTTCGGGCACGTCCGAGTCATGAGCGGCCGCTGCTTACGATCTTATATTTTAGAATTGCAATACTGAGGAAAACTGGGGTAAGTAGTTTCTCGCCAGCCACGCCGCCGGCCGCTCGCATCGAGTACCGGGGCTTAATATCTGAGTCTCATGGAAGTTTTTATATAATATCCTTAGCCGCACAGACGTAGACATATGCCAGTACTGCCTGAAGCGGCAGGGCTCCCTTCATCCCCTGAACGTGCTCCGGGCGCAGACCCTCGACCACGCGGTGGACGCCCTCGTCCTCGTCGGCCTCTGGGACCCCGCGACTGAGCTCGCAGAACTACTGGTGCCTTGCTTCCAGTGAGTATTTATTATCCTACTAAGTGTAAAAGTAAGTGCAAAAGTTTGTGTGTTGTCACTCCTTCACGCTGCAATAGGTGGACGGATTTGGATGAATGGATTAACACATAGGCTACTTGTCACTAGGATAATCGGAATCTACGCGGACGAAACCGCGGGCAGAAGCTAGTGATAGATATATTTTAAAATCCACGACCGACTTAAAAGTTAAATCGCCAGATTTTAGACTTCGTAACGAGATCAATTTTATAGTTTTTAAATGAGAATGTAAAAAAGTACATTTCTTCATGTAAAAAATGCTTCTAACTTTTAATTAAAAGAGGCAGTTGAAAATTACAGTGAATGTTTGAACTACAGCATACTGTACTAGGCAGATAAGAAGTTAATCCTGACATTCCTGATATATTGCACAACCATGCAGTAAAACAGTGCTAAAGTTATTTGTTACGTGTGAAGGAAACAAAATAACAGCATTTCTACCGGGTGTTAACATTAGTTATCAATATTCAGAAACTTCATGGTTGTGTGATGTAATGCGTCAGTATTTAATTCTTATCTGTCTAGTCCATACTAAAACAATCTACATATAGAATAAGGCCAAGGTGAATTGGGTTTTAAAGACTTATTTGATTGTGTACTACTGTCAGACCGTAGTGTATAAATACGAACGTCACGTAAAACAACATAAATAACATTTCGGAAAATTTAATTATTCACTACATCTGTAGCTAATAGCGCGCAAACATACGTCTACTATTTGTTCTCGTAAATATATAACTGTTTCACAATTACAGATACTATTATGGCGATCGGAATCCTCTACTGGGAATCTTGCACCTAAAATACGGGAAGATATTACTCTACAAGATGGAGAGCAAGAAAGCCTATGAACAATTCCAACGAGCTGAGAAAATTCTTAAAATAACCCACGGAGAGAAACATCCTCTATATAGGGATCAGTTGATGCCTATAACGAGACAAGCTATGGTAGAATCTTTGCAATATTGATCGTTTTTTTTTATATTTGTCAATTATTTAGTTGTATAGAGATCAATAAAGTTAGCATATCATTATCTTGTTTTTTTTTATAAGTACGATCGACGACAGAGATAGCCTTTGGCGTCAACTGTACATAGTTTATTGATAGCTTGAACTATTCTGAGTTTTTCTTACTACCCAAAAAATAAACTTCGTGCATATAACCTGCGTATAGTTTTAATATAATGTTATATTTACACATTAAACTGAATGTTATTCGAAGAAGAAAAAAACACTCCGCACCCCCTTGCCATTTTTCTACCATCTAACTAGTGGGAAACCCTAATCTACACCCACGTTTGGCCCGCCAGATTTGGGAGATAAAACTCCATAGAATTGCTTTAGTACCTCTTCTAACTTTGATGAGATAACAAACAATGACAAGATTTACTAAGTCTGAAAAGAAAAAAACAATAGACAATCTCTCAGAAATTCCCCCTAGTCTCTACAAATTCCATTGCACACACCTGTGATGCAACTATTGGTTAGTTAAGTACCAAACTAAACTCAAAGCTTGGGATGTGGGAACAATACATAATTAGGCATACATGAATAAGTATTTAAGTACGTGTATACATTCAAGATTCAGGACTCTGTTCTTGCCCAATTTCTCGTAGATCGGTTGAGACCCTAAACGAATTCTAAAATGTTTTAGATAACTAAGGCTTAGGTACTTGGATTAAATTTTTAAGAGATTGTGACAAATCAAATAAATGCGTAACTTAAAAAAGGAAAACGTATTTTTTACGTAGTTGCAGATGCATGGAAAAGAGAGACCATTTTAAGATTTTATGAAGGTTTAGGTGGGTGACAGGCATTTCTATAAAAAGTTGTCTTGTTCCAATTTGATGAACTAAGTGATCAATTAAAAAGATCTAGCACCTGCGTCGCTATTGCCTAACGCACTCGCAATCTCAATCGGCTTCAAAGCAGAACAATTGTTTTCATTTTTTATGCACACAAGCCTTCGATTTTCAAAATGAAAACAATTGCCATTGCGAGTGCGTTAAGCAATAGCCCCTCTGGACCTCAGCAAAAAAAAGAGACAGTAAGCGATCCGCAGGCAAGTGCGAAAAAAACGGTCCCACGTGACTCGCTCTGTATTCGCGAGCGAGTCGACTACGTAGGACAATGCGTTAGACTCGAAATGGGTGAATTGCAAAAATATTGTACATAGTTAAGGGCTTAATTGAGACAAAGTTAACTTTCTTCCATTGTTTTTCCTTTGTGTAACGAAAGTTATCCATATAATATGATTATGACTAATCTTCGTTACACAGAGGAAAAAGTTAAGGATTGTTAAGGATTTTTTAATTGAGCCCTTAAGACCAGGGATTGTAACCGGTTACAAATAAACCGGTATTTATTTAGGTTAAACCGGTTAATTATTTGGGTTACGTTCCAACGAATTGGTTACACTCCCAGGGAGCGAAATGCATTTACCGGTTATAACCGGTTAGAGAGCGCTTCCGTCATTCACCCTTGTCTCGGCTCACACGGAAGGAGCGCTCTCTAACCGGTAAATGCATTTCGCTCCCTGGGAGCGTAACCTTTATTATGGGTTAGGATCTAATAGTGTGGCTTTAACCGCTACGGAAAATAAACCGGTTTTCAATCCCTGCTTAAGACTGCGCCGAGCAAACGCCGAGCGTCCAGTGGCGCCCTCATTACTATTATTGTGTTTTCTACTTAACTAAAGAATTACCTTTGAATCAGACGAAATGTTTTTGTAGTGCACGTAAAAACACAATTTATGGGATACGTAACAAACTTTAATAACAATTACCCTTTGAGTAGTCAGCTTAACAGGAAAAGGTGGCCACTTTTTTCCGTTAAGTTATTAACTCGAATGTGAATTTGTTATTAAACTATATGATATACCCTATAAGTTGTGTTTTCATTTGTAGTACACACAACATCACACCTAACTAACCATTAAAGACAGAGCAGAGAGAAAAAGAAAGAGATGTATATATGTGTATTATGTCAACAACATTCGATTCTAGTGCGACTCTCTTTCATGCAATATTTCAGATTTCTGAAGTGTATAGCTAGATGTGTTGCTGTGTGTACAAAAACATTTCTTCCAATTTCAAGAAAATACTTTAGTTTATTAGAAAACACAATAAAAGTAATGAGGGCGCCACTGTACATGCGGCGTACGCTCGGCGCAGTCTTAACTATGTACAATATTTTTGCAATTCACCCTAATCTAGTAGAACATACCATAGCGAGAGAGGACAAACCCAAAAGTATAAACACTTTCCATTGAAGACTAGTCCTTCTGTGTTAATTTGAACAATGGTACAAAAAATCGCGTTTATTGAAGATGTTGCGTTCCCCGATAGAGGTTGGAATCTTGGATTATTCATTGAGCCTGCATCCTAAACCTATTTGTCCTATTTTATGACTGCATCAAATATTTGTCAGACTGTCATACATGAAATAGGTACACACAGCGGCAAGATTCAATATATTGATGTAGGGACAAAAGCGGGTATTCCAAGTATCATGGTTGTTAAAAAAGGACTAGTAGTAGTAGTAGTTTCTGTATTAGTAGGTAGCAGTTTGGATTAGGTTCATTTATAAAGTCAAAAGGAACACAATTTTATGTAAGTCAAATGTGTCATAGAAACAGTCCGTAAACCTAAATGAGTGGGAAACAGATCAAGAATAATGTCAGTACTAGTAAAAATAATTTTATTTGTATCAATGTCCCCATTATGGTTTAATCAAACTATAAAATAAGTTCCCGTCGTAAAATGTGATGTCCCGTCTGTAACTTCATGGGCTATTTAATATTCATATCTTGTCCTCTTACTAGAGCTTTCGTCATCGTCTGGTCTTTCTTCAGCTGGTATCACCTTCATACGGACACCGCATACCTCAGCTCCGTGCAAAGTTTTGATAGCCTCATCAGCTGCTGACACAGATGAATATCGAGCATAGCCTACCGTCTTGTTGGGCAGAGTGTAGACATTAATGAGATCCCCAAAACGACAGAAGATGTCACGTAAAACAGTTAATGGAGGGGGCTGTGGTTTACAAATCAAGAAGCATCGTTTAGCAACTTTACTGTCAATGTCTGCCAAAGGTTGGATAGGGGGTAGTTTTGCACTGCAGTAATTCAAGTCAGTGTTGTCAGGAATGCACTGGTCAGTTACACCTGCTGTTGCCATTTGTATCAACTTTGAAGCCTCTGAAACTGCTTCAGCTAACTGAGCCAAGTCAGGGGAAGCAGAGTTAGCTGTGGACGCTATAGCATGTTTCAAGTTATTCACAACAGTAGGTATGTCATTGTACTTCTGCTCGTGAGGTTCAAATTTCGAGTTGTTTGGTTTAACAAATATCTTTAAGCCGGGTGGGTATTCAAATTCATTTAATTTCTCAACTGCATAAGCTGCGGCAACTGGATTAGAGTATTGGACTGTACCTTTACCATAGTTACGTACCAGATCGACAAAGTACTGGCAATTGACCATGCCAGGTACAATGTCGAAAATTCTCTCAACATGTAACTGAGTGAGATAAGGACAGCACATGAAGTTAACACAGGTGTAGCCATCAGGGCGGACTTTCATCATGGACACCAGAGAGTTTCTCATATTTGATGATGACCTTGCTATAGTATTGATATTTGATTCAAATGATGTCTCTGGACGTCTGTTATGCCCCTTAGGTAGAGCAAAAATGGCTCTATACTTCTTATCACACTGTTCAAAAGCAATGGCAGCTTCAGAGAACTTACGGAACTTGACATAAGCAAACCCTTTCAAGTCTCCACTTTCTCTATCACGTTGAATGTTTATGGACTCTATTTCACCAAACTGACCAAAATGCTCTTGCAGTAAGTCTTCATTACAGGTTTTTGGTATGTTAAGGAAAAGTCTCTTGTACTTTTCATGATCCTGGTCATCAGATTGGATCTCCGAGCGATTTGCAGCCACCATCACTTTGAGAGGTCGGCTGGAAGTCGGCAACACCTTAAAACTCATTTCTTCCAAGGCTTTGGCCGCCTCAGAAGTTTTAGAAAACTTTATGTACACGATACCCTTTGGCTCACCTGTGTTATGATCGCGAGGCATTCTTATGTCTTCGATTGTACCGAATTTTGAGAACGATTCTCTAAAGTTTTCCTCACCAAGTCGCCGTTCGCAAACTATGAATAACCTCGAATATGTCGGATGATCTTCAGTATTATCGTCCCCGCGTCCATATTTGCGTCTATATTCCATCTCAAATGAATATAGGCGGTGTTGTACGTAATTGTCGGTTATACTATCGATATAATATGCTAATATTTTAACTTAAAATCAACAATTTTAAGGCCAACAATGCCAAAAGAGGGTAGATTATAAGTTCTACTATATTTAATATTGGTTATGATCAATTAAAACGCAAAGCAATCACAAGTGTACAAAGTAACGAGCGAGAAAGGCCACGCCATTCGGCATCCGCTCCGCAGTCACTAGAAACGTCAACCAACGGATAAAATCGATTGTACCTATTGTATCTAACATAAATTTGCATCTTTTTGTCTATGAACAGTATCTCAATTCTTGTTTGTTGGCTGTTGGGTTAATAACATATAAATTGGATTCGACCGTAGAGAGAGAATAGAAAATAGGTACTATTATTATATAATTATATCTACCCGGAATCTGATGAACAAAAGGGAGATTCAAATTTAGAGCTTGCAACTCCAGGGTAATGGGATTCAAAGGTCTTGATACTTAATTTTACACCAGGACGTGCAGTGCACCAGACTTATAAAAGCATGGCGCGGTGTACTCAGCCCGCGTAAAAGTCTTTATTTCTTTGGGAATTATTCCAATTTCCAGGTTAAACTAAAATATCACGTCTGTGCAATTAAATAGAGCGCTAAGTAGATATTATGACTTGATTTTTTTTCCTACTGTTCCTTCCATCTAGCAGTGCTATTGTGCCAAGTTTGAATGAAATGTTCCCGATGGTTCTGTAGAAAAAAACAGAATTTATTAAATATGACTTGGTTTTTCACTCTTTATTAGTGTACGCATA
The DNA here is from genome assembly GCA_963966035.1 of Acleris laterana. Lineage (NCBI taxonomy): Eukaryota > Metazoa > Arthropoda > Insecta > Lepidoptera > Tortricidae > Acleris > Acleris laterana. Next base: position 76,240,396 of record OZ014438.1, on the reverse strand, counting down.
AGTTTGCCGCCAATGATGTGTGCTTTATCGATAACTTAGGTACTATTTTATAAGGCTATGATGGTGCGCTTCGCTGTTAAATTTTTCGTTACATGTCACGTGGAAATTCATACTAGTAATAATAGTCAGTTTAATGAAAGCTGTGGCCCTAATATGGCTGCGTTTATCGTGGGATAAAGTTTGGATAAGGCATCCGTCACCTTCTGACACGTATATAAGAACGTGAGTAACGGATGCTATCCACATTTGACACGCGACATAGACGCAGCCATACTAGGCCCGCTAAGAAGAACTTTTTTTCACAACACTTAGGCCCGTACTAATAAACTATACTCAAATCTACCAATACCGCTCTCAAGAGTCCGTTTATCCATATTAAGACAACGCACGGTATCATATTTAAGTACAGTTTATCAAGCCCAAGAGGCTTACTAATACGTTTAGTCAGCAACAAATAGATAGTGACACCCAAAGTCGCCAAATAGTTTGTTTTGGTACACAATATTATCCCAACTGTCATAAAGACGTGTACCGAACTGTTTGGCGACTTTGGGTGTCACAATTATCTATGAAAATAAATGCAGACCACCATAAGCATGCTTTCTCATTTGTGAGCTGTTGTAGTAAATACAATCATCAATAAAAAGTCATGGAGTAAAAATATTTTATTTATTAACATCAATTGTTATAATTTCATAATTTTGTACATAATTCACACTTATTTCAGTCAGAATCAGAATAATCTTTATTCAAGTAGTAGCGCGTGCATTTTCAAATTAGCAGCACGATGGGTCGAACGTATAAGGCTGCTTAATTGAAAATGCACGCGCTACAATGTGTTTTGTTCGCACTGACGGGACTACTTAATCTCGCCGCTTGGTTTCACTCGACAGTCCGCACGACCGGCGTTGTTTAAAGAATCACTACCCAGGTTCAAATCGCGACCGATCAGAGAAGAACCTGTAAGATTGAAACTCCGTCGGATGTGGTTTTTTTGGATACTGTGGCCTTGTGTGGACGCTTCTTTTCAGGAGTACTGAAGCAACCATGGTTTACTTTTCTCGAAAACTGAGATCTGTAAGAAAGAATAAAATGAACTGAACACCATTTACGAATACATTGAGAGCCCTATTGTACAGTCCGACCGCTCTAAGAACATTTGGGTTTAGGTGAAATCAAATCGCATTGGTGAGGTTTAAAGCACAACGGCTTAAGAACAAGGAAGACAGGTACAACCCGAACATCTTTTCCAAGAGCTCATGGAGTGTACGTATAGTCTATACTTCTAGGCATTTAAAAAAATGTAAACAAAACAACCACGTGATATAGTTCGTCAGCCAACAGAAGCAGACAGTGTTTTGCTTCTATTGGCTGACGTTAAAGTCGTCGTACGTCAAAGTTCGATAAAACAGTTTTGATTGGCTGTTTAACAATGTCACGTGGTTTGGAATGTTTACATTTTTTTAAATACCTAAAAGTATAGACTATAGTTACATTTTGTTCACAAACAACATAAGGCTGTTTGATCTGCATACAGTAAATACATATTCATATGTTTATGACATCTTTTAACTAAACACCTCCTTAGTGTTTTAGTGAAACTATGAGTGTCAGTTATCTTAATGAACTACCTATTTCATTCAATAAAATTGCGAATGTTAAGAGTTTACATATGATACAGGTACAGACAATACTCTTATATATCGGGAAAGACAATGATTTAATTAATTTTAGTATTTACCTAACATTGAACATATTGCTTCTAAATACTTTGTCTGACCAAGTAAATCGTTTTGCCCCAAAAACTCTTTCAGCTTCTGAAGATTTTGCAAAACGGTTTTTTTTTGGTACGGTGTCGTTAAGCTTGTCTGAAAGGAATAAATCGTTTATTTTTTTAATAGGAAAGAAATACCAATTTAAAAGGATAGGTTGGACGGAAAAAGGTATTGGTACTTATATGAAACTTTGGATTGAACATGAAATTAAATAATAAGTAGGTATCAAAATGAACATGTCGTACTAACCTATGAATTCGGTCACCGCATCTAAAAACTCTATTTTGTTTGAACAACGCTTGTTTTTGTTTCCATTTACTTGTTATTGTAAATCTGCCGCACACCACTTTCGATCGCTTTACCCATCTTTAAGCAGTAAATTTCCAAAATAACTCTTCGCTCCGACATAGATTCAACAACATACAACTTGTTTTGATTGTCAATGTCAAAATTACATTTTAATTAATACACTCGGATTTTTATTCTGACAGAAAAAATGTAAACAAAGTTACGTCACTGTCAAAGTGACATTTCAGGGGATCTTAAAGTTTGGGTCGGCAAGAAATATAATATTAAGTTATCATTTCGCTCGAACCGTGATATAAAAATAAATTTTAGATATAATTGAAATTAAAATCGTATAAATGAGTCACTGGAAAGCGATTACGACGGGAGCACGAATCGTGAAGCGAAGCTAGTGAAGTACTTAACGTCTCAAATCTTTCAAGCAGCCGTCAACTTGTTAACGGGTGTATCGAGTCAATGATACCAGTGCAATAAATAAATTATGCGTAAAAAAACGGTTTTCACGTTTTAAATTAACACAACAAAGAGTTTATATAAAAATGAAGTTTTCCATCAACAGATTAAATTTTTTACTCTTAATTACAATATATAGTTTTTTATAGACAGTCGATTTCTTATAATTGTGGAAAGTAAAAATATTTTGAATACTGCAAATGTTTTTCGTTTACGGCAACACCTTTGTTTACATTTTTTCTGTGAGAATAAAAATCCGAGTGTAGTGTTGCACCTCTAATAATACCCGGGTTCAGCTTTCATTAGACAGACTCTAACTTAACTTCGAACTTCGATTTTCAAAGTTAAGGCCTCTGGATATATTCATAATCTACACTAATATAGAGGAAAGATTGGATTGTTTGTTTGTTAGGCAACAGTTAGCACCTTATAATGGTGATTAATTTTGATGGTTGCCACTTCAGAATATTGAGGTTCCATCTGTCACGTCCAACTCTTTTTGACGATACTAATAGGTGAACATTAAATTTTAATAACAAAACCCTTAAATGGAATTTACTAATTTCTTGGAGGATATAGCAAGATATAAACTTCAAAAAATACGTATAGGTAGTCATTACTCACTTCAAAAAGCTTCAAAATATCTCTGAGGAGCTATACTTGCCTAACTTAACAAAGTAGAAAATAAACGTTGATTTCAAAATTCCATATTTTTTCCCCAGTAGCAACACTGTATCTGTGCTATTTATTTGCGCTATGGCATACAGAATCTATGATTTACACCTTTCAAACGTTTCAAATTATATTTAACTATTTTTATCGAGTGTTTATTGCGTTACAATAAGACTAAGCAATTACGTTATTACGCGTGGAACATATATTTCGTGTGTGGGACTATTTGTAACCTGTAAAATATGTCTTGTCAAGCGACCGTGTTAGCCAGGCGTGTCAAATAGTCACTGGCTATAGTAGCCGACGGTACTCCCTGCTGCTGAAATTGTTAATGCTTTGCCTCGAACGTTGTGTCCATACCTAGTGTGATAAAAACTGAAATTAAATTATGTCCGATTGATTTTTAATTTTTTCTGGTTTCGATCTTGTTTAGCTGAGCCTACCTGGTCTACGGTTTTTGAAAATTATCAGTTGGTGCCATATATAATTTTAGGGTAAGTTCTTTATTTGATTATTATAGCTATATACGTGCGTTTTTTGGAAAAATGCGGTTTTTTTCGCTAGTTTATTTGGGTTTTGTTATACAAAGTTACATTTTTTAACTTTTAGCAACCCTAGTGTTTACTTATTGAACTGTTGTAGGTAGGTGGTGCATGTTTTTTTATTATTATTACATGTTCGTAGCATTGTAAGTGTAAGTGTTAAGTTATAAACTGTTAGTAAAAACACAAAATTTATAATTATTTAATCAAAGGTGTAATAAATAACCTAATAAACATAGAGACATTTACTTTTGTATCATAGAAACATTTATTTTCTCTGTTATCTTATTATAATTTGTTCACTAAAATTGCCTAATCTTTTATGAAAATACTGCTTGTTGCCAATGGCAACTGATACATTTTCCTGAAATAAAATATTCTCTGTCCTTGCTCGGGATTCAAGGTATCTCTTACCATACATCATGAAAATCAGTTTAGTTCTCAAAGCATAACAAACAATCAAACTTTCACATTTACAATATGAGGATGGATGCCACTGCGAACTACTGTAAGTGTGCAGATATGAGAGGTTTTTGTGTACTGCACTTCCTTGTAACTTAGTTAAGGTAATTAGCTAATTTATTGTAATAAACATACCATATAGAATAGAATAGAATATTTCAGGCAACAAGGCCCATATTTACAAATACCATACATACATAACTATTAAAATAATTTTGCTATGTCAGCTAGCCGACCCCCATTTTGGCAAAAGGCTATGCTATTATACTATTACTATGCAATTGCGAACTATAATTTTCTTGCTTTGCTAAAAATTACACTGCACCAGAATTAAGTAAAACAAACCTGTACCTTGGTATGAAATCATAAATTGTCAAAGTCTTAGAAAAACATATTTAACTTATAAAATAATTACACATCTGTGAGTATGGTTATTGCCTGGATGTTTGGTATTTTATAAAACGGGTAATGGTTGTTAAAAGGTGAATCAGTAAACAGCTTCGTAAACATTGTTTCAAAATTATACAAATCTGTTTAATTCAGGAGCCAACTTAGAATGCAATTGAATTTAGTTGTTTTAAGGGATACCCAACTAGATTCTTGTCAAATAAACCCATTAAATATTGGTTCAATACAAAATGTATGAAAGAAACATTAAAGTATCCTATTTTAATTTATGTTTTTTAAACTGTACAGTGAATTTCATAAATATGTGTAAACCTTGTCACCTTAATTGCTGTGACAATTATTATTCATGTATGGCAGTTTAAACATGACATTAAATAGACAAGGTAACTAAAGTCTTCACATATTTATGTGCTGTACATAGAATATGTTTGAATTTGAATGATTTATCCAAGTGTCAAGTTATTAAACATTCCGTTTTAATCAAGTTAAAATACTGAAAAATAGTTGATTTTTATATAAAACTTGTGTCACTATATAAAATGCACTATGTATATAATATCTCTCTTGTTATTTTTACTTATGCTGAAATTGAAAATATTTTTTTGCAACTATTTTTATGTATTTTATAAAATGCTACAACTTAAAAACCAATCACTTTATTAAGTTACTTTCTTTGATAAAATTCATTAACTTAATGGTTTCTAAAACATACGTTTTCGTTTATAACAGGCCACCTTATATTTCCTTTATATTTAATCATATCCACATGATTTTTATTAAAGTTTTTTCTCAAATCTAGTCCTAGAATTTGAATGCCCTCCAAGTATATATTTATTTATTAAGACATGTAACATAATTATTTTTATATTAAAATTAACCAGTTTTTCTTACATCCTTTCCTTGGGAAAGTAAACAATAAACTTTTGACTAGATTCAGTAAATTTTTCAAGAGGCGCTGGAATACTGTCTCAAATCAAACATGAAAAAAATCTCTAAATATGCTAACAATGCATTAGCAAAATTAATGACTTAAAATAACAATTATTATTATTACCTCTTTATCCTCACTTATTATACACAATAATTATCTTGTGAACATACGGCTCCGCTTTTTACAATTATTGTAGTTGCCATCATGCTAATGCATTGCGAGTGTAGTTAAACACCTGTACAGTATCTGTGGAAACAATATATTTTATAGTTTTATACCCACCAAACAAATATTATATATATGTAAAACTTATTCGGTCCGGCGGTCATTATGTTTGTTTGTTAATCTCTCACGGATAAACAGCTAAGCCAATTCTGATGAAATTTGGCATAGGATACATTTCTAATTTTAATTTAAAATCTGATACTTCTGGAGCCTGGTTCAGGCACCAGCTAGTTTTACACATATTTAGGAACTGTCAATTGCTATTACTGTATGTATGGAATTGAGTGGTATAATCAGATCTGATTCAGATTTTGGAGGAAGGGAACACGCAGCTCATTAAATCATGTTCTATTTTGGCAAGTAAGATGTCCTTAGATTTGATTTAGTATCGCGATTTTCGCAGTCACTCAATTGAAAAAGAAACTATAGCTGATTTTAAATTATAATATAAACCACTAGCTTCTGCCCGCGACTCCGTCGGCGTGGAACTCGCTTATATCGTAGCTCCATACAAATTTTCACCCTCTATTTTATCCCCTTAGGGTATGAAATTTGGGAAAAAAACTATCCTATGTCCTTTCCCAGGATTCAAACTATCTTTGTAAATTTCACCTCAATCGGTTCAGCCGTTTAAGCGTGAAAAGGTAACAGACAGACAGGCAGACACACTTCGCATTTATATTATTAGTACGGATGGGTATTATTAAAATTTGTAGATGACAATACTAAATAAAATATTGCAGATATTTTAAATAATGCAGAGGGATTTTTAAAGTTTGTATTTTGTTACACTTGTATTTTGTATTAAGTAATAAATTGTTAGATTGTAGTCCTGTTTATGTTTCTATATAATGCTTGCTTTTAACTATGTTTGAATATCCTATAAAATTACTATTATATTGAATGTGGCATCATTATTTGGGTTGTTTCTCATAGTTGTGTTTGGTCATAACTCATAATTCGCTGCTTAAATGCTAAAGCGCCTCAAAACAAAAACAGAAATAGTTTGATTTAAAACTTAAAGTATATAGCATTCCGAATTTAAATGCAACACAAACAAATTTTGATTTGAGGCCCTTTAGTATTTAAGCAACGAATTATTTGTTAACATTCTGAAACCGTAAGCTTTCCAGAATTTCTTTAATTTATTACGTGTAGAAGGCTAGTTTACGTTTATTAGGTTTGATTTAAGAAAATCCTGAAAAAGTAACAAGTTTTTTAGAAAAATACCTGGGATAATTGATTTTAAACAGATTATGACTAAAAATAATTATGGCAGATTGTAATAGACCCTCATTATTTGCAAGACATTGGCACCATCGTAAAATATTAATATAAACTAAATAAAAATGAGTTGTCAAACTAGTCCAACACTAAAGATATTTATTTATTCTTTAAAAATTCAAGCTCAAATTCTTAACATTTATTTGATCTCAACATAATACAGTCAACAGCATAAATAAGTGATCATTTATGTACCTTGTCACTTTAACATCATGTTTGAAATGTTATACAAAATTGTGAAATGATTCAAATGATTGAAAGCAACGAGGTACAGAAACCATCACTTATTCGTGCTGTTGAATGTACAACAAAAGTAAATTAGAGCGAGTATCGCTTTCACCCGCTCTGGGTAGCAAATATAGTGACAGATGCCAGAGAGTGTGACAGATAGACAGCCGAGTATTATGAATACTTTGGTTTTACTGTACTGTGGTGTCTGTGTATTCTTTATAGAAAATTACTCTTAAGTGGAGAGTAATAAAAAATCTTTGAAAACATTCTGGACTGTAAAAAATTGGCTTTGTTTGGTCTGACTTAACTTTTCAAGACTTTGCTAAAAAAGAGGGGTAATGTGTATTATCTGTCTGTCCATCCATGGACATCTATCCATCAATTTCAATAAGTTGTTCGAAACTCAAAAGATGTTAAATTGGGATGGTCAGCTTAGTACGGTCTTGGTCTTCATTCAAGAATTATTAGCTGTAAAATCAGGTTGCATTGCAACTTTAGTTTGTTTATAAATATTAAAGTATATTTATTTTCCTAGGAACAGCCAAGATGTTCAGCGACACTTTTGAGAGGCGTCTCATCAATCAATGCAGTCCCCTCAGCAAAAAGAGCCTCGTGATGAGGACCAAACGGCTGGACAGATTCGTGCCTCTCCGGCGAGGGCAGAACTGGCAGACCTGCTTTCAAGGTAAGTGAAGCTATAGAAATAAATGCTTTAAGGTTGGGCTGTGCTATTTCAACTGAGGGGTAATTGTGACTATTCATAGCACATTGGTATTGTACTTTTTAAATAAGTATGAAATGTTGGAATTCTTATTCCTTACGGATACACTTCAACCCCTTTAGGGTCTTTTGTGCAATTACCCTCTTACACACTCATGTCGAATGTGCAGGTTTCCTCACGATGTTTTTCCTTCTCCGTAAGAGCTTCGGGTAATGTACTAAGTCAGAAAAACTGATTGGGCAGTGGTTGTCGTGGGGATTTGAACTCAGTACCAAATCGTACAATTGGGATACACAAAAAAAAATAACTGCTCGCTTTTACTGTCCGCTTTCTGTTTCTTTTTTTTTTTTACATTTTTATTCGAAAGAATAGCCTTTTATAAGATTCTAATTTGAAGCATTTCATGGTTAAAATTATTATTGCTATTTAAAACAATTAATCAAAAAAAATTAACCTCGCCTACTTACTGAGCAAAAATGGCGGACCTATTAAGAAAAATGAGTATCGTGTAAGATTCAGAAAGACGGTTTTTTTACTATCAGTGATCTGTTTTTAAAGTCATACATAAACATAATAGACGAACGTCATTCAAACATAATGCAAACAAACAATCGCAATTCAATAAATTTATAATTTCAGAGTATTTGAAGCAATCGGTCATTGCTTATTACCTAAACGTTAATTAATTCAGCACTTCCTGCATGACCCTTGTTTCCTGAGTTTCTATAATAAATGTTGATGCCGTCATTTTGAATCTCTTGAAAAACTTCACCACACAAATTATTAACATTCATCACATCACACATAACTCAAAAGAGATATTTATTTATTTATTTATTTAAGGAGAACCAACATCTTTTACAATTACGATAGTAGCTTAAATAGAGGTACAGAGCCAATTACAGGAACTCACAAATATGTTCTCATTAATATATTATTTTCATCATAAGAATTACAGTTCATATGTAAACAAATACTTTGGACATGACAACAGCTGTCTTTGAGCGTAGGTGTTAGCTAGAGGTCTAAATTGTACTTATAAAATAGAATATTGGAGAGGTTTCATAAGTTTTATGTAAAACCACAAAGAGGTTGATATAGCGCAATTCGGACCGGCATTAAGGGGTCAAATAAAGGTCATTTCTTAATTTCATTATAATTAATTAATTGTATTATATTTTTTTAATCTAATTACATGGATTGATTTGAGAAGCCAATTCCTCGAAATGGTGCCTCAATTTTCATATTTTGTCAAAAACTGGTGTATCCCAATTACCTACCCCTCAGTCGAAATAACCTCGTGACATTTTAGGTTCAATAAATATAAATAATCGAGGTAGGGACACATTACAAGGGGCCACGACAATATTAGTATATTCTGACTATCATATTACAAACCTAGAGCTTAGTTTGGGACTGTCAATTTGGAGATTGGAGATTTTCCCTAAATATTTGATATTTGGGTGTAAAACGTTAACAACACTCTTTTTTGTTTGGGGTTAAAATAACGTATAACTTTAACATTGTTTATGCTACTCATAACTACTCAATAAACTCATCAGAAAGAACATCAATTTCTGTGTAAGAACCAGTGCTGCATTTTCCAAACAGTGGAGAAAGAGGTCGATCATACTAAATACCTAAGTACGAGGCGTCTTTATCATGCTGCGGCCACTGATAAGGCCAATGATGAGGGCTTGCAGCATTGCCTTATCGTATAGTCCTACCCCTCCCCTGTTTCGAGGAACAAAAGAAAATTGGTAGCCTTATCGTACTAGAAACCGCATTATAAAATTTTCTTGCCGGTGCGGAAGTCTCGGCACTTAATGTTTTAAAATATCTAATACATAAAATTCTCATGTCACAGTGTAACAAAACTCCTCCGAAGTAGGTCGAGAATAGGTCGTAAAGTATATTTCATAAGGTTCGTATGAAAAAAAATTACACTCGGGCGGCGCCGGGCGCGGACAGCTGTAACCTTATATAAAAGTTAAATAACTTTAATTTTAATGTCAGCCTTGACAAACAGTGTAATGACTGAGTAAAATGATAATACGCGGTAACCGCAACAATTTTAGGTATCGTATTGTTTTTGTCGTCATTTACTTGCATTTATTAATTATTATTTTGATATTAGGACCTATAAGGGACTTTAAATTTGGAAGAAATATTTATAAACTAAGTACATATACTGATATATTTAATGAAAATAGTGCTTTTGAGTAGTACGGTATATTTATATTTTAAAAAAGTAACTTTTCTCTTCTCCACTCGTGAATACATCATATATTTATGTGCTATGTCGATATTAAAATAGGTGGTTACTATTATCGAATAATTTATGAAATCCTACCAATTTTATAAAAACGAGGTTCTTTCGTCTACACTGTCCAACGCCTCAATCAATCTACTTGAAATTTGTGTAAATGTAGTTCAAACTTACGGCGGACGGGTTTTCGTATTATCAACGTTTTGATAGCTCTTATTTACTTAATGTAATGGCGGCTGAGTTAAACAATACCATTACATGTAATTTTGTTCCAACTAGCTTTACCACCACACAGTCCCGAGCCCTATATTGGTTTCGACCAAACTGGAAAAATATTTACTCCGAGATTAGTTTATACAAATTCGGCGTTTAATCTAGGTAGTGAATTATATCTATATAGTTTCAAAACTAAAGCTATCGTTTGGGCATCGATTAACTACTGACTATTATTCAATTATAAGCCATAATTACACACTTCAAAACTAACACAAGTCCGATTTCTATTACATTTGTAATTAACGCCGCAAAACATACAATGGGCCCGAAAAAACTAAATTGTGGGTAATAAAAAAAATGAATTGACCAATCAGAGGCCGGCATTGTCTTTTTGTCGGCTACTGCTTTATAATAGCAAATAGCACAAAGTTATACGTGCGGTTGGTGAAATTCGGCACTAAACGAACGTTCGATTCAATTCAGTTCCTGACATTGTAAAAAATGCATGATACATTTTAGGAAATGGCTGTGAACATGGTGAAATATTAATTCAGTGGTTAGGGTGTTTTCATTAGTATTATTCATCGTAATCAGATTTTTGTAAACAACAGTCAACTTTCTTTGTCGATGTGGCCACTGGACAACCACATTTTTATATATTTAATGACTGCGTAAAATCAAAAAGTATTTAGGCAGCAGCGACATTGACAAAGATCATTTGTTATTCTATTTAAATATATAAATCCGTACCGTGACTGAGTGACTGACTGACAACAAGGCACGGCCTAAACAGCTGGACCTAGGGAGTTGTAATTTGGACAGAGTAAGACACTAAGAAAAGATTTTCCGAAAATCGACCGAAGAAATAGTGGGAGTAGCGGAAACTAATTCTAATTCTTTAATTTGTAACGAATTATTTGTTGACGACCGCGCCTTTTTTGACTGTAAACGAACTTTGTAATATAGTAATGGCGATGAATCGTTGAAATTTGAAATGTACGTAATGACTAGGTTTTTTTTTACGTTTTTTGCGTACTACCGTACCAGCTACCTGTGGCCTTCGTATTCTATTAGTTGAAAGTTATTTTTTCATTAATAGGTAGTCGATGAATGGTCTGTGTTGATTGGACGGTTGAGAAGGTGTTAGGTTTCTGATTATTAAGGTTTGTAATATGTAAAAGTGTATTTTTCTAGTGGGTAAAGTTAAGACTGCGCCGCTTGTTGAAATTATTTGTATTCCCTTCTACTGAACCAGCGGGTTTCATCCTAGATATCATAATAATTTTCCATTAGATGAGATATAAAAACGGAGCTAGGGCTATTTTAGGAAATCCTAATTTGGGAGGTCTTAACTGTGAAATAGCGATAATAAAACGTTAACAGACAACTTAATACACAAATTAATCGCTGTTTTTATAAATAGGTAGTAAAAGTATGGTTATAAATAACTTATAAATAATGTTATCCCTGATGACCTTTTAAACATTACAGGCAATTACAATAAAACCTGAGTTCAATGCGATAGCTCTTAGAAGTTGCTTCGGGATTCGAGAACAAACCCGAAGGACCTTCAAAAAGACTAAAAAACATGATATAACATTTATTTTATACCATTCCCCCTATTAAAGGCTTATTTTATTCACTCAAAACAGTGAATAAAAAGCACTTTTACTCACTATTTTGGTGTTTGAATTTAGAACATAAAATACGCGATACAAACTCCTCCTCGAGATTTGATTGGTCGTCATTAACCACAAAGAGTTTAGCATTAAAAAAGTTTTGTGTTATTTGCTGTCATTAGTAGGTAAATTGGCGCCATAGGCTGTATGGATCGATGTCTTTTGCCTTTCTCTCTGTGAAAAATACAAGGAAAAATAAATTGGCGCCATTTTGAATACTGAAAGTTGTACGAACATAAAATTTAGTGTTTCTTAATAAATAAAACATTTGTTCCAATTTTAATGTGCATTTTAATTAATTTTACCTTCCATTTTTCGTCATTAAATATCTATTTTCGCTTAAATCTTTCTTTTTCTCGTAGTCATGGTATAAAGTTTAGTATGCAACTCTTGAATAAAACGGATTTATATCGAGGGCCATGTATCACTCGCGTCGCTCAGGATTCTAACACTTGAATCACTCGCTACGCTCGTGATTCAATCATCCTGAATCACTCCCTGCGGTCGTGATTCAGTCGTTAGTATCCTTCACTTGCTCGAGAGTCATCTATGGCCCTCGCATTAAATCCGTCTTTTATTCACTAGTTGCATAATATACTATTATCCCTTCCTTAATAAAACTTGTACTCGAAAACAATGTACGAAATTGGATGGTTCTTTACCTACTTTTGAATCGCGATTACTTAAAAAGTTACTTAGGTGACTGTGCTTTCTGAAATGTTTGAGTAAATTGTAGAAAATTTTCCTATGTATATTTGGGATATTTGGTTTGTCGGTAAATAATACGCTTGATGATCAGAATGGAACATTTAATTATTTTAAGGGTTCATATTTATTTCCAACAGTCGTAGCACACTTAGTTACTAAAGCAGCCAGGTATAATTCCATTATAAATATTATCTCCTAAATGTTAATACGCACGTGGGTAGATAGAAACGTTGATTTTCCTGACTACCCCACCGCGCACTGCACAAGCGCTCGGCCTGCGCATGCACAACGTTATATAAACAGGCTCCGGCCGCGCGCGTTCTTTCCGGCCAGACTAGTCCTTACCATCAAAGACTACCTTACCGATAGAAGTTTTAGCTACATAGTGGAAGGGACCTCCTCAGCCCCTCACCCTATCCGAGCCGGAGTCCCGCAAGGCTCCGTGTTATCTCCGACCCTTTACTCCTTGTTTACGAACGACATCCCCAAACACCCACTCGTACAGCTTGCCCTTTTCGCCGATGACACAGCGCTCTACTCTACCCACACACGACAAGCCACCATCCGCAGTCGTCTCCAGTCAGCCATCACCGACCTCGGTCGTTGGTTTAGACGCTGGAGGATTGAGGTACGAGGGGCGGCTGAAAAGTTCTAAGCCTAAGGTATTTTGAGGTTGCATATGCGTTAGCGATACTGGCCACTAAAAAGACCATTTAAAAAGTTAATAAATAAAAGAAAAAAATGTCGTCTTTTGTTTATTACATCTCGAGATATCCGACGCTAAAGGTCATCATGTGTGAATTATCAACGCATATCACGAAAATTGAGAACCGTGCAGTCATTAAGTTCCTCACGAAAAGTGACAAATCGCCGAAAAGAATTTTTGAAGAAATGTCTAGTATTTACGGTGAATCTGGCCCTTCTCATGCCACTGTTAAAAAATGGAGTCGACTTTTTAAACTTGGACGGGAGTCGATCGAAGACGATCCTCGCTCAGGAAGGCCAATATCGGTTGTGACTGAAGAAAATACTGAAAAAGTCAAAAAGTTAGTATTAGAGGATCGGAGAATTAAGGTTTGGCAAATAGCTGAAGCCTTAGGTATTAGTAAGGAAAGAGTTGGAGAGATTTTGCATCAACATTTGCATATGACAAAAGTACGTGCTCGTTGGGTGCCGAAAATGCTCACAGCTTTCGATAGAGAACGTCGTGTTCAAACTTCTCAGGCATTTTTAGAATTATGTGAAGAAGGTTTAGATGAAGTTTGTTCCCGCATAGTAACTGTTGATGAAACATGGATCAGACAGTATGATCCAGAGTCGAAGTCTGAATCTATGCAGTGGATCGAAAAGGGTGAAAGGCCGCCAAAGAAATTCAAGGTTCAAAGATCGGCGTCTAAGCTAATGGCCACCGTGTTCTGGGATTGCGATGGCATTCTTTTAATAGACTATTTGGCGAAAGGCTCTACAATAAATGCAGTTTATTATGCTGAGCTATTAAGAAAAGTGCGACAAGCCATAGTCGAGAAACGAAGGGGCAAACTGAGCAAAGGCATTTTGTTTTTGCAAGACAACGCCCCCGTTCACACCGCTCGTGTTGCCAAGCTTGCTCTGAAGGAAACTGGCTTCGAGGAAATTGATCATCCACCTTACAGTCCAGATCTGGCACCTAGTGATTATTTTCTATTCAGCAATTTGAAGAAAGATTTAAGGGGAAAGCGATTTGGCAGTGATGAAGAGATGAAGGCGGCTGTACAGGAACATTTCGACAGCCAAAATAAAACTTATTTTTTTAACGGTCTAAAAGCATTATTTAAAAAATGTAATAAATGCATTGAATTAGAGGGAGATTATATTGAAAAATAAAAATAGTAAAAAAAATCTGAACATTTTTTTTCTACCTTAGGCTTAGAACTTTTCAGCCGCCCCTCGTAAATCCGGAGAAGAGCGCTGCCATCCTTTTCTCCCGTACCCTACAGCCCATTAGAGTCACTCCTATCCTTCTCTTTGGTCGTCCAATCCCATGGTCCAACACGGTGAAATACCTGGGCGTAACCATGGACCGTCGACTGACCTTCCGCAAGCACATCCAGATTGTCCTCCAGAGGGCCCGTATGGTAATGGGCAGGCTCAGCCCGCTCATTAATAGGAAGAGCAAACTGTCCCCGGCAAATAAGCTAATCTTGTATAAAACCTGCATCAGGCCCATATTCACTTACGCTTCGACCGTATTCGGTCATGTCCCACTTTGCTGACTAGCACCCCTTCAGCGCCTCCAAAACAAATTCCTCAGAAGGGTAATTGGGGCCCCGGGTTATGTCCGTAATAAGGCCATACACCGGGACCTCAATTTTCCTTCCGTCAAGCACATCATTGAAATAGCGGCCCGCCGCTTTTTCAATGATGCGCCCCACAACCCAAATCCCTTAATCCAGCTCTCCACCTCCTATACTCCTAGTCCCACCCCCTCCGATCCTGATATCCTCGCTGCGCTTGGGGTACCCCTCAGGCGCCCCAAGCACATCCTACTTGATCCCACAGACCCGATTCAGCTTGCCGTGTCAGTTCAAGACGACGTCGCGGCAGACCTCCCAGACCTCCGAACTCTGAAATCCCACCAAATGATAACCAGTAACCAGAGCCGAGGCGCCCGAAAGGCAGCGCCCCCTCCAAAACCAACTGCGAAGATGTCACGGTGTAACTAAATGCACCAACATGGAACATCCAAATCAAAAAAAAAAAAAAAAAAAATCGCGTTCCTTTCGCCGCCGGACTCCGACCAGTAAACATCGCCGCCGCTGCTGCACCGAGCGTGTACGCGAACCAACTGCTCTTTTGAGGCCAATCATCCTTCGTTTCCTCGTCACGTCAATCATGTCCTTCTCAGGACAGCCTTCTGGTTTCCTTTGAACAACGTCAATCAATCAATCTTAATTTCACAGTTGTGTAGACGCCGGCTACATATATTTTAATTTAACATGAATTATAGCAAGTGTTATTACTAATTTATTTCCTACTACAATACAATCGTATCTACAATTCAAAGTTAAAAACTAAACTTATTTTAATTAAAATAAAACTAAGCTACTGAAAAAATCAAGATTAAAATAAAAATCACCACTACAAAAAGAATACCCCTCTAGCAGGTCCGCGCGCAAATAAAATAAAATAAAATTGTAGACCGTACGTCTGATTTTATATTTGCTTTCTGTAAACCGGGGTGATGAAATTGAAAGTTTAACACGCGTTTACATAAAATCTAAAAGACTAATTAATAAAAAAGAATATTGAATAATCGGTGTTTCTTGTTTTATTGACTTTATTAATTAGAAAAAATTGAGACCATTCGTATCCCGTAAACAAAATAAAAACACTATGATCAAAGTTAAACTAAAGTCGAGTCCAGAATTAGGCGAACTAACTTGACAGCCGAAAATGTTGCCAGACATAGGAAAAAATAAATAGTGATAGGTTTATGTCGACACAAATATGTCGATATAACCTATTTATATTTTATCAAGTAATTGTCGTCGAAACTTTCACACTCATACATACTTGCCAAATAGGGACGAACTACAGCAATTTTTATGATGTACTATGATCTGTATGTACACTATGTACGGTTTAAAGCGGATATTTACGATACTTACTCCTAAAATTAGGAATAAAATACAAAAATAATACTGTTATTACAGCAGCCCATTGTGATCCTTTTAGCTGGTTTCTGTCGGGCTAGTACGGTACATTTCATGTACCACAAAGTGCGATAGAGACACGTTATATATCGTCGATGATAATTCCAAATCCGTTATGTGTTCGATCAGCTATCGATATTAACAGCACTAGCCAAACTGTGGCAACATTAGTGTACAATGAACTATCAAGTTAGTTCGCCTAATTCTGGACTCGACTTTACGAATGGGGTTACTTTGAAACCACGAAATATTTTTATGAATATCTGAAGTAAACCTGCTGGAAAGCAAGTAAAATCAGAAGAAATACAGAATAGATGTTGTTCATTTTCGATGTCACCAATTAGATTTGTTTAATATAAGACACCATTCAAATAACATGCGTTTTTGCATAACATAAGTACATTTGAAGTTTTACTACCTCATAAATCAAGACAAAAAGCACACTAACCATTTGTATTTATTTCCGTTCGAAAATAGACAGTAACACGCGGACTACTTTAACTTTCTTAAGGAGCTACTATCGCCGTTACCAGTGGCGAAAACAAACATATGGGGGCGTATTTCAACTCCTCAAAAAATACATATTTGTGTGAAAAGGTAGTTGCTATCAAAGTCACCCCATAAATCAAAGTAACCTCGGCTTACGGTTCACTAACTATTAAATTCACTAATTACATGGGAACTACTTCGTTCTGTTTGTGAGCGATGGGAAAATGATTTAGTGTGTGTGATTCTTAAAGATTAGGCTGATATACCGACCTTCCAGTGCCGTCCCAAAACTATTCTATTTTCTACTAAACTAACGTACTATCTTAAAATCGAAAACGACAACTTATCATCGCTTCATATCGGTACCGACATCTTTACTTTTTTGGTGCCGAGCCGGGCCGGTGTATTAAAACGTTTATTCAGTTTTATAACAAATCGTCTTTCTGCGATTTAATTGTTTTAATAGAAACGAAACCTGACCCAAGAACTGCACTTAATAATAATGGAAATTCTCTTAGCCATTATTTGTTTTATATCCAACTAATTGTAGCCCGCGACCCCCTCCGAAGAAGTTGGTTATTGCTATTCCGTACCGAAGTAATCAAATTTCCGGTATCAAAAGTATCCTATTATGCTTCTCCGGGATTCAAGCTTCCATACCAACATTCGGTCCAGCGGTTTAGCCGTGAACGTGCTACAAAAAGACAGACAGAGTTACTTTCACATTATTATTAGATTTGAGTTAATACCTTTCGGCAAAGTCAAACTATGTTTTATTTTTATTGTGTCATTACACCATTATTTTATAGCAAGGTGTCTTCTTGCCCTTAGTCCACTACTTAGCATTTTAAATCTTTTAATTACTTAAACTTTTTTGTTTACGATTAACTGACCGTGAAGTCTGCATGACTATGGTCGCGTGTCTATGGTAATGTAATTTAAAAAAGTAAATATCATTGCTTAAGGATTTAGGATCAAAAAGCGCACGAATTGCTTATATTAAAACCATTTTTTATAATTAAAACGTGGAGTCATATAAATCCTTAAAAATATGATTAATTTATTGTACATCGTTTAATTGTCCTATTGGAATTTTATGGCAGTATGATTTATTTATTCAGTTATGTATTTAAAAGTTGATTAATAAAATATATTCAAAGGCGTCAATTTCAGCATTATACTTTAAACCGTTTTTGTATTAAGTCTAAACAAGCACGGATTTATTACATCAACGCCTACGTATGTACACGGTTAGTTTATTTGAGCGAACTTCGAGCGTTTGAAACCTATTCTATTTAAAACCCACTTAAATTCTTTGCTACTACTATTCACTCTACATTGTCCTTGGCAAAACACAGACTAAATCAACTTGGCTGCGCATCGCCGCGTACGGTGTGAACGTACCCGAATCCCTAACTTTTTTTTATAATGATCGCATTTTCGCACAGATTTCCACTGCCAAGAGCCTCGAAGCGTGGCACATAAATATTGTAGAGCGATGCCCTCTATGCCCTATGGTCCGCCATCCGAGACGGTTTGAGAAAACTTATAATAATATTTATTCATTATGGCTGTTGCTAAGTTGCGAGTGTTTTTAGCGCAAAGAGTTCTTAGTGGATATTTAATTAAAACCTTTTTATTTGGCACTATGTCTTTAACTTTTTTTTATCCTCCATCCGAAAACGGAGTATTTTACGTTTATAATGCCTGCATGTCTAGGTCTATTTATCCTGTGAGTCCACTTGTGTGTTCACCGAATTTAAAACTGTCAGTTTTTTTTTTTAAATTCGGTTTTGAAAATCTAATTATTTTTACAAAAATATTGAAGAACTTGGTGTAGGGCTTGATTTTGACATGGGTTTTTATTTTTATGCTTCTTTACAACAGGTAAACTAGAAGGGTCTGTATCATAGTTTAGATTTACCTGGAACATGAAAGGTTTTGACCAGTCATAATACGCCACTGAAGACAATTACAAATAATCGTATTATTTACTGACACTGGAACTAAGTTCACGAACTCTAAATGCGCAGTCAAACGGTGCAACCATTAGGCCGTTTAAAATGCATGAGAATATAATTGGTTCGGCATTTGACCTCCCCGCTACTGATTGGTGGAATTTAATAAGCCTCGTAAACAGGATAAGCTTGATACGTCCGTTTAGAATTCAATTCGTCGTATATTTAATACACGATTAAGATTTTTTTGTGCTACAAACCCAGAACGAAGTTGAAGGGTCGCGGCGTTGTATATTATCGCGTCAATATATTAATGAGATGCAGTCTTTGTGTTTTTATACGATTTCGATTGCACATGTGTTTTTTTAGGAGGGATTCGTGGTACAGCTTATTTAAGGCGATAATAGAATAAACCAAACACCTCGAGAGAATCGAATCTGTTATGGATGTAGAATTGTAGAATTTAGAAATCACCTTTGGTAGGTGATTCTCTTCAATTCGCTTTAAAAGTCGACAGACGAATTATAAAACGGCTTTTAAGTAGTTCTGATAGAGCGTACAATCAGCAACACTCTTAACTGTACATCGGTGGACCTTATTACAAAAGGCATACCGATAGACAGTTAAGAGTGTGGGCGGATGGTACGCAGCGTAGTAGTTCTCAGGGTTGCGAACGCATTATAGTCATAGGATTGCAGTTCCAGATTGCAAGTAAGTACGTAAGGGTTTCAGATTAGTGTTGTAAAGGACTCGAGTTTCGGGAGTCCTTTTTATTATGAGTCGAACTCAAATGACGAGACACTCAGTTCATAGGAATCCCTTTATTGCAGAACTTCCAACCAAGCAAGTGTCGCGAACTAAGTGAGTCTCACATAGGACTCGAGCCATTTTTCTGTGTTCGAGTCCTTTAGTGCAACGAGTCGTACTCGAGCTGTATTATTGTTTTCAGCCCATCTCACCTTCAACAATGATACTTACAGTATCTACAGTTCTTACTTAGTACGGCGGTGTAGCTAATGTAGCTGTTATTGAATTTAGTTATATTTTGTACTATTTTTATTATTATTATTATTTAAATTTCAATACAATATTTTTACGCAGCTAGACTCGGAGTCGTATTGTGAATCTAGCCGCGAGTCAAATTTGGAACTTAGTAGTCGCATAGTAAGACTCCAGTTTTTTCGAAGACGACTCGAGACGCGGGACTCACGCTCGATAACTTACTCGCGCTCGACACGACTCGGGACTCGGAGTCGTCGAGTTCACCGAGTCGTCTATTAAGTGAGTCGAGTTTACAAATCCGACTCCAGAACTCGAGTCTTTTACAATACTGTTTCAGATCCCACTTACCATCAGGTGGATTGCGTTAGTCCTCAGGGTTGGCAACGCCTTTGCAGTCTTAGGTTTGCAGTTCGATATTGTAAATGTATATTAATTCTAGATCCTACTTGCCATCCGGTGGATTGCGTGCTCGAATGCCTTCACCACGACAGAAAAAAACTTAATTTCAAGTTCAACTTCTCAGTCCATGAGTAATATGAGTATTCTCCAAAGGCCGAAACCCAACTGGTTTTCAAATCTTGCTTTGTTCCTAAGCCGTCGTTTTCTAGTGCATCGCATACATTAATGTATTAAATAGGTCGTCAAGTTTATTGCCCGTCTGTCTGCATACACCCCAATTTACACCAATCACGAGTTTACATGCAATCTATTTATCAATCAGGCGCAATTGAAAGTCTGGGGAAATGTGCAATCTATCATTATAGATCTACTGTAGCCGGCAGCTAAATAGATCCCTGTCAAGCTCTCAATTGTGTTCATCATAAGTTTCATTTTTGTGTGACCCAATGGTCTTAAGACCTGGCCATGACCGGACCGGCTCAACAATTTTAAGCCCCGACAAAAAAGAGGAGTGTTACCTATAAGTCTAACATGTGCATCTGTGTGCCTGTGTTGTTCTGGCATCGCAGCACCCAAACGGATGAACCGATATGGACGCGTTTTTTTTAAAGTAGTTCTATCATGATTGTTCTCAGTTCCATGAAAGTCGGTTGGGCTATATCGGGGGTTTATATCTCTCACTCGTAAACAGTTATTGTTTCACGTGTTTACTGAGCTATACGATTGTTTTACACTTAAGCGCAAAGCTACTAGAACATCAGCTAGGATCTCCGGGGTTGACTGTGTATGGGCTGGATTGCGAGCTAATATGTACAAACTACTTAGATGATGCCCGCGGCTAGAATTAGTTTTTGTTTTCGTATCGTATCGTATCGTATCCAAGGAATACTTATTCCCACCAAATTTCAAGTCCCTAGGTCCGGCGGTTTCGACTGTGCGTTAATCAATCGGTCAGTCAGTTTCTTTTGTCGTAAGTATACAAATTATGGATTTATGCGAGGACTGTAAAGAAATATGGCGGTGTATAAAAATGACCAACTATATTAGACGGAACATAAAGATGTTGCGACCATGGACTATAGGAAAAAATGGCGATGTATGAAATCGTCTACTTGAGTAATTTTAACAACATAGGTTAACCATGGTTTTTTTTACTTAGGTACCTTTATTGTAGACATTTTTATTCATCGTCATTATTTTTTGTAGACATTTACATACTATGATCATCGAAATATAATAAGTATGGAAGAGTAATCGACGCTCAAAATCTGCCCCACTGACTTAGTGCCGGCGGGGGTGGAGCTATTAATGACTTAATGAGTGCCGAACTGTCTATCAGTCGACTTTCTGACGTAGTGTCAAACAGTTGTATACAATCACAAAAGAAAAAAATCGATATTAATGATTACCAGATTTAAATGACGCTGCAACCATGCCAAGTTGCATTGTAAATTGGTGCAGGACCCACACAGATGCAAAACAAAGCGATATTTATTTTCATTAGTAAGTTATTGAATTTTTAATATTCCCATACCAAAATGTCATGGCCGATG
Organism: Acleris laterana; assembly: GCA_963966035.1. Lineage (NCBI taxonomy): Eukaryota > Metazoa > Arthropoda > Insecta > Lepidoptera > Tortricidae > Acleris > Acleris laterana. Next base: position 76,218,421 of record OZ014438.1, on the reverse strand, counting down.
TTATGCAATATAATATCTTTGAAAAATGTGAATAACAAGCAACTACTTCGAATGAATAGGAAATTAAATTTTATGTCATCTTTACTATCGTTAGTTTATGTACATAATAAAAAAAACTAAATATGACCTTTTTAAGTTTTCCAAAAAAATTAAGAACGCCGTCTGGCTTGGGTGGATGCAGTTCGTCGCGAATTGCGAAATGAGAATTGGATACCTAGCAAACATTGCAGGATTTGCAGCATCCATTTTGATGAATCGGATTATGTCATCTCAAAAACTGGAAAACATTTTTTAAAAGTCACAGCGGTCCCACATTGTACAGTACGTTGTCAACATTTACAATAATTTAATTAATATTTAAATGAATATCAGACGTCGAAGAGTTTATCACAGGTCTATTAGATATGTTATTCTCGCAATATTTATCTAATTCACCACAAAGTGATTGATATTGATTGATCTTTATGCCTATAAGAATAAAAAAGGGGTTGCAATATATTTGGCACTTTAGATGCTAAAGACTATTTGACGCTGACTGCTCTTACAACATAATATCTTCTGATATACTATTTTACAACTTTATAATAGTGTAACATAAGTAAGTTAAATGATTCAAGGGGAACAATCATTCAATGATATAAAAAAATATTAATAAAATTCATTATTCAATTACTGTGTTGTTTTTGTATGAAACCATCCACGTCAAATGTTGAAAGACATGGCCGCGTTCAAATAACCCTTATGAAAAAAAATATTGACAAATGGAAATCTTGTGTCAGAGAGCTTGTAACCAATTGCAGATTTTTGACTTTCAAACGGTATAAAACCTTACTGAAATTACTGTCTACTCAAACGTTATACCAGCATCTGACATAAATGACTTCATACCTTAACTCAATTAACATTTAGTTGATTATTGAAACCATTCGATACATAAGATCTTTTCATTTCAAAAAGTGGGCGTTTTGGAGCGGATTTGTCAGTCGTTTTTGTTAGACGTTACTCTTCCATACTTATTATATTTCGATGACTATGATACTAGAATTTTTTATACTTTGATAGTTGTCATTTTTATATACCGGCTTGAATAGACTCAAACTAATATTCAGACAAATTTATTTATTAAAAGTAGTAATTTTTATACATTGCCATATTTCCCTAGAGTCCATAGTCGGATAAACCAAATGATGCGATGGAAAAGTTAGCATATAAGGAGTACTTTGTACACCGACAAATTTGACTGAAGAGGGAATAGTGACATTCTAAAAAAAAATGCCGTTGCTACAGTGATATAGTACTACTCCCAGCTTCTGAGGGCCACGTGCAACAACAATTTAGACACTGTTAGTAAACGTCAGATTCAAATGAAAAGTCTTAAAAAAGTGTTGATTTTTTGGTGCAACTCGGCCTTAATAGCTTTCGGCTAGCTATTGCTATCACCCATGCACTCGCACCTGACAGCATATTTGTCACTCGTATTTCATTGAAAAGCGAAGATTGCCGATTGTATTAAGAAACTGGTTGTACTATACACTATTGAGTATACGCCGAGATTGACACAAGTACTTTTCTTAATAGCGAATCATTATTATTAATGTCATTTAGAGAGATAGAAGTTAAAGTAGCATACAAGCTCAAGTAACATTCACCTCTCATTAAAATAATGTATTTGTGATAAGTACAGTTATAATTCATTATTAGTACATTGCTAATTAATCTATCCCTCGTACATTCCTCGCGTTGAGCATGGTAATCTTTCCCTTATGTTCTAGACGTTTGAGTTTCATTTCATTTGAGTATTATACTGTTATTAGACCGTGACGCCTTTCACAATACCTATCTATGAATGATGTATAGCTTCTGTAAGCCGTACCTACCTTTCACCAGGTTTATACAGAAAAGTAATTAAATTCCGGCCCTTTAGGCTTTAGGAGCTGAGTTAGGTACACACGGATACACACGTTAATTTGTTTGTTTTTCTATGAGAACAGCTTAACCATAAGTCAATCTACTATTCTGCCCTGCAATCAAATGGCGGCATTTGACATAAAACTCTTGTAGCAATTGCAACTTCATTACAAACAAGAAAGAGTTCAATGTATTTGGGCTATGAAATTTGAGATACCGCTTATTGCTTTTTTTGAGTGATAGATTATCAAAACTGCTCTTAAGGTAAAGGAAAAACATCGTGAGGAAACATGCACATTCGAACAGATGAGTGTGTAGGAGGGTAATTGCATAGAAGATCGTACAGGGTCGAAGTGAATCCGAATGAGCGCGCCTGTAAGTTAAGATTAGATCTGCTAGTACATTTTATTAGTTTCTTTCATACCTATGATAAAGAAAAATAAGCTGAAAATTTCTATACAAAATACGGTAACTTTGTTCTTCCCTTAAACCTAGCCCGATTATTACGATTTTTAAATATATATTTTGAAAAACATTTCTTGGAAAGAAACCAATTTAAAAAATAAAAATCGAAAACGCACAATCCTAGTTTTTTCATAATAACTACAATATTCAAAAATCGTGGAAATGGAAGATTAAGAGGGTGACAAACGTTATCGCCCGGGTCTAAATTTGTATGAAAAATATGGGGTCTGTTAATGCACCGCATTGAAATGTCATAACAGAAAAGTGTTAAAGTGAAGTTTCTCTGCACACTGAACCATTATAACTGTAATTTTATGTGCAGTCGGCAAAAAATGTGGTCCACCACCCTACGGTTGAAGTTCATTAGCACGTCATAATACAAGTTCGATTTTCCCTTGCAATAATGTTATGACAGTGATAAGTGTCAACCTTAGCGATAATTAGATCTCACAGAAACTTTTGTCAAAACTGGTAGACCACTTTCTTGGCCGACTGTACTTTTCGTTTAAAGAAGTTTAAGCTCTATTCGCATTCTGTTCGCAAAACGATAATACTACGACACTAAACGAAGATCAACGTCAATGTCAACGCGCTATCAAATTAAAAAATGGTTGGTGTCGATTGAAATGGGCCAGATGTATACAAAAACAAATGGATCAATCTACCATTATCACTGCACAATCAAACAACACAACTTTCAAATATCAGATGTGGTCTTTTTAATGATTTATGCTATTAATCATTACTTTTATGTTAAGATGATAAATAATTATGCCTTATACACGTTTTTTTAACCCTTAAGTAAGCTTAGGTGTGCATATTTCTTGTACTAAATCTACTCAATAGTACCCACTTGTATGCGAGTACCCAAGGTTGAAACTACATTTTATATGGAAGTAAAACAAGCTCGATAAAAAACATGGTTATGTGTCACACCATACTCGTTTGTTCATAATCTTTGCCCATTTCCATTGATACAACTAAATACGGACGTGTGAGCTGTTCCCATCGCCATACACATTGTCTCGATGACGTTACGTTGACGTTACTTGCTCAAGACTGCAAAAAATCGTGCTCGCGGTTCTGGTTGCCGGTGTTAAATTAGAGCCGGTTTTAACCCGACTGCCGACTGTTTTTGAAAACTGAGCGTATAGCCCCATTTCGACAAGCGAGGTGTCGAAATTCGCCTTTGCATCTCGTGTGGCAATGGATACTTTTTTTGATTAGGAAAAAAAATTAAATATGCAATTTAAAAATTAATTATAACTAAAATTATATTGACGACATTGCTTGTTAGACTTGTTGCATTTGGTGTTGAAACCGTACGGGTGGTATCGCGTTAGTCATTGTTTGAACATATCTGACGCTAATCCTCGTTAATGTAGATATAATATTTACTGTCGTCAAAATATGGCAAAAAACGTACAAAGAAACTTGTGATTTCATCGCATATTATTGTTTTTATCGCGCTGTTAGTTTTAATTACCTATTAACAAATCAACGAAGTCTATTGCAAATGATTTAATTCTGATCGTGTCGGATCGACACATACTTATAGCGGAGGTACTTATGACATTGCCATGACAATACGAAAAATACGAATCGAATGGTAAGTTAGAAGGTTGGTTCAATGGTTTTTCCTGAACCTTCTAAAAAAAGTCTTATTTCCTTACTTATTTGACGCTGTGTAACGAATTAAAAATTACGAATTGTTAGTCTCTGAGTTTGTAACCCCAAAATTAAATAAAAAAATATAAAACCGGGCAAGAGCATGTTTCACCATGCTCACTATGCTCAGAGTAGGGTTCCGAAGCACTAACAACTAGTATGAACTAATTGTCTATTTAAAGTTATTTGGTGTTGTCTTAGGTCATTTTAGTAGGTATAAACACTTTGGTTGCCTGTATTTCAGGAACCAATCAAGTCTACTTAGTCGAGATAGTTTAAAATTCATTATATGTGCTTTAGTTTAAGATATTTTTCAGATTTTTGTATTTGTAGTTTTTGCTGTAGGGGTAACAAAAATTAGCTCTTTCAACCTTTATATACTCGGCGCCAAAAAAATCGCAACTTTCCTAAAATTCGTTTCAAGCGATTATTACTCCTATGTATAGTAAGTATCTTAGGAGTAATAATCGCTTGAAACGAATTTTAGAAAAGTTGCGATTTTTTTGACGCCGAGTGTATTTCAAAAACTGATCCCTGAATAGAAAAACTGTCTTCACAAACCCGCAATATTTTTGAAAGACCGTCCAACAACCCGCGGTACACTAAAAGTTTTTTTTTAGAATTTTGTTAGTCGTAGTGACTAATATGTATATTCATGCGAAATTACGACGTTCTAGAACTAAGGGTGTCTGAGATAAGCTGGGGACGGACGGACGGACGGACGGACATAGTTTGACTACGAAACCCTAAAAATTTAATACGTGTATAGGAATACGAAGCGTTAATAACTTAATATGGTTCAACTATGACCTTCACTTCACACAAGACTCGTAGAATAACTCGTTAATTGTGAGTCCGAGTTTGACATGTCTTTAATTACTGAGTTATCAGTAATACAAGCAAAATTGAGGGCAAAACGTGTCGTGAAAATGAAGAAAAATTACGATAAGTATATTCGAAGTAAGATCACTAATGTCAAAAAGTATTAATGAGCTATGATGAATATGATGATTGATGTCCTAATGAGTAATATGGTGTTATGAATAAGGATTTTTGAGTTCTGCAACTCAAATACAGCAATGTTTGAATTCAATATATCGATAGCAGCGTCAAGATACCTACTTTAATGTACAGCTATTTCTGATTGTACAGTCTAAGTACTTAAACTTGGCAGTCCATGTACGCCGACTCGTTATTGAAGCATTGACATTTCCTTATCGTTATAAATTTCCTACATATCTAACAACGCAATCTGTCAAACTAACCCGCTGCATTATGGTTTCTGGATTAGCTTCTCCGAGTTGAAGGCTCGATGCATCTATGCAGTTGCACAATCCGGTTTTGCGGTGAAAGACTTCAAAGCATTTCTAGAAGTATCCTCTTCTATTTTGTACCTCTTTTGCCTTTGTAGATGGTTGATTTTACAACAAAGTCGTGGAGCTAGTTTACCTTGCCTGCCCCCAACTAGATACTCTATGCAAATTGAACATGCAAGTGGTGTCACGGGCGTTGAATACATTAAAGTAATATTTAACAAATTGCTTCTAACCACAAGCGCGGGACAAAGTGAGGAAATGATTATAAGAGTATGCAGCTAGTTCGAAATTATACAGTTGGATTCCATTTTGTCTTGCGATGGTTAATTTAGAGGCTTTTTTGATTGCTACGCTTCCGCTGTCAATTCTATTATTTATGTAAATGTTTTAATAAATATTATAACTCAAAGTATCTTTCCGCGCCTTCCGAGCTCTTCACCAGATCAGTTTGACACATTCGTCCAGTGTACCTATTACGTATTCCAAATTGATATTGGCACGGAGAAGGCAACCTTCCACTCAGGCCACCTGGGTAGTGATTCTCTCAACAACGACGGTCGGACGGACGGACGAGTGAATGTCCAAGCGGCTAGTTTAACTAGTCCCGTCAGTGCGAACAAAACATATTTTAGCGCGTGCATTTTCAATTTAGCAGCATGGTTACTGCCGATGGATCGAACGTATGAGGTTGCTTAATTGAAAATGCATGCGCTAAAATGTGTTTTGTTCGCTCTGACGGGACTGCCTAAACTCGCCGCTGCGATTTCGCTTGTTCGTCCGCCCGTCCGTGGTTTTTGAGAGAATAACATCCCTGATGGTAGAGATCTGAGACATCAGCATCGTGTAAGCATACAAATGAATATAATCGCGACTGACATTTAATTTTATTGGTATACTTATATCATCATGCTTTAAAGAATAATGCAGCGCTTCTTGCAGTGATAATTGGTTTAATTATTAACTGGAAAATTGATGTGCGTCCTTCCAAATACAAATAAGTACCTCAGCTAACTCGCACACCAACTTGTCGCACTATGATACAAATCGACTTGCTCCTATGGGACCAAAATTATACGCAAAATCGCTTCAACCAAGATAGCAACACGACAAAACTAACAATCTTATCCGAGAATTCATTAAGGTGTCAATTTTATAGGGAAACCGGAGACCCTGGTTTTGAATGCAATTAAGAATAAAAAATGTATCCCCATCGCTTGTCTTATATATAAAGCGCTTAAAAATGTACGAGCTATAGTACCAGCTTTAGTTGTATGTAGAGGTAATATGTGTCGGTTTGGTGATTGCCAGATATGCGTTATCTGGGGAGCAATTTGTTGTGTTAGTGGGACAGGTCTGGCTATCAGACAAGTTGCTAATGTTATCGCAAAAATGCACTATAAGGGGATCCTTTCTAAATCATAGAATTTACTTCCCTACTAAAGATAAATGTGAAGAGTTGCTAGCAAAAAATCATAGTATTAGGTATAGATATCCAGGGTTTAGGATTTCCACATCGTACGTATCCAAAAAGTCGGGTCTATTATTTTATCACTTGTAATTTATTTAACACCTGGGGGGGTTATTATGACATAGTTATGCAATTCTGATTACGCTGAGAGAAAAGGACAGAGCTATATAACTGCCATAGCTCTGTCCCTTACACTCACCGTAAAATGAACTGCATAGTTATGTCATAATAACCCACCTGATCAATGATTGTGTAACCAATATGGCGTGTCGTGAATGTTCGTTCGCGCAGACACGAACAACGATTCCGATGATTTCCGAAAGCACAATTAAAACCCACGATCAGACTTGTACGTAATAAATAATAAGATGCAAATTAAATTGCATCTATTTTTTCCATCTCACTCATGCACGTTTGACAACTGACTGAATGACACGCGGACAAAATGGCGTCACTAATAACCAATAATAGCACAGAATACAACCACGCTACGCTGATTGGTTCCCGCGCTTCGAAAAAAATGTTATCTGCGCAGGCACATCGGTAAGCCATATCGGTTGTGTTTTACTGTATTGATTTCTCCGTGAATAGTCTGGCCACGACTTGGTATCTTTCTTTTTTATTTCCGCATTCAATCTTGAAAGCCTTTAAAATCGGTGTTTCGCATAATGGAGCGCTGAGTGCAAATAGCTTAGTGTCAATACGTGTTGCTTCCAAGTCTGCTGTAGTGTATAAATGTCCGAATAATGCGGGCATGATCCCACTGCGTAATCAACAGATACAATTTTGAACACTTTTGTGTTGATTTTTTGATGCCGCGATCAGGTTTTCCATACAAATTAGTACACACACAACACACAGAACAACACAACACAATACACAACAACACAACAACATGTATGTCAAATTACAAAGTTATTACACGACCACAGGATGGGCACAGGATATAAAAATTACTTCGAAATAACTTATGCAAAAGTGTTTTTTTGACGTTTATGCATCGTGACGGAACCGCGGTCGTAAAAAAACATTTACGGTTCCAAAGATAAGCGAAGTGTTTTAGTTAAAAATAAACACGATGGCCTGCATTATTGACAACATCGTTACGGGGGTCAGGGTCTGTGTGTAGCGATATTGGCGATTATGCATCTGTGAAAAAGATTTTAACCACATAATAAAAATGACCCAATTGCAGCGTTATGTCTTAACGCATAATGTTGTAAATGATGCTCCTTGGGATTGAAGTTAAGCTTTTATAGATTTCAGTTTTATTATTTTGCGATTATTTTAATTGGATTAATGATAAAAAAGCGCAAGATCGTGGTCGCGCAATGTCGGGAATTTTTAAGTATAGTTAGTTTTACGAATAATAGTTGGACATTTAATATGTAAAATTGGTTGGGGGTGGCAATGGGTTTAGCAAAGTGATTAATACTGTGATTCAGCACAATATTCACGCTCCAACGTATCACTGCACTTGTGTTAAAAAAGACGGAACAAACAAAACACAACTTGTCATTTGAAACATTAGTTATGATTCATATAATATAATATATACAACTTAACAATGTAACCGTGTCCCATTTTATGATTGTAAATTAACTAAATAGATTCGCTAAAACTTATAATCGACTAAATATTTCGATCCCAAAAACGCTCGTGCAGCTGCGCAAATGTTTGTCGAAATCACATAAATGCTGCGTGGGCGACTGCATATTTTTCAATTCGCGAATTAGCACTTTCGGTCGCAAAGTGCAAGTGACAGCTCCTTATACGTGTATAGGTTTTACGAGTGTTTGCTTGGTTCTAGTAAAAATACACATGTGTTAAGAAATATATGAGGATATATTTGTAAACCGGGAAATTTATAGATAAATAGATGCGGTGCATGTTTGAAGACCAGTTTAAAACTGGGCTATTGTTCAATACAGCCAGTTACGACTCTTTCGACATTAAAATAATTTTAAAGCATAGTCAAGTAGTGTGACTTGAACTACACGAAAACCGTTGTTATGCAGTAAGCAGTCTTTTTTTTAATCTCCTAACAAAATTATTGAGTAGGTGTTTAGCGACCCATTCGCTACTTCATTCGCGTAAAACTCCGTTACCGCTTTTCCTTAGGGTTAGGAACACAAATGTCCCGATTTTCTTTGTCATCAAACTTTTCGGGACTGCCGTATTCTAAATCACATTCAAACCCGCACAGTCGTTTATTCGTCATTGAAGGACAGACATCCTATAGTCGTAAAATTAAGTATCGTGTACAGGGGTGTTATTCTCTCAAAAACAACGGACGGGCGTACGAACGAGCGGAATCGCAGCGGCGAGTTTAGGTAGTCCGTCAGAGCGAACAAAACACATTTTAGCGCGTGCATTTTCAATTAAGCAGCCTTATACTTCGATCCATCGGCAGAAACCATGCTTCTAAATTGAAAATGCACGCGCTGAAATATGTTTAGTTCGCACTGACGGGACTACTTAAACTCGCCGCTTGAACATTCACTCGTCCGTCCGTCCGATCGTGGCTTTACCGGCATATCCGCAGTAAAATACCAGTGGTATCTTCACAGTCTGCTTTTAGTGTAAGTGTTTTGTTGATGGTGTTTTTTCTCGCGCTTTGTCACGACAATAAGCTGGTTTTTGACAAATCATAATAATAGCCTTGAAGCTTTTAGGTATTAAGATTCATAACGTTATGTGTTGCGTGCGATGCATTAAACTGAATCTTTGCTAAAGTCATCAAATAAAAATCGTTGCGATACGCTGGACGCAAACGCCACTGTTGTTTTTCTGAAATGCTAAAGACTCGCCAACGAAGTCAATAACATGTCATAGGTACCTTTCTTGTCTTGTGTACGTCTTTGACCTTGTAGGTTGTCACCCTTAGTAAGGTTATGGACAGTGTTCTGAAAAAAAGTTATACTTACGCACTAGAATATTTTACAATAACGAAGCCGTTATCATAATCATTGTCTTTATGTGTACAGTCGCTATTAAATATATAGGAACAGACAAGGGTTTCGAAATATCTAAAATCTCTAATGTTAAAGGTATGCGCAGGACGTTTCGATATTTTAGAGCACCATGTTAGTTTCATTAGAATCGACGGCCACTGCAGGTACAGTCAAAGACATAAGTCGCTAATCAAAATAAAGCTACGAAATGAACTGTACACGAGAACTCTCCATGTGTTAATGTACAAAGGTATGTTCAAAACTCCTTGTTCGTCATGAACGCTCAAAAGTCCCTAAACACTACCATAACTTAATTAACGCCAAAAGTCGCTGGACACTTACACTCGATGAAATAATCCAAAAAGTCACTGTACGGTAAAATTCCACTAAGAAGTCCAAAATTAGCTGGACGTTATTTCAACACTTTGATATTTATACTTAATATCGATACCTAAGTGCACAACCGTACTAAACGATTTGTTTTTGCCAGTAAAGTCCTATGTGTTAATGGACTTTCGTTGCCATCAATGATAATCTAATTATGTATATTTATAAAGTCCAGCAACTTTTGATAAAATATTGTTTACTAACATTTGACATTCTGCAATGTTCACATAGATTTGATCAACAATTTGTTCAGCGACATATGGAACTTTACATTGTGCAGGTGTTTTGAAAATTTGGATCTGTTCATCAATTTATGTCTTCGACTGTACGTAGCCGTGACATAATTCAGTTTTTTTTAAAAAACCTATCATTGAGTCATCGGTACCTATTTTGTCGTGTATGTTCACTGAGGCCACTTCAGGGTGCTTGACACGATCCTTGATCAGATGACCAGCCTTCAACCGATCAGCTGTGATGATGTCATTTAGTGTTAGCTTTGGACATTGTTACCACGTGCGTATCTGAGGTGTGCCGTTTGAAATACGTCGGTGGCGCTAGATATGTCGTGGCGCAAATGAACATACGTCTTCATTTCATAAGTATTTACTGAGGAAATACCATTGTTTTTGGCGTGAGTTTGACGGTACAGCTTAATTTCAAGTTTTCGGTCTCAAATGGATCCGGCCGACTAATCCTATGACTTGCGATGGCGACAAGCAACCGCGATCTAGTCGTGCGACTCACCAACCCAAGTGACCTCTTCGCCGTCGCCGGTCGCCGTCGGCAACACATCGGCATTACTAGGAACGGCTCTAGTACTATGTACTATCGCTGAGAGGAGTATGATCATGATAGCGACACGGTGGCCTTATTACATCGTTCACATAATTAGGCAATCGTTCCTGTCACTATCGAATCGCCCATCGCCTATCGCCTGACGTCGACGACGTCGTGATGATACTCGAAAATGTACAATTACGTAATCGAAAAGGGTTACTGGATGTAATATTTAGCTAAAACTTTTATTTCCTTTCAACTCGTTTTTGCTCTATTTTTAAAACCACCATCTCGACTCAATAGTCGTTCGTTATAATAAACCCTACCTGGTCTCTGGTTGATGTTTCGAAGGTCTCAGGAGCTTGGTGGTGAAGAACGCGAGTGAATGAGTCCAATATAATTAAAAAAAAAATGCCGTGCAGTACTTCTACGTAATAGTGTCACTGTTGTCCAGGAAATTGGTTCTTGGCCCCGACTTCCCTCGCGTAGAACGCGACAAAAATTCCGGGGTAAAAAGTATTCTGTATCCGGGAGTTCAGATTCTGACAATTACGTTTAAAAACAACTTCTAACTTTATCTCTGATTGTTTTTGGTTTAGGTTCTATAAAAAAGGCCTTTGTTACCTCCTAAGGTCGCAAAGGACACACGCTCTTAAAATCTTAAATTGCTCGTTTGTTTGTTAGTTGTTGCAATAGTAATACATTTTATTATTACTGCAGATATTCCAGGTTTTGAATTCTATGTAATTATAAAAAGAGTATTTTTTACAATTATAACTGACATGACGTGATGATTTACGAAAATCTACAGTGCAATAGGTTTTAAAAAGTCTTTAGGGTTCGGGTAAAGTCTTTCATAAGAGCGTTTAAGAGCTAGTGAAAGAGAAGAACATTATACACTTTCTTTACATTATATTGAAGTGAATAAAAGCACACCTCATTTTAAATAATTTAAATAGCCATAAGATTAAACTGTTTATTTTATGGTACAAAAAACGTCAGTTATTGCTTGATTTCGGGGACCCCAGATGTAAGCTCACATGTGGTTAGATTTCCAATAAGGTTATCTGTTGCCATATTTGAATTATTAGTGATATAACTATGAAACATAATTATGCCTTAAAAGAAGCCCTAATTTTTTATCCCTCATCATGGCATTTTTGATTGTAGTGGCACGATAATATAACAGTGCTGCAACATTTTTAATGTTCTTAGTTAGTCATTAAAGATCAAATTCCCCATGAACGCGTCGGCTCGTTATTTCGTCGTGTAGCGGAAAACCTCCAAATGCTAAGTAGTTTTAGAATTTTCTGCTCGTGATTCAGTGACTGCGCCCGCGCACGTTTAATGGGACTTTCAGCTTTACAAACGCTTCTAAGAAGTTCAATGCACCTATCAGCTGAGTCAACTTCGATTTTATTCTACCTTTTGTACACACAAAGTTGCAGCCAATATTTTGACTCGACGAGGTAAATTATCTCCCATAAAGCTTTGGAATTCGATATTATTTGTAACACGGCACGTTTTACCTGAATAAGCTTAGTAGGTAAAAATAAAATCGGTATTTATTATGATGTCATAATCTTGCATCGCCTGTCGAGACCTGCCGGACGACCAGCCTTCACCCCGATCAGCTGATACTAATACGACAAGTATTTATCATCTAGCATTCATCATCCGTGTCATCGGCCATGGATTTGCAGACACGATTAAAAAAAAACACCCTTTATTTATCGTCTATCGTCTCGTGCGCTTGCGAACGATGCAAGTTTTTTATTTATATCAATCTGTCGATTCTATAATTTATAATAGACTTACCAATCGTTAAATGTTGCCTTTTTGTTTATTTTTTATGCCTCAGCTTAAAGTTTTTGTACTGAAATTTTTAGACGCCTGGTTTATTTCCACTAAGTGAGTTTCGAGTTTAAGTACCTAGATCTATACTCAACATTCGATTGCTTTTGTATCGTATTATCGTTGCTTGGCAAAGACTTAAATCTTCCGAGAACCGCTCTTAACTAGTTCTAAGTGGGTCAGGAAAGTAACTGTACAAGCCCTAGCCCTGCATCGGAAAATGCGACTTGGCTAAGTGCCATAACACCTATACTTGCCTAACCTTTAAAGTTTAGAGCCTACGTCCAAAGCCTATAAACTATATTCCATACACAGCGCAGTTATAAATAGAGTGCCGTTGCGTTTGGTTGAAAGTCAATACAAATGCATTCATATGAAAAGTTTGAAAGTGCATTCCGACGATACAGTAAAAACCATACTGTTATTTATTAGTAATGGGAGTATCAAAACACATACATTTTATAGTTTTATGTCCTCATTCTCGATTCGTTCAGTTCAGTAAAGATAACTGGGTTCTTCATCTTTTCTAGATAGGATACTCGTAGATTCGGATACACTTTGCCTCTATAGGATTGTTTGTGTCATTAAATGACCCCTTTTATCCGTAATGTGCACGTTTCGTGATATTTTTTCATAAGCATTGGTTACAGCACTCAGATAACATATATTAATTAGTTTAAAACGCATTGGGTCAATCGTTATCAATATGTTTCGGAGCTGGCAAGATGTTCAAAATATCTGAACACGGTCTATAACAATAGAGTTACGTTATACGTTTCTATATATTTAATAGCGACCGCGCTAGGGTAGGGTTCGAATTCAGTGACTTGGGCCCGAATTGACACTAGGGTTCCACAGACAATAGGCGTTCTTGGGTAGATGCTCAGCGACAGTGTCCAGTGTTGAGGTAATAACTGATCATATACTATTATCAAGCTCCTACTAAAGACAAAATTATCACTTCAAATATTCGACGTGACGCCTCGCTATCGAGGTCCATTCGCTGACTGTATGAGCCCCAGTACAAATGGAATTACTTGTTATAAGTCGATAGTTCCTATCACATCTCAAAGGGCTCTGACGTTAAATGTGCTGCTGTTAAAATACACTTGGCTCTATCCGCTTAGCGGTTCTTTAACGAACAAGAATCGATCCCACAGACACCTGCGAGCGCAAATGTAAACAATGGACGATCACCGTATTTGCTCGGTAAAGCCAACAACGCTGGCCTCATTGGACCGACGGCAGTAGCCTAGCCTACCGAGTCTCCGACAAGTGTCGACCACAAAAAAACAGAAGGTTGTAGCGGTGGTATAGTTCTATCTAGTGACACGCAGTTATTAATGGTACCTCCCAATTGTCAGCGGGTTTTTTTCTTCTACCATCGATCAATAAGCATATCACGTACAAGATCGAGATACACTGCACTTGATAGATGTAAGACCGTATTGTATATCCACATGTAATTGCTAGCTTTTCATAGTCAACGCTCTTGACACCTGCGCGAATTAATCAGTTGTCAACAAAAGAGATCTGACAATGACAGAGGCATCCAGCATACATCTTACATCATCTGAGCGTCTAGATTTTTTCCAATTATTTTTGGCCCGTCAACATCTCAGCTGGTGATGTGCGGCAAAAACGTCAACATTCTGTTGGTATTAGGTAAAATAAAAAAAGTTTGGTTTTAAGTGCAAAAAGCGTGTTACTCACGACTTGCGTTAAGTAATCAACCACGCTTTGGTTCATTGCACTCGCGGATCCACGAGACAACTAATGCCGTGATGGTGAATTCATTTGCGCTCATTATTTTGCAATGCTTGCGCGGTTTAACATAGCTTTTGCTATTGCCTTTTTTCCCTTCTCCTTTTTTTCTTACTGCGACTTCGAGGTAACCATTAAGTCAGCTACTTCATTTTGAGACTATTTAGTTATTATGAGCGCTGTAATGTTCTTGCAGATTTCAGCGTTATTGTTTATTGTGTTCTAGGTACGAGTGTGTATTTACTGATATTTTTGATTTTTGATAGCTTATTTTCCCGAATGATTTTGTAACCATGCTCATAATCTTTCACTTCACTCATTTATATTTCAATAAGTAGTTTCTTTTCCTGAATGATTTCTCACTTTATGTATTTTTCAATAGCTAATTTCCTAAAGGATTTAAAGGATCAGTTTTACTATAATAGTAATTTTAAAACAAAAACACAAGTAGGTACACATGTACCGATGTGGTAAATAATAAAACGACATCGTATTTTGTCGGATTATTACGTATTTATCTTTCTGTCTCAGTAAGCTTATCGTTGGGTACTGAATTTATTAGTGATGCTAACTAAGAAAGCGAGATAAATATGAACGTATCCGAAATAAAAAGTGAACGTAGTTCATACTTAATTTTTGAGATAGTTTTTTGTTTTTGTAGTAAATAGCGTAGGCTTCGAAACTCCACACTGAGCATGGTCTGACATGCTTTTGCCCGGTTTTTATTTGTTTAATTCTTACACGTCTCCAGCTAAGTTGTGAGGCAGTATATCTTCCTGTTCTTTTAAATGGCGAGACCATTCTGTCAATGTCGCTTTGCATAACAAATATCTCCTAACACAGTGCCTCCACGATTTGCAAAATACCTGTTCAACGTGCAAACTGCATGCGATAACGAATTGATACTTACTAAGAGTTTGGTGCTGAGTAAATGTTTGCACGGATTTTGCATAGCTTTTTTTTTGCAATTGTGTAGTTAAAGTTATTGTTAGGAAATATGGTTTAGTTAGTTTTTTAATTAAATTAGTTTCACTTGTAACTAACAAATAAGGTAGTAAAATCATGGAAGCCGATTTTAACCTTCTTCTCTTAATTTTTTATAGTTATGTAATTTAGATGACAGTACAATAATATGATACTATCGAGCTGATATGAGGATGGAGACTGAAGGTGGTCGTGGGAACTCCTCAATGGTTCATAGAAGATCCGTTGGTTTCGTATTTGGAACTGATTTGGCTGGTCTTTGAATTGCTTCTGGCATTGACATCACTCTTTTTGACGCCGCAGGAGTATCTCGACATTAAAATCAAAACAGGAGTGTTATTCTCTCAAAAACAACGGACGGTCGGACGAACGAGCGGAATCGCAGCGGCGTTTTTAAGTAGTCCCGTCAGAGCGAACAAAACACATTTTAGCGCGTGCATTTTCAATTAAGCAGCCTTATACGTTCGATCAATCGGCAGAAACCATGCTGCTAAATAGAAAATGCACCCGCTAAAATATGTTTTGTTCGCACTGACGGGACTACTTAAACTCGCCGCTTGGACATTCACTCGTTCGTCCGTCCGACCGTCGGTGTTGAGAGAATCCCTACTCAGTACTTTTTCTTCCTCAGAAGAACTGCTATCGAACATGGTGCTTAGAATAGTAATAGGTAAGCAAAATTGCAATTGGCGGCTGGGTATCGCTACGGAGATGCATCGTGTGCCTGCGTGGCGTGTGCAACTCTCTGCAGCACGCGTGGCGTCGACTTGCGCGTTAACGTGCGCGGAACCCGGTGTGACAGGGGTGCTGCACACGTCTACGCTTACGTGCTGCACACGCAACCGGTGTGGCTCAGGTTTTAACCTAACCAAACCCAACAAATGACATAGGCTATTTTATTCTCAGTACCCATGCCAACTCAGTGAGAATGTACATTAATATTTTTGACATTTTTGTTAGAGTTCTGCCTCTTTTGTTAGAGTTCTGCCTCTTTTAAGACTTATCAAAACATATTTTAACGATAGCAGAAAAGAATGACAGTCTATTCTTAAACTAAAACAAACACGCCTTTAAAAGACTTCAAACCGGCGCCATATCAAAAACAAAACTCCCTTCTGACTCACTAATGTTTTCACTGGCCGGGTCACCTGATAATGTGAATGCATCGATAAAATGCAATCCACAGTCGCCATTGTTCGAGTTATTGGCCAACCGCTCTGTCTTGTCGATAACTGCGAGGTTAAGGAACTCGTATCTAATAGAACTGCAGTATCCGTGAGTTGCAACATGCATTAATAGATGCATTCTTGTCGTTTACCGTTACGTGTAACTGTGCTGTTTAGATTTTAAATTGTAAGGTTGTGGTAAGGTTTACTAAGGTACTACTTGGTTTGAGTAACTACACTCGCGGTCAAATAATTCGGGTCAGAGTGCGTTTTTCATACAAACGAGGCTATTTCGAAGCCTTGGTCCCTAGCCAGGGGTTGTTTTGAGTGAGGTTTAATGGTGGATACTCCAAGGTTCAATAGAGGAGGTCAAAAGTTCTTAAGATACCTAACTGATAGCACAATCAGTTGACACCACAGCGAGAGAGTTTGGGTCAGCATTTGGATTTCCTTACATTTTATTGTCATTTTAGATGTTTTTCTGAAGATGCACAATTCCGGCGTTAGCCGCAGATTCAATCAGTTGGGTGTAGTAGGCACTCTGGAAGTCCTGTATCGATGCTCGGGGTATCCATCATCAGATTTCACTACAAGCATCCCCTGGCGAGGAACCGAGGCTTCGAAATAGCCTCGTTTGTATGAAAAACGCACTCTGACCCGAATTATTTGACCGCGAGTGTATTACGGAAGTTTTAGGTAATAACTATTGTTGTTTTTAAGTCCCGACAAAAAACAGGTGGTTTTAAAAAGTTTAACGTGCGTATCTGGGTGTGTGTGTATCTGTGTGTCTGTGTATCTGTTTTTGTATGTCGCAGTAGCTCAGATTTGGACGCGGTTTTTTTTATAGAACACTTGTGTGGTCAGGATCGTTCTTCGCTAGGTTTCATGTAAATCGATTGGGCCATTCAAGAGATACCAGCTCGGAAACACGGGGTCGCCATTTTGTCCTGGGTTGTTATATCTTTAATTAATAGTTATTATAGTTGTAAAACCCACACAAAATTTACTAAATTGACGCAGTCTTAGGCTGCTTCTACCAAGGCTGTGCGAGGCAGCGAAGCGGTGTTGCGAGGAAAAATCCACCAAGTGTGGAACTAGGTCATTTTAGTGTGAGATTGACCTGTTTTTTTTTATTCGTACAAATTTTTCGTATCAATCGCACTGAGACGTCAGTAGAGAAAGAAAACAAATATTTGTGATCAAAATTAAACTTTATCAAATCAAAGGCATTTTTTTATCCTTGTATCCACTGACGTCGTTTGGTGGTATTTTTAATTGTGGTATTAAGCAGTTTACCTATATTTACGACATTTAACTGAGTACTAAGGCGTGTACAACATGAGTAGGATACCCACTCCGATTTACGTACGTAAATGTTTATTTTGACACGTCTAACGATTTTTCGTAGTTGTAGAAGTGTTTTCCTGAAGTAAAGATTTGTTTTAAAACTTACCACTGAGTAAAACTGCGGTAAATAAATGAGAAAAATATGTAAAGATATCTGAGAAAGTGCTATTTTTATAGTTTTATGTAAGGTCAGGCGGGGCTAATGCGTCTGATGGGCTATTGTAACTTGTACTAATTTTAAAAGTACGAGTAGAACACGTCTTAGTATGAAAAGATAATTAATTTTAATTTGTTTTGTGGAATATAAATTACCTACTGTACAACGGAAGGAAAAATGATGTTTTTTATAAGTTTTGAGTTATTTACGAATCCAAATAAGAATATACATTATACAACAGACTAGTGTTTAGTGATCCGAAGACCATACCACTGTTTTGATTCATTTAAAATCGTAGCACATCCGGATCTGGGTGACGATCCAAATTCAATTACATACGTACATTAAATCACGCCTGTTTCCCAGAGGGGTAGGCAGAGACCACTTCTTTCCACTTGCTACGATCTTGACAAATTTATTTCGCTTCTTCCACATTCATACATCGAGTCATGCACGCACGTCGGTTTCAGGTATTCGGCCCTTTTCCAGTATTTCTCCGATTTGACTCGAAAAAGTACGCCTAGGGCTGCCCCTTCCGACCTGTCCACTCACTTTCAATTTCCACTCAGAAAATAAGTACGAAGTAGTTAAACAAGAACAGTAAATTGCAAACATATATGTCTAAAGAATGCTCTCATGAATATGTTATGAAGTTCTTAGTTCACTGGAATAAGGTGCATTGGGACATAATTTCGAGTGGTTGTGTTCAGAGATGGGCAAAATTTATTCGAATGACGAATAACGATTGAGAATAAAAAAATCATTCGCGAATAACGAATAAATTTTCCGAATGATTATTCTTATTCGTACATATGGCGAATAAATTATTCGCGAATAAATCATTCGATGAATAAATTATTCGCGAATAAATTGTATCACGAATAAATCATTCCCGAATAAAATACTACGAATAAATTATCCTTGTTTAAAAGTCAATCGCTATAAGATCGACAGGGGTATTAAATTAAATAAAGAAATGAAAAATATATAGTGGTTTTGTGTGGTCTTGAGATACCACATCACGGTTTTCACTCAAATCCGTGGAGTTTAACGAGCTATCCTTGCTGGACTGGATATTATCGTCATCGTCATTAACCTCACTCATTTTTTTGTTAAAGTAATACACAGACTTCAGAGATGCGACTGGTTTAGACCAAAGTATGCGAATGACTAATTTTTGTGAAATAATAATGAACACGGGTAAACAAACCGATAAGAAAATTGAGTTACGTGGTTATCTCGTTCATTCATATATCCATCTCTTTCTGGTTGGCTACCTGCGAGACAATCCCTAGACCCTAAAATATGCTCCAGTTGCATTTTAATGGTAAATTTGAAAGTGTACTATAATATTATTCGTGGTATTTATTCGAATAAAATAAAGAATAATTCATTTATTATTCGAAGAAGTGGTAGAATAATTTATTCGCGAATAAATTATTCGCGAATAAATTTATCGCGAATGATTGTTTATTCGAATGATTATTCAAATAAAAATTTATTCGAATAATGCCCATCTCTGGTTGTGTTCTCTTATATTTTTACACTTGACTGTACCATGTTAAATGGAGTTTCTGAAGCATACCTGAAGTAATCTACAACCTTCTTCGCTAGTTTTAAAAAGAGTTTTTATAAGGTTCCTTGAAACTGAATTTGTACCTTGGCAAGGTTTTATATTTAATTATTTGTACCTACCTTGCGTTAGCCGTAAATAACTTACACTTATGGATGGAAAAACTGGGCTAAGGTAGGTACTGGGTATAACTAGAAAGCGTTAATTCTGAAACCACTGGTGGTTAACTGATTCAGGTTACAACGATTATATAACTATCAATGTAGGCCGGCTTATCGTACTATGCACCTGTAGGGCACGTTTACTGCTTACGACTCGATAATTGATCCGTTTCGTATGGACATATCGGTGCCGGGCACTGAATTGTTACGCTAACTGTATGGTTTATAATGGCAATATTTTTATACGTTTGTTGTTATACATACTATACGCAAGCAACAACATTAACTTTTAGTTGTGGTAGGGTCCGTCCGGATCGCTACCACCATCTTATCCTTTAACCTACCGTCAAGCAGCCGTGTTCGCATTTTTGTTCGGAGTCGGTGAAATTACTAGCAAAGCGGCATTTCGTCTTAGTCCTTACAGGTTAACGCATTAGGAGTCGTAGGAGGATTACCATCAAGTGGTCTGTGTGTTCGTTTGCCTTTGATATGTCAGATTTTATTCATTGAGCGATGCAGTCTTTTCATTTTAGTCACAGCCGCACAGTAACTACAGTACACTAAAAAAAAGAAGGATTTTTGGTGTTTTTATTGGTTATCTCTCTTTAATTTTCCGTAATGAAAGTTCGACTTAATCTCTACGCTTTAATTCTCAGTTTTTTTATCTAGTTTTGTTTTGATTGTTTTGGTGTCGCTTACATTTTAATACTTCCTGTAAGTACTTTGACACTACTGTATCTTATTTCTTCCATTACAAGATTGCCGCTAATATTCACCGATTATATTTATTAAATATTGAAATTCTCGATTGTATAATTCCTTAATGTAAGCGTTATGTTCGTTTACTTCGGATTTTATTTTAATATTGTACCGCACGTATTTATACGTAATAAGTGGTCTTAATGGCGAGGATTCTTTGCCGGTCAACCATTAAAACAAATCTGAAAACAGGCTGTGCGCATTCAATTTTAAACGATCTTATTCAGTGTGTCGATGAACGGAAGGTCTGTTTTTAACTGCAAACACAAGTTGACTTACACTCTTTTCCCTAAAAGTTAAAGTAGGTGCAATTATTATTTAGCGTACGGAATACAATATGACAAATATTCATTGCGAATTTAACTTGTAATACGTGTAAATTGGCCTTAATGATGGCAAGTAAGAGATTCTTTGAGAAACAATAACCTCTGGCGTGTACAGTCAAGGAAATAGATGTAGGGTTTCCGATCGACGAAAAACTTGCCTCAACATTTAATTTGACGTTGGACGATTGCGTAACGTAACGTAAAGTTAGACGTTTTAGATAATTTTGTGAATTGATAGTAATGTAATTGAAACGTATTGATATCCTCCTGAGGTTCCTTGTACTAAAAATAGTACAAAATACGGTCATTGAAATGTAGATCTAGTGCCAAGGAAGTAAAGTGGAATTTCTTTGGTTTTTATGACTAATTATCAAATAAGAAAATTGACTTTATTTCATTCTTATTAGATTCATATTCCATTGACAAAGTTCGTTGTATGATGGGTCTTAGTACTAAATTCAAATCGCTCTCACTTTAATTCATTACTGCGACAAAGTGCTAAAATGTACAGCTACTTCAGAGTTCGAATACGGTATGTCCTTACTCGGGGTTCAAGCTGTCTCCATATTTTCATACCAAATTTCATTGAAATCGATCCAGTGCTTTAGTCGTGATAGCGGCGTGACAAACGATTTATCCTTATATAGGGAGTGCTGTCTGGAATAACCCATTAATTATATTAATAGGCACAAAATAACACTAAACTGGTTGATGTGTTAGTCAGTATACAATTTACCGTGTATTTGTCATCGGGTTGAAATACTTGAAATTCGAAGCGTGTGACACTTCTAACCTGTTACGCTATCTTCAAGTGCATGACACACTTAACATTTCTACTGATAAGGTAATCATTACCATTGATTTTGCCCTTATCAGCCATTACTTTGAATGGAATACCGAAACCACCATCTACCTTACCGCTCCTAAACTATGACTAAGTTATATTTATCTGAGATTGCAATTACAACCTAGTCAGTATAATGACGAAGTCGAAAAAGGCTTTAGCTCGAAACTTCCGTGCGCCGTGCTTGGCTTGAATTTTTGCCCGCTTCGTTTGCGCCTGATTAGTCCCTCTCAGAATGTTTAGAATTTTCGATTTCGTTCTGTTCTCTCACACTGATAGCTGCATATTTTGCTCATTAATGTATGTACGGTTTCCGTTTTTTATTTATGCATAATGTAGCAAGCATATTTTTCAAATTCTTGTGTATAATTGGCTTATTTTGGTATAGAAATCCAGTTCATAGTTAATATAGTGAATAATATTATAGTAGATATAGTATAGTATAGTTGATAATGCAAATGATAAATAGTAGGTTCATGTCTCCTCATTTTCCCAACTCACGTGGCAAAATTCCAAATTTTAATTAAAACTTGTGTTATACCTGTTTCTGTAGCAAATGTAAGTTGAGTTAACGTCCCTACTCTTTCAAGATATACCAAAATATATGTACTGTTGTTGGTAATCCAATATTCAATCAATAACATTGAACGGGGCTTGATTACCTACGCTCAAAACGTAAGCATACACCAGAATTAGCCCAATTTGTGGCCATTCACTACGAATTGGATGTGGGTAGCTACGTAGGTGGAGGCCTCAAACGACGGTTGGGTTAGACCTCACACAAATAACCAATATACTCCTTAAATGTAACTACACTAGGTGCACATTAGTATCTTACAGGACGTGGACGAATTTGGTAGTGGTCTGCATTAATTGCGATAGTCGGTTTGTCACGTAGCGCGCCAAATACAGCGCTAACGTCCGCACCTTGTATGGAGCACCTGGAGTGATTGAACCCATTTGAATTTCAACTCTCGCGTTCGGTATAAGAATTGTAATTCTAACGCGCTGTTCCTTCCGATTCCCGCTTCCGGAAAGTACGTTGCCCTATTCATGCGTTTAACGTACCTAGCGACCTTGAATATTGGTGATGATCACCTAACTTGTCATTAATGCCTAATTCAAGAGAAAGAGACAAAAACATCGATTTGGTGTAGCCTAAACTCAGCTATTTTGTTTTGTTGACATATAAATAAAATAATAGTGCAATAGGTATTTAAAAAAAAGTTCTGTCATAAATTTCAAATTATACTTTTTTGCACAGTCATCTGCACCTTCAAGGATTTGTTGCTACCTTTCAACTCCTTCATTAGAATCAGCTCTTAAATACCAAAATATTGCATTGTCGTCGCGTTTACACAAGTATTCCATTATCAGAATTGACAACATTTCATTTTGGTGACACCTGCAAATTACTATACGAATCGAAAGGGTTTTACCTCCTGAACACGGCAAAATATTTATTTAGATTTATTTTTCTTTATTTTCAAAATTACAACTAAGTTAATAAAAATATCGAGTTTTACCAATACTATGCCTGAATAGATATAATACCTACCATTGCCTTTTTCACGAGAAAAAAAGCTGTCATACTTCAAATTAGAAATTGACACTATTGACAGATGGATAGAGACTTTAGGGCCATTTGCACGCAGAATTTAACCCTGGGTTAAGGCACTAACTCGAGTTAGTAGACGTCAAATTCATACGAAAACTGTCATTTTAACTCGAGTTAGGCCCACTTGCGTGGACCAGAGTTAGCGTCTTAACCCGAGGTTAGGCGGCAAACCACGTACAAAAGTAGACGCTTAACTCTGGGTTAAGGGCTAACTCTGGTCCGCGCAAGTCTGCCTTAGACGTACTTGCGCGGACCAGAGTTAGCCCTTAACCCAGAGTTAAGCGTCTACTTTTGTACGTGGTTTGCCGCCTAACCTCGGGTTAAGACGCTAACTCTGGTCCACGCAAGTGGGCGGTGTCTTAACCCAGGGTTAAACTTTTCGTGCAAGTGGCCCTTTATCGGTTGACATGATACTTTTTTATACCTATACAGATTGGACTAACGTAATATGTCCATTGTGTCGTAGAAATGAAGTTACGCCCTTTTAGAATAAGTACATCTTAATAAATTAATAATAAAAGAATTATTCATTCTAGAGAAAATTTAAAACTATTAGTGTCTTTCTCCTTCCAAACAATATCTATAAAACGAATAAAATTAAAGTCTTGAAAATATGAAATCTTGTCAATTGTCTTGCAACTACAATTAAATACACAAACAGTATCAGCGTGTCACCATGCTCGATTATGTATACCGTGATTCACTTGCATTGAGTCATTTTGTCTCCGAGTGCGTATTATTTTTGGTAGACTCCCGGACAGGCAGACATGTGTCTTTGTTGTTTGACGTCCCTGGATTTTGCAAGGTGATTAGCAGGAGTAACGACCTCAACGACCTGTAAATGTCGCAAGAGTTACCCTTTTGAGGCGAAAGATATGCCAGTTTGTAGAAATGAGGGTTTTCCCTTATCTTTTTGGTATAACATCAAGTCAAGACTTTTCGTCAAGTTTTCATCAAGACAGTTTGTAGTTTTTTTGTGAGTAAGGCCATGTTACTACGTTTGCTTGGTTATTTGACGCACCCAGTGCGTCATGGGCATGTATGTAACAATTTCCATAGAACATTGAATGTGTGTCATAAATTAGTAGATTTATTCTCGCCCTCAATATTCTGAGGATAGGTTTGGATAGTCTGCGACTGTACTGGCAGGCGGCTTGCTTAGCGCCTAAAGGCTAGCGTGAATACAAAGGGTATTCGCCCCGCGAAGTCTCAAAGTGCACTGTTCTGCCGGTTGCGAAGATTCTAGTACGTTCGGTTCACTTCGGTACTTGCAAGGTGACATGCTAGGCTCTAGGCGTTAAGCATGCCGCCTGTCAGTGTCACGTTATGTGGATTTTACGCCACATTTTATCGCACATGGCAGTTACGCGCGAGTTAACCAAATTAATCTACGTAGTGCTCCTGTAGCATAGTGCCACGTTGAATAGCAACGCTAAAACGTTGAGCGAGGCAGCTATTATTTTATATTTATCTATTGCATACACCAACACACTTGCCAGTCACCTGTAAAAAATGCATGCCCTTGACGCGCCATAATCTATGCAGAGCAATGACACGGCGCCGCCGCTAAAAGTTTATTATGTAATACCATTAATATTAGTCGGATACCTTTCAAAATATTGTCAATTTAGCTATTGATAAATGCATGGTTTTAGGGTATCATCGTACCAAAAACCAAAGAACGAATGAGCATTTGAGTCTCTATCAGTCCGGTGAAAGTTTTATTTTGAGAGTGGTTTTAATTTAGTATCTAAGTATACAAAAGTAAAGAATCATCTTTATTAAAAAAAAACTATATTGTCAGTAATACAAATCAATAGTATTATTTAAGTTAACAGTAAAACGATTCATTATGTCTAAGCAAGAAAGCCTTATAAGCGTGAATCCGTTTCGCACTTGACCGTTTTTTGACGCGCGGCAGATGTGACGGCACGGCGCGTGCGCAGCCGTTTAGGATATTCGCATATGGAATTATTTATAGAATTTACCTATTCCGGCTGGGTTTTTTTTCACTTTGACTGCCAACGACCCGCTGGGCATGTCCATTTTGTATGAAAATCAGAGCCCTTGGCAGTAAGTGTTAAAAATTATCTTGCGCGTGTCCATAATCCATAGAAATGACTATAGATAGATAATATTACTTTTTGATTTACTTTCTTTCGTTCTGTTTACTTACCGATGTATGCAGTGTGTATTACTGTTGTTAATGTTATTTATGTACCATTTGAGTATGTTTTACTAAAAAAAAAGTTTGTTTGTTTAAAATACTAAAGATAGTAGACAGCTTTTTGGCCTATAGAAAGCCACGGATAGTTTTGATACCTCTGGATGCAATTTAACATATTTTGTACATGTAAAATTTTAACCCGAAATGAGTTTAGCAGGTAAATGACCTTAAACAATTTTCAATGTTATTAGTGTTAGGTATTACAAGCATCCGTAAGCTAATTATACAAATTTCCTTATTGTTAAAATCCGAGCATTACGACATTACGAGTGACACGATATCCTTTTGCATGGATGATTTAGGGACATTTGTTTCTCCGTTTTCCGTGTTATTTCTCATTTATATTTTGATTTTAATCACGGATTCGAGTTCAGAACAATTCTGACAAAGAGATTCTTCCTCTAAAGACACCTATATCGACAGACATACTCGTATATTTCAAACAGAGGGGCTATTGCTTAACGCACTCGTAATCGCAATTGTGTTCATTTTGAATATCGAAGGCTTGCCTGCATACAAAATGAAAAAAAAAAGCGGCCAAGTGCGAGTCGGACTTGCGCATGTAGGGTTCCGTACCACTATACATCTAATTAAATGTTTTTCTTAATTCTTTATTATATTTGAGTTGATTGAATGAAAGGTAAAATGCGGTTTACGATTTATAACGTACTAGCGACCCGCCCTCGCTTCGCTTCGGTTTATGTGAGTTTTCTGTAACACCCGTAACATAAAACAGAGTTTATTATACATTAAAACCTTCCTCTTGAATCACTCTATCTATTAAAAAAAACCGCATTTTTATTATTATTTCAGTTTTAAAGATCTAAGCATACATAGGGACAGACAGCGGGAAGCGACTTTGTTTTATACTATGTAGTGATTAAAAAAAACTAATTATTAGATCTCGTTCAAACCAATTTTCGGTGGAAGTTTGCATGGTAATGTACAGTCAAGGGCCAAATTTGTATACACTTTAGTACCTTGTCACTTTAACCACTGTGACAGTTCATATATGGCAGTTCAAATATGACGTAAATAGACAAGGTACTAAAGTGTATACATATTTTTGCCCTTGACTGTACATCATATATTATTTTTACATTTATCATTCCCTTATTTTAGAAGTTACGGGTGGGGGGACACACATTTTTCCACTTTGGAAGCGCTCTCGAAGCTCTTTCGAACTCTCTTTCGAAGTCTCTCGCGCAAATTATTCAGTTTAAAAAAAAATTATATTAGAAACCTCAATATCATTTTTGAAGACCTATCCATAGACACCCCAAACGTATGGGTTTGATAAAAAAAAAATAGTTTCAGTTCTAAGTATGGGGAACCCCAAATTTTTTTTTGTTTTTTTCCTTTTTTGTATGAAAATCTTAAAGCGGTTCACCGAATACATCTACTTACAACACACAGTATAGTTCTTATAGTTACGGAAAAAAGTGGCTGTGACATACGGACGGACAGACGGACGGACGGACGGACAGACATGACGAATCCATAAGGGTTCCGTTTTTTGCCATTCGGCTACGGAACCCTAACAATTGTTCCGCTTTGAAGCCAATTGAGATTGCGAGTGCGTTAGGCAATAGCGACGCAGCCTTTGTTATAATTAAAAGTTAAAACTTCTAGTGCCCATAAGGCACCGACCGTGTACCTACTTCATAAGTACTAACAATTATAATTAGTAGTATTTAAATATTTAATAGCAGTCGGTGCTAGAAGGAAGAATTACAGATTTTACATACCGAACTAGGTGCGTCTTGCTCTTGAGTACCTCTTAAGCGGCCATTGCAAAAATAAATCAATAACTACCTTTTGAAAGCAAGAAAATACCTGTTGGTCATAACACTTAAAGATTAGATAAGGAAAAGAATTTACAAAGAAACCATATTCGCACAATGTTTACAATGCCATATCTCGCACTGTTACCATATTTTGCAGCATTTTATATATAGGTATAGCTGAGTCACTTTGTGAATGCGCTTGCTATTGTGTGTGTAGGCATATACGATACGATGACTATTGAAATTGACATTCCATTTCGTAAATAGGTAGCGTGTGTCAATTATTTTGTGAATCGGTGTTAAATGTTGGTAGTTATTTATTACACCACTACACCCAGATATGCATCCTAACTAACTTAACTTTTTAATATCTGAGTTTATAATAGTATTTTTAGGCAATAACGCATTTGCTGCCGTTCCTTTGACCCAGGTCTTACTCAAGATGCTTCTTTTGATTTATACGCAGCTCGCATACTGTAACAATGCACATACGCGCTTAAAGCACCGGGTAAAGGTTTTGCAAACGCGTACCTATATAGGTAAACGCGTACTTATATGCAAGCAATGAATGCTTTAGAAATTATTCTGTGTAGAGGGTCCACCCCAGCAACATAAGAGTTTTTCATGCCATTATACAGGTTGCTCTGAAAGAAGTTACGCTTTTTACCACGTTTATCCAGCAATTAAATTCTTCTTTTCTTTTCAGCAAAGAGCAAAATCACAGAAAACAAGCCTCCGAAATCACAAGACACAGGCAGCGATAGCCCTGGAGGTGGGGGTCCCGATTATCAGGTCTACGGGTGTCTACTCCGGAATGAGCTGCTCGGGACACATATAGAGGAGCTCCGAGGGCCGCCAGCGACGAGGACTGATGGAAAGAGGCCGGTGCTTCAGCCCCTAATCCGCGAGAAGGGAAGCGTACCACCAGTCTTCAGCTACACGTTACCGGTCAAACCGGATGAGGTAAGTGGACTTGTATTTAAGAGGATTATCAGTTTTTGTGCCGTGTCTTGTTAAGATAATTTCCTATTGAGACAGTTACTTGACGAATGTGACTGACTGACCTAATAATGACTTCGAGTTATACTAACTTTAGAAGCTTGTATGTGTTTGTTTGTGAATTGGTATTTATCCAGGAAGAGTCATAGGCTACGATAAAACCTTCTCAGTTGTAGTCGGGCTTTCAAGGCTTGCTTGAGACTTGTTGTTATTTTTACAAAGATAGCTATTTTTGCACAATAATGTTTATCATCTGTCTAACTGCATAAAGCAGTTTGTTGTCAGGAAGAAAGCGTACGTTTAGTTTAGATTAGTGGTCTTGTGGTCTTGTGGTCTTGTCTTTATACTCCTTTTTTTTCTGCTCTGTTATTTATAAACATACAGAATAAAAGCAACTTGGCGCATTAACATCTATTTACTGCAAGTGCTCGGTCATCTGGCATAAGGTTTCTCCATCGGACCCCATCTCTGACATCACAAGTGACCTTTAAATAAAGTGTCATTTGACAATTTTAAATAAAACAACTGCATAATTAAACATCAGTTATGTTAGAAGCTACCACACTTTATAAGCGGCACGCTACAAAGCCGTATTAAGATAAAATAAATGAACACTGAGATTATCTCGCTCGCCTTCTAGTCCACGCCGCCCGTGGACAAATCATCCGCCCATGCAATAAAATTTAAGAACACCACCCCAAATTGCACCATCACAATATTTTATAAGAGCATTAAAACAAAACCAACATACGAATAAAAGCTTTCAGCTACACTACTCAAATTATCATCACAATAAAAAAAATGCATGTCTAATTAGCGTTCTTTATCTGAGACTATAAACGGAATTGCCAAAGTATGCGGTATCTGCATATTCGCGTATAATTGCATCTTTATACGACGATCATAAAACGAAATTGAAGAATAAACGTGTAATTAACCATTCGCACGTTTTTCTAACGCACAACTTTTTATGCATCTTGATTTATAACATGCAGATGAAGGTAGACAAGGAAAATAAATCTTCCTCTAGATGTCGCCGATTATTTACGGACTTGTGTCGTCTGATGGCTCTGATCCTTTCAACGTTGACGAGTTATTTAACCCATTAATAATCGTTAATCTTGCCCAAATGCAATTTTGGTTTACAACTCTATAAAACATCTTTGTTTTTTAACTTTTTTTGTCCCAAATACCCGCGCAAATCGCGAACACTTTAGATACTGGCGGCATTTGTAATTAAATATATCCTGTTGGAAGCTTCCCGTGCGACCTTACTTCGTTTTAGGAACCTGCTTCGCGCATGGCCCCTGTGCCAATTGAAAGTACCAATGGCATTAGCTACGTCTCTTTTTGTCGACCTTACTTTAAATGTCCATTATAATATAAGGGACAAGGAATTTTCGAATTTAGTGTTTCAGAGTAACCTGACCCAAGAGCTGACCCGTCGATGCGTTCTTAAATTGAATCTCCCAATAATCGTAATGCCACGTAAAGTAGCGTATCTAATGCGAGTCTGCATTGACAGTATCTGAATGTAAAAAAATATGCTAATAAGGACAGGCCACGACTGGCTGGGTCAAATGGTGACAGTCCTCTCTAATTTAGTTCCCTGTATTAGCGATCCTCGATGCATCCTCTTTAGGGTCCATCGACTTTGTTAACCTTTTTCGTTTTTTACCTGTGCTCTTGACCTATTTATTGGTCTTCTTTTACACCAAAATCGAAGCTCTATATGACGACGTGTTTAATAAAACCTCTTTTATAGTGGAATTTGATACTTGCTAATGAAATTGACAATCTTTATTGGGTTTATGGTATGATAGCGATCGCTTTTGTTGCACGTGTCATGATAGTCGGGGATTGTTGTTTTGCAATACAAATTTAAATTCCCCTTTGACACAGTTTTTTGTTTAGGGTCATTATATATTCGTTCCTTATATTTGGTTTCATTGGGGTAAATTTAGAGATTTTCTAGAAAAGATGAAGCATGTGAAACTGGGATCACCAAATTGTAAGCTCCATTTTGAAGCAAAGCAGTTTTAATTTAAATTATATGTATAGCTATCGATATTATTCAACGTCATAATTATTCTACAGTGGTCGGTTCCTTTTCCCATAACTACACCCATTAGCCATTATAATCGTAATTATGACAAGGGTAACATTTTAAAAGTGTTACTATACGTACGAGTCTTGTACCAAGACATTAGAGCGCGTGTGCATTTTTTAGAATAAGTTTATACATTGCAATGCAATTTCACCCTGCACGTTCTTCCAGTATTTGGCCTCATCATCGACATTTGATATGCGGTCATCGTTACAAAGGCGGTGAAACAGTACGCCATCTACAAAGGACCCGACCGTAAAGGAAATCGGAACTTGCTCGTTTGTGTCTCGGGCTCGAGATTGGACAATCAGGATGAATGTATAAAACCTTTTATAAATGGATCTTATCGTTATTGACGCACCGTGTGCGTCATGAGCGTCAAACGCGTTGGTATGTTTTGTTCTTGCACTTCAAAACCTTGTTTCTATTATATCACGGCATTTAATTACTGTACATTGGTTTTTAAAACAAATGTATTATTTTGTTTACTAAAATTTTAATTATAATAACGAAATATCATAAATTCATAACTGCAAGTAAAACTTGACTGTTGGAAAAATATCCAAATGGCTAAAAAACTTAACCGAGTGGAAAAAAATACAACGAACTGGCTAAAAAAACTAGAATGTGAATTGTTTTGTGTACCAATTAGCGTCTTCTCGACTGTTAGCGAGTGAGCGACAATGAGGATGTGCTAATAAACGACTGTTTTCCCCGTTTCTACTTATTTAAAAACTTAATACAAACACTAGGTAACATGTTTTTAATACCTAACCGAGCGCTCTAGCGTTTTTCCCCGGCTTACATCCGGACTCGCGCACCGAGGGTTCCGTTCAAACTAATATATTTAAAACCGTAAAAGTATTTGTTTTTTGTGATAAAAGTACAAATGTATAGTTTTGAGACATTTCCCTGTACTTGTGTTAGTTGATTTATTTTCGACAGTTAATAAAAACTAATTATTATTGTCTGTACCTATTGCAGTTACCAACCGTATGTAATAACGTAAAAAAAACGCAAGCTATTTTCGTATTAGACCCGACCGTTCGTTCGTTCGTGTCTTCTGCCATAATGCAAATCGTGTTGACTTTTTCTAAACGTTTGTACGTAAAAATCAGCATATTTCTATCCGCCAATAACATTAGCAGCACAATGACATTGTGTATTTTTTACAGTAAGCAAGTTCAATTCTTTGTTGAATGGCTACTGTCCAGTGGGACAATTCTGCCAGTGTCAAGGTTGGAAGTTACACGTGATCGGTAAAAATGCTTTTCCAGAAACAGATGCTGATTCATCAGTTGAGGAATCTAAAAATAAAATAAATTATATACATTAACTACAACTACAAATACTAAAACTAAAATTTAAATTTACAACTTAATATTTAAATCAATAATATACTTAGCTAAAATATATACAAAGGAAGTATTTACAAAAGTGAGGACGTAACTAAAGCTAGCTGGGCGAGAGATGAAATCAGGAAGAAAGTTATATAGAGAAACTGGAATATTGGGACAATTGAAATAAATATGGTCTGGGGTTCCCTCCTCGAGACCACACTCGCACAAAGAATGATCCCGAACACGGATCTTCGCCAGAAAAGAGGGTGAACAAATGTGACCAAGTCGCAGACGAATTATTGTAGAGGTGGCAGCCTTATTAAGTTTGTTAAATTTAAAAAACCAAGGTTTAACAGGCAGATTAGGTTGAATATTACCATAATGTCTACCCTTGGAGAGACGAGAACAGTTCCACAAATCAGTCCAGTGATCAAACAGATGGGACCTCGCGGTAGAACGTAAGTCTTGTCTTGACTAAAACACTCCGAGTGGGAGGAGCAACCAATCTCAACCGCTTGCTTTGCAAAAAAATCAACCCGTTCATTGCCTGAAATGCCAGCATGACCGGGGATCCAAGCCAAAACCACATCAATGCCAAGAGAATGACAACGATGGAGAACCTATCTTGACTTAAGATTAATTAAAAGATTATCCTTAGATCGCAGGGGAACCCTATCTAAGGCCTGGAGACAACTCAAAGAATCTGAGAAAACAATACATTTTGACATTTTGTGAGATTCTATGTAAGAGACAGCTTCAAAAATGGCAAAAGCCTCTCCGGAGTAAGCAGAAGATTGAGAGGGAGATTTAAAGTTTAAAACAACATTATACCGTGGAATCCAGACAGCTGAACCCACACAGCCATCTGAAGATAGTTTGGAAGCATCAGTGAAAACAGGAATCCACCCATCCCATTTTTCAAATAATATTTTATCGAAAACCCGATTGGCTTCAATATCATTATTTTTAATGCCAAAAGAAAAAACAATCTTAGGGTGAAACAGGAGAGAATCAAACCTAAAACTAAATAAAGGGTTGCCAACAGACTGAACAACCGGGGGACCATTACAAAATTTACGAAAGCTTTCAATTAGGCAAGGAGTCGCCTTGTGAGACCAATACTTGGAGAAGGGCATGATATCAGAAAGACGGTTAAGACGACACAATAAAGGGTGATCAGACGACTGCACGGCTCTGAAGAAAAAGCGAACAGAAAGGAATTGTCTGCGAAGCCTTAAAGGAGGCTCCAAGCATTCTATCTGAAGAGCATTAATGGGAGAAGATTTCATGGCTCCAGAAATTATACGCAAACACCTAGACTGAATCCTATCTAAAGATACTAGAGCAAGTTTGCTGCAGGGTTCCAACAAAAAAGAACCATAATCAAAGTGGCTCCGGATGATAGCATTATACAAAAGCTTTTGTGAATAGGGGTGCGCACCCCACCAAGCACCAGATAAGGCTCTCATAACATTTAAACTTTTCTCACACTTATCTTTAATATGATGCAAGTGAGGGATCCCAATTAGATGATCATCCAAAATTAAACCTAGAAATTTAACAGAATTAGACACAGGAAGCAATATCTCCTCAAGAAAAATACGGATATCAGGAACCAGCCTTTTTCTAGTAAAAACCACAACAGTACTCTTGGAGGCAGACAAAGATAAGCCATGATCCATGAGCCACGAGTTTAAGTAACCTAAAGCGGAGTTAAGAGACTGAGAACACTTAGAAATGGAGTTGGAGGCAAAGTAAAGAGCAATATCATCAGCATATTGCAAAATGTTATAAAAACAATCAACTGATTTACTAAGGTCGGCGGTATAAAGATTATATAAAATTGGACTTAATACAGAACCCTGAGGGAGGCCCTTCCAAATGGTTCTAGGAGGTAACAAAGAACCTTGAAAACGAACTGAGATAGAACGAGCCATGAAGAGATTGCAAATGACATGAACCATCTTCACCGGCAAACTCAATTGAAGCATTTTTTGTCTAAGAAGCGGAAGTTGCACATTATCATATGCAGCAGTTATATCTAAAAAAGCACCAACAAGGTGATGAGCTCTAGAGAAAGCAAGACGAATATCAGACGTAAGAATACTTAAACTGTCCATAGTTCCCATGCCTCTACGAAAACCAAATTGGGATTTGGAAAGGATTCCTCGATTTTCTAAAATCCACTCAAGCCTATTCTTAATTAAATGCTCTAGTATCTTTGAGAGAACAGATGAAAGAGCAATAGGTCTATAACTGGAGGGGTCCCTGGGATCTTTACCAGGTTTTACGATGGGAATAATTATTTGATTCTTCCAAGAATCAGGGAGGCAACCAGAATTATAAATATGATTTAGCAGGGAAAGGAAGAAAAGTTTAGAAGAGTCAGAGCACCGTCTAATGAAAGAATAAGGAATTCCGTATATAACTGGAGAAGAATCTTGAAGATGATCCAACACAGAAGAAATTTCCCGAAAGGAAAAAGGATCATCCATACTGTCAGTAGAAAAAGGAGACGAAGATGGGGGAAAGCAAAGCCCTGCGAAGTGAAGAGCATTTAGTAGGAATACTAGAATTAGCTGATAGAATTAAAATTGAGACAAACTTTAAATACAACTCTAGAAAATTATCAGAAGAAATAGGACGAAGAAGCACTACCTCATTAGAGACCAAAGAAGAATATTCAGGCCAGTCAGCCTTTCCAGTTCTATATTTAAGAAGAGGAGGGGAAGATAAAATCGGAACAGACACATCAGACGAAAAGGAAATAAGAATAGGAAAGTGGTCACTACCATGAGAATGGCAGAGAACCCTCCAGGAGAGCCCAGAAGCCAAGTTAGGTGATGCCAGAGATAAATCCACAGATCTACGGTTTTGCAAAGGGGATGATCTCCTAGTAGGAGAGCCATCATTCAACAGGCACAAATTAATGTTGTCAAAGACATTTAAAAGATGAGAAGAATTGTAATCGCAGGAATGAGAACCCCACAAAGTGTGATGACAATTAAAATCTCCCAAGATAACAAAAGGGCCAGAGAGAGAGGAAAGGATTGAGTCTAATTCAGCAATAATTGTTAGATTAGGGTGAGGAATATAAAGGGAGATAAAAGTAGAATTAAAAAGTTTTACAGCAACTATATTTAAGCCTGAAGAATGATTGGGGATAGGAACTAAAGAAAAGGGAAGAGAACGTTTAATAAGAACGGCACAGCCGTTCCAACCATCAGCACTGTCATCCCGAAGACATGAGAAACCTGAAACCCTAAAAAGGGCTTTAACCATGCTTTAACCATGTCTCCGAGATGGCAAGGATTGAAGGACTAAATTTATTAATGAGATGAATGATTTCATGTTTTTTATGTCGAATGCTTCTACAATTCCATTGAATGGCTGTATAAGCCATTATTGGTCATAAGGACAGACGTCAATTGGTTCAGCAGTTCTGAGACATTGTTCGGTATAGCATCGGAGAACTTCGAAAGAAGATTCACTAATGTGCTGATAAGCAGCTTAATAAGGTTATCATTTGGACTAAAATCTCGTTCAGAGTTATTGAGAGCACAGCCATTTAATTGAGTGGATTTTGGAGTATGAATGATTGCGTAATGAGCAGCTTTGTCATAGCCCTTCTCCAACACTGGGACAGGGAGACGAGGAACAAACACTGTTTTTTAGTGAGAAACCGAAGGAACAGAACGTGTGGGAGAGACGGGCGAAGGAGGAGATATGGAATCTTGAGACACGGGAAACAAGGAAGGAGAAACCAAAGAGCGAGTAGTATCAGCAAAATAACGCCGGACGGGACGAAAGCGACGAGCAGCATCAGAGTAAGGGATATTCTCCTCTGAAATCACCAACTTTATACTTTTCTGTCTGGAGTGCTCAGGGCAAGAAGAATTTGTAGCAAAATGCATGCCAAAACAAAATAGGCAAGAAGCCATTTCTGCACTGACAACACAATCAACGCCTTCATGAGGTTGAGCGCATTTGAAACAACGGGGTTTAGACCTACAATTCGCTTTAATATGGCCGAACCGGCAGCACTTATTGCATTGAATAGAAGGGAGCTGATATACATCCACAGGAATAGAGGTGTGAAAACAATAAACTCTTTCGGGCAAACATTGCCCCAAGAAGGTCAACGATACAGTTTGGGTAGGAACCCAGGACACTTTCCCATCCAGAAAACATTTACGATTAAGCCTACGAGCCTTAATTACTTTTACAGAGCAGTCAATAGAGTTGACCAGATCCTCCAGAGTCCAGTCGACGGGAATGCCACGAACAAGGCCCATCCGAGTGACACTAAACATTGGGATGATGGGGGAATATTGGGGGTTATCTTTGAATAGGGCACTCTCCAAGAATTCATTAGCCGAATCCGCACTTGAAAAATCTACAACAACTCGACTGCGACCACCAGTTTTAATACCACCCTTAGAAATACCCTTAATATTATATTTATGAACAAGCTGGGCGAATTTCAAAGTACGAAACGTGGAACCAATGGAGGAATCCTCCAGTGATTTCGTGACGTGAACAATGAAAGGACCGGAATCACCAGAACCATACTTCAATTTAGAACCGGGAGCGAATTCGGGAACCGAAAAAGTGTGTTGAATGGAGGCTGACGCCGGCATCCTAGCATCCCTTTTATAGTTGACATCCACAACACCAGTCTTCGGGGCCACGTTTGCGGGAACTAACTTCCCCCCAATCCACTACAGGGACCGTAGTCCCACCGCCCCCATCAGGGGGCTCCTCGTCCAACATCAATAAAAACTTACCCAATCTTCGCTAGACAACACTATAATACAAACACGCTAAATTTAAAAAACTAAATCTACAATAATTACACTAATTCTTAGACAATCAACTGAAATAACGATTAAAAAGGGCAAGAGAAAATTTTGCACGTGTAACAACCAGGCACCGTCAATTGTTTATCCTACAGTAATTTTGTCCCGTCATTTGTCTGTGCGCCCGTCTGACATCACTCAAAGCGACAACGACCCAAAATAATAAATTATTGAAATTTTAGCGTTTAAAACATTGGTTGTTTGGCTGGTTTTTGTTTTATGACTATAATAATCCAACGCGTAGGTAAATAGTGTCTGTTGAATAGCCTATTCGCTGTCTTAATTTATTTATGATTATATGGGTTCCGTTACAATATTAAATTTTGCTTAATTTTACTACGTTCAATTATGATCCGGCTTATTTTGGTAATAAATCTGAAGTCGCGTACTTAATTTGTTACTTAACACATTTATCGCTCATGACGCACATGGTGCGTCTAAAAAGCATACAAAAGAATGTCATTGGCAGTGAATCAGTAGTGAAGATAACTTATAAGTTTCGATAAGTTTCTATATAATTCAATAGAAATTTATATGTAATGTCACATGTAAAATATTTGAAAACGTTGAATAAAAAGTCCTCGGCTAAAAATTACGTGTCTCGATCGCTTTGTATAGGCAATATTTAATTGTTCTGTTATTTAAAATATGTTTTATGACTTAAAATTTGATATGCCGTCGAGTATCAAATCCTTATAGCGAACCTTTTTTGAATAATGATAATTGGCCTCAATTATTCTATTCTATTATATATTAATAGTATGCACTTTATAATTGACATTTAACTACATTTCCTCGCAATCGAAGAGAACCGCAAAAAAAAGGTTTTCTAATAAGCCCCTTATTGTACAATGTATTATAAATTTAGCTCCGGGCCATAGGTAACTATTGTAACCCCCTAAATCAAGTCCGATTGCCACAATATTTGAATATTTTGTAGTTATTATAATAAAGTCTTTAGGATTCTTTTTTGGTTTTAAAATTTGTTTCATTCTAAATAAATGTTTTCTTAGAAAGGAATCCGTACAGCATTTTTTTTGAGACAGAAAAACTTTATCCCATTTTGTATGGATTTTTTTAAGATTCACGATCCTATTAATTTTTTCAGACAGTACTTTTTAGTACAGTCATCAATTGCGTATAGAGGAGAGGAACTCGGTGGGTCTGCGGTACCCTTACCATGAGTTACAATTACCGTACTCGGTAGCGAGTAGAATGCTCTGTCCCTCGCACTCTATAAGTATACCCTTACCATGAGTTACGATTACCGTACTCGGTAGCGAGTAGAATGCTCTGTCCCTCGCACTCTATAAGTATACCCTTACCATGAGTTTACCGTACTCGGTAGCGAGTAGAATGCTCTGTCCCTCGCACTCTACATATAAGTATATACGAGGTTTCCGAGGGACACAATAATTGTAACTCATGGTTAGGGTACAGAACAGCGCTGCAGGGATCGTGTTGCGACTTCACCTTTCATGAGATCGTATTCCAAATTCAGCCCATTCTAGTAACGGAAACGTACCGATTCGACAAAAAAAAAACCAATCATGGGAAAATGTTATTTTTACTAGCCAAGGCTAGTTTTGGTCGGCACATAGAGCCTTACTTACCGGCTATATTTTGGATTATAATAATATTTTAAATTGAATTTGCTTAAGTATAGGTAAATAATGGTGGATTACGAGTTTTACTTTAAATATTATTTTCAACCGAGCCACGCATCCCAATAACATCTAATCAGATTTCAATGTTATTTTTTTGAAACTGGCATCCATTTGGCGTGCATTAGCCACTTGTCAGTAGATCTAACGAATCACGCGCATCGGCTGTCATCGCGTAAAATACTAACTTAACCGGCAATACAACGGTGGCGCCACAGTCTTTGTTAAAAGCAAACTTAATACGACGAAACGCTAGTTCCTTTTTTAACCACCGGTTTCAAACTTGCTAGGTTGTAAAGTAATTGAAAAAAGATTACGTACCTTAAAATCGCCAGAGGTGATAGGTTACAGAGTGTTTCGTACACTTGAATTTGTTTTTATTGTGTTGAAGCAAGAATTAAAATTAATACCTATTACTAACCGTTTATTTTTGACTTCGATTTTTAAATTATATAGGTATAAAGTATTTGGAAATAAGAATGGTGTTGGTGGGATTGCGCCCAGATTGCTATTTGTTTTAATATGACGCACCGCGTGCGTCGTAGGCAAGAGGTTAATAAGATACATACCTCATATTTCGAGTCGCTTTCATTGATTGCTCGTTTGAATTTATTTCTGATATGTATAATAAGATCCTGTTTTAGCATTTGTAATTAAATATGCTAATTACCAGCAACCTTCGTGTGCCCTCTTTTTCCTGCGAGTTTATATTCCCTAGTTAGTCGACGGAACCGTACCATAAACAAAGCTTTTTTCGCGTTTAAACCTGAGGTGTCAATCGTCGTCGTCTAAAGGTCACGCGTGAGCTTGCCCTGACTTTGGGAATATGCGGACGCCGAGTTATTTTGTATATAA
This sequence comes from Acleris laterana, assembly GCA_963966035.1. Taxonomy (NCBI): domain Eukaryota; kingdom Metazoa; phylum Arthropoda; class Insecta; order Lepidoptera; family Tortricidae; genus Acleris; species Acleris laterana. The sequence continues at coordinate 76,179,087 of OZ014438.1, read as the reverse complement.
AGATGTATACCAAAGACAAATAGGAAAAACACTACGTTTGACATCCTGTCCTAAAGCTCTCCTGATCCGTACGAAGAAAAATAAACTTTTCTTTTCTCTTTAACATTTTACAGCTGAGACCCCCGAATTCATCGACGATAGGTATTCTGGTTGACCCATTAGCGAGTTACCATTTCCTCTTCGGACGTATGTCAATGTTCAGTTTGCTACTTAATAAAGCTCAACAATTTAAAAGCATGCAGTCGGCATGGAGTCGGAATTTTGCCATCAGATCATAACTTTACACGTTTGCGTGTTCGTCTTCGACCGTATTCTTATAATTGTCAAAATTAGTACGTTTTAGGTACCTCGTTATCGGGTTAGCGCCCGAAGAATCTAAAAAAGAAAAATTTGGATTGCATCCCACTTCTGATTATACGCAAGTTTTAACATTTTAGCCACCGTGTGCTCGTAAACAACGCAGTTAGTGACCATATAGATTTTCGGCTGACTTAATCGCGTTTGTATCAAAAACTTTTCCGTGCAAGATTCTTTGCTCAAAGCCTTCTGATCGTTTTCGATTTAGAATCAGTATTTTAGTAAAATAATAATAACAATATAGTATAATTTAAATACATACCTTCATGCCTTCATTCCCAGAGTGGGGTAGGCAGAGCTACAGAATTATCAACAACTCTAAAACATTGTTGATAATTTTGTAACCACATTTTGCACAATTAGGCTGAGATGTTTACCAGTTATATAGATCATTATGGTTACTAATATTATTATAAAGAACAACAGGTACGTGAATAACAACTTATGACCTTAATTCCCATAGCCCGGCAAGCATTACCGACAATCGCATCAGTTCCGTCATCAGGTCATTCTCTATCGTGTGACTCGCATTACTCTTCCAGTTCACAAAAAAAAAACATATTATATTCTACGTCTGTACAGTGTTACCACCCACAGGATTAAAACACGCGCACTGTGAATACAAATTCATCGGCTTCGTTTGCGTCTACTCGAACCAACGCAATCGATTACAAATTCGGAATGTTTTATAATCGGAAGCAGCGGAAAAAAAATAGCTGACAGTTTATAATAATAAATTAGGTTTACTATTTTTACGGTGCAATAAACACTGGAGTTATCGAATTCGTATGCATGTCTCATTAACGTATTAAGTTATTATTAATTGCTTTATTTATGGTTTTTCAAGCTAGGTTTTCCTTATTTTTAACTTCAGCTGGTAAAGTAGATAATTTAGATGTGAGAGAACCTTCGTAGTTAAATGTTTCCCGTTTTCCCGAATATTTAGTAAAATCTATTAACGACTCGCGTCTGTGGTTATCTTTTGTATGGAAATATGTGCGTCATGGGCGGTGAATGTGTTAACCGTGGATTTGCCAAGTCAGAGAAGCCCTCGACTTCATCGGCACTCATTTAATGTTTTAAGTGTTCGAAACAATCACTAATTTTACATAAAGTTTAATGGGTCCGAATCAATGGGTACGATGGCTACCCACTCTGTGATGTGTATACAAAGTTGCCGATGTATTGCTAGTAGCGCGCGAGGTATCGACAGCGGACATGCGCTTTAAAACCCGTGAGGCGCGACGAATCGACACGGAATGGATTTGTCTAATGTCTTTTACGCCAAGTCCTTGAACGGATAAAAGTCTAGACGGTTTGCAATTTACAAATTTTGCGGCCACGCATTTCAATGTGCTGCTCTAGAGTTCAACGGTCGTCCGCCAACGCGGTTGGTGCTGACTGTTTTTTTCCCCTGGACGAACAGGACGAGTCCGTGATTAAAATTTTCAACGCATGATACCGTGACGCATTTTTGCAGCGATGCAAAAAGTAGTTGCGGCCCAAATTGCCTTTTGATGCAAATTCAACAATAGTAAAAAATAGAAATGCCGGCATTGAAAACACTGCACGCTAAGTTTCAGCCATTCAATTACCCAGATTTTAACGCGAAATGCTTTAAAAGCGACGCGCCAGCTCCATTAGATACCGCACGAAACAAAAACATTAATATCAATTAGTACACATTCGAATTGAGATAGCTGGAAGCGAGTAATCATTTTTAAAAGGCTGACCACATTTGCAGAGTAATACTTCGAAATGGGCGAAGATAAAAACGCGCCAGATACACCTGCGATAATATATATTTGCTCATCGAAAAGTTATTATTAAGTTTTTTAAACACAACCACAAATAAAGCTAAGTCTAGACCTCCGGTCATTGGCAGGGGATGATTCGCCATTTCTGGCTCGTTTTAGTTTCGTCGAATGCATTTTTTTCACGGAACTTTTTATCCGACTGCATGGCGCAAGTTTCTTTGTTGTTTCTCGACTTGTTTTTACAATCTAGATCATGTCTCAGATTGTCCCCGTCACGTTTCTGGATCATTGTGCGGGTGCTCTAACAATTCCTGAGACATCTCGATTGGTATTTCTCATTAATTATAATCATTTTTTGTCGGCCTTATCTCTATCTCCTGTTTGTTGCCGATTATAATATGTAATTACAAGTACAGGAGTTGGTGCCGTCGCTTATCTCTCGATCTGGTTGCGTATCGAAATAAAATCGGACGAAGCCCAACAGTCAAAACCTAGTATGCTAATAATGACGTACCGAACTGTTATCTGATATGTACGCGTTTTAAATTACTAACGCAGTGACGGGTGTCAACAACAGGATTTGTTGTAATAATATAAATGGAGTCTCGGATTGTTCTATGCCCGCCTTTAATCTCGTTAGTTATAGATATAGTGTATAATCAAACGACATCGTGTTTTGTGTAGCTTTCTTAATAAGCTACAGTACCTATACCCCTCGATAAGCTCAATGGGAAAGAAAGATAAATACGATCTTATCTATCAAAATACGATGTTTTTCGATTATTCTTGCACTAATCGTGTAAGTATCATAAACACTTGTATTCAGAAATCTTTTATATTTTACAGATTTTTAATTTGATAGGATACGCTAACCACTGCCTCTTATTTTTAAGAGCTGATATCGATTTGTTACCACTAAACGTGTTAAATCCTCCGTTTCTAATATTCCCAATCGTTGTATAACACGATAACAATTTGAATTCGTCATGACATCCATCCTTTATGCTCCTTAGTCATTGCTGGGCGGTCTGCGAGTCTAGGTTTTTGACGTGTTCGTTTACCAACCGTTGTTCGCGTGCGAAAAAATACCCGGAATGCATTGTATGTCTGGTGCTAGGATAGTCGTTTTTGATTGGCTGGTAATTTAGGTGTTGTATATTAGATGCTATGAGACAAGCCTTCACGATACCTATAAAGCTTTAAAACTTACGACTGTTTGTTACGGTGCACTTACATGGGTAATTAATTCGGACGGGATAATTTGCACCAAAAAAAATCGTTGGTAGGCAATAATAATACTTAAGTGTCTTAAATAAATGAAAAAAATATCAGATTTTTTGGTTGTGTCTTATACTTAACTATAAAAAAAATAACAGTTTAATTTGTGACGGATGAAGATAAACACTAATCTAAGTACTTCACATATTAAAAAAAAACTGACAGAATTAAGTTAAGCTGCATCCCCTCTCACACGTCATTCGAGAATAGGTCGAAAGAAGAGAGCTAACGTAACTTCGAACTTCGATTTTCAAAGTAGAGCAGTCTCAATTTGTGATTTGGCGCCCAGAGCCGAGTTGTCAATGGCACATGTCAGTTTTTCGTTTTCAATATTTGACGGAAAAGATTAGTGTTTATATTATCCGTCACAAATTAAATATCGTTTTAATTTTTTGTAACTAAATGATGCAACCAAAAATCTGATATTTTTTTCATTTACTAAGGAAGGACGGTAATAACCTACCAACGAAAACATATCCAAGCATTTTGTCACAAATCAACCTAATTGCTCGTCAACAGTACGGACCTCTTCATTCTATTACACCACATTTAAGTAAGACAGCTAATGATGGCCGGTAATAATTGCTCATAAAATTGCCCGTCTGAGTTTAATTTTAGGGTTTATTTATGAATTACCTTGCTTAAATTTCGAAAAGACCCGTGTGCGAGATACTAATAAATAATCAGAAGTAACCTTCTTCATTTTTCGGCCTGATTTCGGTTAGTCTCATTAATCATAATGATTATGAACGATTTCAAAAATTGTCGCAAGTGCGCAACCCCATAATATCAACAGATTTCGCACGGGTCGCAAAAGCTCGGGCAGCCATACAAAATTCTAGTAATCATCATACAAAAACGATTCATAATAGCGATCTCGGTGCAAAAATCATCGTAGCCAAGGTCACGTGACATACTCAAACAATGGCCACGCCGCCGGCAACCGGTCAAGAAGTGCCCTCGTATGTTTGCTAAGTCAACATCTACCGGGGAATTCACGAGGCCCCCTATTCGGACGCTATTTTTTTCTTCCCTACCAATATTTGCTGATGCTTAGCCGGCGTATGTCTGAGGCCCGATAGGGTTTCTGTTGACAGAGGCTTAGAGTACGCTGCTGTCCAAAGCAGTAAGGTTGTAAGCGCGTGGACTTCGTACATGTATACTGCCTTTTTATAACGGATGTGCGCAATGCCATGAGATGCGATCCGCGCTTCATATAGTACCATTCTCATTGAATCCGCGGGTGACACGTGAGACGCAATGATAAAGTTTAAACTCGTTTCATCAGATTTGAGTTTTGTTTACAGATATTAAAACATTGAGAGAAATGCCCGTCCCTAGCTACATCTAAGGCAAGTCACAGACAACCTGTCATCACTGTCTCAAGAAACAGTTTATTTAGTCTCCGGCGGTGTCCTTTGGTGGCTCAATATTTAAAGGTCCCGATACACGTATCTCTATAGCTAATGCAATCCCTCTTGCAAGGCAATATATATGTTGTCGTTCGTGTCTTTAAGAAACTTCATGAAAGCCCATGATTATTAAGAACTTACGGTACGGCAGACGGAATGAGCGGAAGGCTCCCGATAAAGTAGCTACTGCAGCACATCATATTATGTTTCATTTTTGTGTTCTCAAGTATCGTTTTTTAACTTTCGGCGACGTTTTGTTCCTAACTAAACTCACTTGTTAGTGCGACGCCTACAAAACCGTTATAGATACAAAAGTGAAGTCCTAAGAAAGTGCACTTGTGTGATCAAACGCTTGATATCTAACAGCCAAATATGTAGTAAAATTATAAATGTAGTTTTAGTCAGTACACTTTAGTTCTGTCAAAATGTCTGGTGACCAGTCCTAAATGTGGGTTCAAGATTTATCCCCTCATTAATAAACGCACTATAAGCCTATTTTAGTTACAGTATGATTTGTCACTCTCTGACCATATTTGAAGCATTCTTTGCGTTTGTGAATCAGAGCGTTGATATAGATTTATCTTCTACGTTCGATGCCCTTATTGCTGCTACTCTTATAACTCTTATAAGTTTAGTAGGTGCTAACTAGAGCGTGTTTTGCCGCGAACTGCACTATCTTTATGCAATTTGTTTATCACTGTCTGCCATAGACGCTGTGGTAATCCACAACAAAGGTTTACAGTTAGCACTGTCGTGGAAAACGAATGAGGGTGGAGATAAGGCACTTGTCCCTTCGGTGAGGAAGCGATTAACTATTGAGTATAAGATCACATGTCAATAAAAGAGACAGATATTAATAGTTGATCGCTGGTTGTTTACACTGCCGGCGAGAACTCTCTCTACAACGCTGGCTCTACTTGCTTCTCGCTCATGTGAGTGAGATATCCTTCACAGAGCTGTAAACATTTTGTTGGTGGCGGCGGTCTGAATTTACGACTACGATAAAACCTTAATATCCATTGGTTTTTGTAATTATACGTGAAATGATATGTCAAAATATTTCGGTGAAATGATCATACCCTTGTGTTGAGTATTAAACAAAGTTACAAAGAAATGTGTGATTTTTTCAACAAGCCCAAAAGTGGATACATCTTTTTGTAGTTAACTGTATATTAAAGTCACTACTTCGAGCTGGAAGAATTCAATCATACACCACGTTTTCAATTCGCCTTCTGAACACATAATTAGAAAGAACGCCTAAAATAAAATTACGTTTTCATACATTATTTTACGGATAAGTACTTCTTCTTTGCTACTCAATGACGATAGGAAAGTCAACTTTAATCTCAACTTGCTATCAAAATGAAATACTAAATACATAGGTACATGTTATAAATCGCACTCAATACACATTTTTTCGATGACGATACATTAAGATTATTTAGGTACCTTGATGGAAGGTAATTTTTTCACTTTCCGCATAGGTACGAGGGGAGAAGTTTTTAGAATAATTATTAATAAGTGAATTATAATTATTTTAATACCGCAAATTTTAATGTTTAGGCATTTAGTGATTTTAATCTCCAAAACTCCAAAGATAGTTATTCGAAATCTGAAAATGATTACATGATCGTTTTAACTCGCAAATAGATTCCCGTTTGCCAACTTAGTATGCAAGACTGGCCTGAAAACCTAGTCTTAGTGCTATATTTCTTTTATTTTTATTGCAAAGGCTTAACGTGACCTGCGTTTCCGTGAGCATAGTATAGGGGACCGACGCGTATCGGGTCTGTTCGTTTGGGCACGGTGAAAAATAAACTAGCATAGAGGCATTCCGGTGTTATCACTAGATATTTCTGGTAAATCTTAGTTTATCTGTCTCGGAAATTGTTTAAGTTCGTCGGGCTAAACGTAACGTCTAAGTACATAATACACATACAATTTCATTCACATAAAAGTAAAAATTTATATTCTTATGATCTTATAATAAAACGTATAAATCAGATAATACTGCCAACAATAAATAGATGATTTTACGTGGTTCCAAAAATACGCATTAAAATTGATAGCAAAGACACACAGCAAAACGCCGCGACCGCTCAGCCTATTAGGTCACAAAATCCATTCTTTATGGCACCAATCAATTTGAATCCTCTATCTATCTAGCTCTGCGTTTTTATGCGTCTGCCGAGGTTAACATCCTTGGATACTGATTGCTCATTCATCTTACATCATTCCTACGAGATTGATCCCTCTTATTTTCTACATCCCATTGCATTTGTATTCCGCAAGTGTGTTTTTTGCTACATTTTTTTAACTTATTTCTATAGCTTATCCTTGTATCTTTAGCCTGATCGCTTTGATTTTGCTCATGTATACGTACGCGTAACTATGTTATCAGCAGTAATATATTATTCAATATTGAGCTTAGAAACATCTGACACGTTCTTATATGCCAATATAGTTTTGAAACCAATACATTATCCTTATCTTAGTGGTGGTAGGACCTCATGCCAGGTTCATCCGTGTCGCTACCACCATCTCACCCTTTAACCTGCCGCCAAACAGCAGCGGCCGCGTTCGTATTTTCTTGTTTCTTTGCCGGCGAAATGACCAGCGGGCCTAGTATGGCTGCGTCTATATCGCGTGTCAACTGTGGATAAAGCATCCGTCACTTTTTGACACGTGTACTTATTTACCTGTTAGAAGGTGACAGATGCCTTATCCAAAATTTATCACGCTATAAACGCAGCCATATTAGGCCCCCAGAAATAGAAGCACTCCATCTAAAGTTTGTATCCGACACAACCGCTCCGAGTGAGACATTGAAAAGCGAGTTTTAATGTCTGTAAGTACGATACATTTTTCAGTAGACGACGCGTGGCCCGGCCCGGGTTTTGTTTTCACTTGAAGTATGAATAATGTATCGTACAGTCGAGTTCATAAAAATGTGTACATTTTAGTATGTTTAATGTCATGTTTTAACTGCCATATATGAATTGTCACAGCGATTAAAGTGACAAGGTACTAAGTGTACACTACTCGACTAACTCGACTGTACTAACACAAATAAAGTTGACTTTTCAATGTTTCACTTTGAGCTGAGGCGGTGCCATCGATTGTTTTTTAAATAAAAATAAATATGTTAAATATTAACAAATAATATAAATATGATTGAAAACTCTTCTCGCATTAGTATTATCATCCTCAGTGTCTAAAATTGAACTTTTTAAACATGTTTCAACTAATTGTGATTTTATCACATTTTGTAATATTAAAAAAATATAAAAAAATACTTAATGTAAATATTTTCAAAATAGATTTCTTGGGGTTAGATATGAGGCTATTAAATATCATTTTAGGTATATTTTACAAATAATGATTCAACCGGAGACCGGATTCCTTATCTGGAGGAGCCCAAACTTGGTATGTTTTAGAGAAAATGATTTTTTCACTTCTCATGCTCGTAAAGTCCTTCTTTATGCTGGGTATAGGCTGCATAAAATCGCATTTTATGCACTAGTGCATAAATGGTTGTCGTCATCTAGACTAAGACAATTAAGCCCTACAGCCAGACAGACGAGGTGACTACATTAAATAAACTTGTTATTTGAATAAATTTACTTTAATTTTATTTATATTTGCATCGTAGTTGCATCTAACAAAGAAGAAATTTAAAACTATTAAAAACAAGCATTATTAACAAGAACATTAAAAAATCAACGTAGGTATAAACTTGGCAGTATTGCGTTCGACCTAAGTCAAAAATCGAAAACAGAAAAAAAAATTTTTTGACAGAAATACAGTGGCGGGAAAGAGGTTTTGGACTATTAATTAGTTATTTTCTTTGCAAAACTTGTTGTGTTATGGAATTTAATTAAAATGTCGTCTAGTGAAGAGGAAAATAATGCTCACACCTAACACACTCATGGAAAAAAATGCAAAAGAACTTATTAAAGTTTTTTTACATTATCACATGGAAAAAAATGCAAAAGAACTTATTAAAGTTTTTTTACATTATCACTGTTTTATTTCCTCGTAATCGAAGTGAAAAGCTGAGTGTATAACTCGGTCTTAAAACCCATTTTATCCTCGACTTAATTATCCAACCTCGCCTGCCGGCTCGGTTGGATACCATAAGTCTCGGAAAAAATGGTTTGTTTTATGCCCTTGTTGTACAATCTACTATTATTTTAATATTAAACAAGTGACTGAAATATAATGACGTGATATATTTTAAGTATCGGCTTAGGAAGCCCTTTAATTAGATACCACACATGATAGGTTTCAGAACAAAAAACCCATACAATAAAAAATATGACTCCCTTTTTTGTTTCTTTTTTCGTGCTACGGGTCAAATTGATTCGTGTGGCGATTATTTACCCTTTTTAACAATTTGGCCACCATTACGGTCGGTGTAGGTAATACGATCTATTTTAATATTTACAATACGATAATATTAAAAAAAAAACACGTAGGTTAAGGGTCACGCTGGCTACAGCCAATTGCCGACTTCCTCCCAACGCAATTGCTCTATTCAATGCGAATAGACAAAATCTGTACACAATAGAAGCCATTTGGTCTGTCTTCCAACCCATAATATGTCTGCGGGGACGACTTCTCATTCACTGCTGGCATTAGACGACTACTTCACAAATTAAAAATATCTAATAATCTATACAAGGTGAATTTTAATTCGTGATCATGATGATCACCTCGGTGTTATTATGGGACCAACTCTGAAATCACGAAAAATAATTCAGCTGCATCATACATTTTGGTGATTTCAGAGTTGGTCCCATACTGAAAGTTGTTCATATTCGTGGCTAGAACACAGAGGTGATCATCATGATCACGAATTAAAATTCACCCTGCATATAAAATAAAGCCACCATAAAAGGCAAACCTGACTCACTGACTTATAATATATCTACGCACAGCCGAAACTACTGTACCTAGAAATTTGAAATTTGGTACAGGGGTTCTTTTCATGATGTAAGTGAGCACCAAGAAAGGATAGGGAGTAGCGGGTAACTTATTCTACGCGTAAGAAGTCGCGGGCGTCCTCTAGCCAAAAATACACCTGTGCCTATATGTACATACATTGCAATATATTTTAATAATGTACAGATATTTTGATCCTTAGACATGTTGGATGTGTGTAGGACAACTCTTTAAGTTTAGTTTTGACACAGCAACTTATACTACGCACATGAAAAATGACCAAGAATCAAAAATATGCGTTGCAATACATTACAAAACACCAAAATAATATACGGATATTTTTGATCCTTGGACATTTTTAATGTGCGTGTCCAACTCTATAAGCTTAGTCACTTTTTGACACTGTTACTTTCAAATGTGTTATTAAAACATTGAGAAAAATGGTTGCGTTCTGTTCTCACAAGGCGTTGGACACGCAAGTTTAAATTAAAATGTAAGTCACGTAACAAAAAATCTGCTATGTTTACTATCGCCTTTCGTTGACATAACTAATACCATAGCTTTTCAAATTATGTCAACTAAGAGAAATCTATTATTTCAAACCGACTTCAAAACAAAGGAGGTTATCAGTTCGCCGGTATCTTTTTTATGCATCTTTCCCGATTACTCGAAGACGGCTGACCCGATTTGAAAAATGATTTGTTTTGTTTGTTTGAAAGAATATGTTTGGAATATTATACGAGGGCTGCTACTTAGGTAACCGGAATCCAGGATTCCAACATTTTTAAACGCTATATCTGACCTCCATGGTAAAATTTGAACTTTTTTTAATACTGGCCGCTATATATTTTTTTTCTTATGTACGCTAGTCTTTTGTTTTTGGTGGGTTTAAATTTTAATCTCGCTGCAAGAATGGAACTCACTCGTGAAAATATTCGTGCTATGATTTATTACGATTTTCGGCGTGGTTTAACGCAACAACAGTGCATAGATCAACTAACTTCGACTTTTGGTGATGAAGCTCCATCCAAAACTACTGTGTATCACTGGTTTAGTGAGTTCAATCGTGGACGTAGTATGCTCAGGGACGAAGTTAAGGATGGTCGCCCGAAATCGGTCGTTGTACCACAAAATATTGAAGCTGTGCGAAAACTTATAATGCATGACCGTCATGTTACGTATCGCGAGATAGAGGCGACTATAGGCATATGTATGACGAGCATTAATAAGATATTACATGAACACTTAGCTGTGAAAAAAATTTGTTCGCGTTGGATCCCGCACAACTTAACTAAGGATCAAAAAGAGGCTCGCGTCGAATGGTGCAAGGAAATGTTGAAAAAATATAACCGTGGTGACTCAAAAGCTGTTTATAATATCTACACAGGTGACGAATCCTGGATCTATGCGTATGATCCCGAAACTAAACAACAATCAACGGTGTGGGTGTTTCAAAATGAGCCGAACCCTACGAAAGTAACTCGTGCAAAAAGCACCTTGAAGCAAATGGTGGCCTGCTTTTTTGGTATTAATGGCCATGTGGCTACAGTGCCCCTAGAGAATCGTAAAACGGTTAATTCGGAGTGGTACACGACCATTTGTTTGCCGGAAGTATTTGAAAAAATACGGAAAAACAACCAGCGACGGAGAATCATTCTGCACCATGATAACGCCAGCTGTCATACATCACGTGAAACGACTCGATTTTTGGAAGGTCAAAATATAGAATTAACGGGTCATCCACCTTACAGCCCTGATTTGGCACCCAATGATTTCTATTTATTTCCAAATGTAAAGAATAAATTACGTGGTCAACGATTTTCGACCCGTGAAGATGCCGTCGACGCGTTCAGACAGCACGTTTTGGAGATACCTCAGTCAGAGTGGAAAAAGTGCTTTATAAATTGGTTTCAACGTATGCAAAAGTGCATCGATTATCACGGAGAATACTTCGAAAAACAATAAAACCATATTTAGCCATGTACGTTTGTTTATTTTTTCTATTCCGGTTACATAAGTAGCAGCCCTCGTATAGTCCCATTGTCATCAAGCGAGGATCTGATGATGAGATCCTGGAGAAATCTAGGGAGCTTTAAATCTAACAGCTCTGTGATTTGGTTTCTTTAAGCAGCTGATGAATGTATAGAAAAGGGCCAGCCCGCAGTATATTAAGTCTTAAAAAAAAACACGGAATCATATTTTGAATGAATCTTTAACTTTTCACGACTAAGTACGACGGATATAAACCTTTCTGAGACGAAGTGGCCCCTAATGGTTTTTGGCCTTTATTTAGCGATAGGTATAATAAAGACCGAGGTCCATTCAGAGACCGAAGACCCCTGAAGCGTAACGCCCTTGGCAAGTTCGAGAACCTCGCCTTTGTTTGAATCATCTAAAGAACCAGCTGAAAAAATCTGCATAGTTTTATACAGGGCGATTCGTATTGTGATACATAACTGGGCATTGTAGAACTCAATTTCAGCATGACGTAGTACCAAAAATAAGTAGTTTCTCAGATATTGTAACGAGTAACATGAACTTGTGTTTGATAAAGTAAATGTGTGACATGTAGAGTGCATATTGTTTTAATAACCTCTTTAGCTTACCAGCCGTCGAATTATGTTATAAACACATCAAGAGTATTGCAAATTACGACAAAATTATAGTACTTAATTCAATCTGAGTAGCAAATTTTCCAAACAAGTGTTTTCCAGAATAAAGGCGAATTCGGTTATCTTTACCATTCCCTCCAAAAAGCTTGTACCTGTCACATTATCAATCACCCTGTAGAATACGCGTGCGCTCCGATTTGTCATTTGTTTTTTTACGCGACACTTTCAATTAATCAATGCTGTTGATTGGTATTGTGTTAGTTAAGAACACGTGTCGAGATCCGGCTCCCTGTTCTGCCTTCTAAACCTAAAAAAATATGCCTGCAAATCTAAAACGTTTCACAAGCAAAGGTACCCAACTTTCTGGCTCCGGTTTGATTTATTTTGATATATGTAAGAGAGTAGTCTAAAATACACGTTTTCTTTTTCCGCTGCCCAGTTGAGAGAAATCGTAAACCTAACTTCTGTAGAGAGTTTTGTTCAAGCAAATTGCTAGTTAATTACTGGGCTGATTATATGTTTGGAAACATGAAGAAATAAAGTTTTTTTTTTAGGAATATATGAGTTTGAGCCGTTGTAAAAAATAATCCGCGGTATAAATCTTAAATTAAACGCTTATGTTATCGCATGGGCTTCGGGTTATGCATTCCAAATTTTTGCCCATTCCAATATCAAAATGTTTTTTTGTAATAAATATTTCACTAACATACTAACAAACATGTATAGTTAAATATACTTTTGTGACAAGCTTTTGTTGCTAGCTGTACTTTTTTCACGCACGGTCATCGTCTGCTTATCAAGAACAAATAACGAGTCTCCACTCGGTGGGTCTACGTTGAGTATAGCGGAGATTCTGTCGCCACCTTCCGACTCCATTATCAGATCAGGGGGGGGTTATTATGACATGGATATGCAGTTCATTTTACGGTGAGCGTAAAGGACGGAGCTATAGCAGTTAGCCAGTTACATAACTGTCCTTTTCTCTCAGCGTAAAATGAATTGCACAAATACGTCATAATAACCATCGCCATCATCGGGTTTACATATGTATTCAAAGTTTCCTATTACGATAACTGGAAGTATCTCATAATACAAGATTTAAAACGGAACAAAGTAAGTAAAATAAAAGCTTGTAATAAAAATACAATGTGAAGTCGTATAGGTCAATTTTAACTTAAATCGGTCACTAAAAGAGATCCATCCAGTGTCCACATTCAATGCCAAACTCTTTAGTTTCCATACGAAACCGCCTCGATATCTCGTTTTTTGCACTGGACATGAAATACAACCAGATGTTAATACATTTGCTCAATGCGAGTAGTACTGGCCATCGTAACGGTCGGTGTTACCGTATCTGCGTCACGTGTAAATCTCCCCTTTATCAACGATATTTATAGGGCCCGAGTTTTATTTTAGCATTCGTGTTTATGTCCTTCTCTCCCTTGTGTTTCCGTTTGACGTAGGCGTTACGCCAATTCTGTTATTTTTAAATCCTTTTGTCGCTTTAAAGCGACTACCAATATTTTCTCACCCACGCCCCCGAATTCTATGCTACAACAAAAAAAAGTGGGAGTTAGACTCGCGCACTAAGGGTTCCGGACAATATTAACACTAGTTAGGGTAAATCGTCAAAAACTAGCCGTCATTTAGGTATTAGCCATCAAATTTATTTACAGACGCTGTTCATTTGGACAGTTCATTCGCAAAAATATCAGCATATTTGTTGCTTTACACATATTATTGCAAATTGGACAGTTACTGAAGGGTGGCCAGTAATAGGCGATTTAGGGCGGATTCGACCAAACGAGAATGAATGAGGTCTTATACCTACCTAGATTAAACGCCAAATTTGAATAGACTAATCTCGGATTAAGTCTTATTCCAATTCGCTAAAATCGATGGTTAGCCTATTAGGAGTTCAATTCGAAATATGACTGAGTATGTACCTTAAGCAACTACAAGAGACGTGACCGCCTAAAAACGTGATTAATTCAATTTTTGATTATTTTATTTGTTAGTTAACTAAAAAGCATAAATAATTTATGAGTTTAATTTGTTACCTGGAAATAGCTTTTTCGGAAAAACATTACACTATTTTCGAGAATTCTTGTATGAGGTGAAACTGCGTTGTTAGATTCCTAATAGCACGCTTATAACGACACAAAATACAATTATATACTGGCCCGCAAAACTAAGTATCACACTATCAATGAAATTTTCATTAAAAGTGTGATACTTGGTTTTGCGGGCCAGTGTAGTACAAGTACAGAAGGTGTTCCTCCCAACGAATAAGCGTTTATGTAGGTCGAGCGTGCTTACTCTGTGGTTCCTTATCTAAATATGGCATAATTTGTGTTTATTCGCACGCGAAAAAGCCCATACAAAAGTCACCCCCGTAGATGCAAGCCCATGTACTTGTGACTTCACGCCTAAAGTGCAGAGTGCGCCGGGTCTGGTAATAGGGTCCCGTTGTTACCCTTTCAACGCGGACCCCTAAAAAGGATTGTCGCGTATATGGTTATCGCGACCCACGTTGTGTCTCACGAATCCTTTATGAAGGTGTTATTTATCTAGATTACGTGGTTACATTATAAAAGTCGGGTTCACGGACGCAGCGCTGACGAGAGTTCGCGAGAATTGTGCATTTTTTGCAGTAAATTACTTGGAACGTTCCGTTTGTCGGTGTGGCAATAAAATTCGTCAACATTATGTCTAAAAGACGGCTATAAAACATTTGACCAAATTCAAGATCTTTTAAGCGAGTATATGCTCAAAAGCAAAGAACTGGCCGCTCTACGTATAATATATTTTTACATACAATGTTGACCCGTTTTTAGTGCATTTGGGTGTACCTTTAATAAACACTAGAATTCTCTTACTCCTTCCAATGGCATTGAACGATTGTAATAATGAATCTTTTCCCCATACTATAAAATATGTAGACAGTTTACAGGTTCAAAAACAAACATTATTAGCACACGTTTTCACTGGCACTATTGCTAAACTAAGCCAAAAGGTGGTGTCCCTCCTGTTAGGGCTGAGGATAGATACATACACTTAATACATATTTTTCCATGTCATGCAGTAGCCACCGCTATTATCGCTTTAATAGCGCGTTCTTATACATGTTTTTGGGAACTGTCATGTTTTAACGTCACGTAATTTCGGTGTGTGAAAACAAAGTGTTAAGACTAAGTCAACACGATTTTAGTGCTCTTGGACTGTATCATTAGGTGTTATTTGTCAATTTTTGGAACTTTGCGCAAGTCAATACTCTAACCCCCTTACTTATAAACGTGGAATAACCTAGAAATAGTTTATGCCATGCTTTGTCTTTATCTGTAATTGTGACATTTGCATCTGACAGAGCGTGAAAAAGCATGGCATAAACTATTTCAAGCTTATTCCACATTTATAAGTAAGGGGGTTTATGTATAATTAAATGATGCCTACAAGCAAGTGTTCTTACTGTGTTCAGGGCTGAGACTCTACAAGGTAAAATCTTATAGTTTTTGATTTGTTTCCGCTATGACAGCTCATATTTACTTGTCAGTAATGGTGTTTAAGTTAAAAACGAGTTAAATAGAGGACCAGGGGGTTATTATGACATAGCTGTGCAGTGCTTTTTACGCTGTGAGAAAAGGACAGAGCTATATGTATAACTGCTATAGTTCTGTCCTTTACGCTCACCGTAAAATGAACTGCATAGCCATGTCATAATAACTCCCCAGGTATAGGGAAATTTAAGAATTTAATCAAAGTTCTTAGGTTGGCATTTGGCAACGCATTCGCAAATATTCGCAATATTTTGATTGCAAATGTCCATGGGCCTCAAAGCGTACATACTTAGAACAATAACACATAGGGACCTAGTCCACGTACCTACCAATGTGATGCCACTGAAACTAGGCAAAATTCGGTCTACTCGGTACGACTTTATTTGTGCACTTGTGTGCGTGTCGTCGTGTGAACGTACGAGAAGAATACTTGTACATGCTTCGATTTGTGGCTCCAAACTATTTAAATCCCTAGGCTTTATATTACGGTCCTGTAAGGAATTCCAAAACCCGCAAACAAATATACAACTATTTAATACATTCGTTCGCAGCGGTTAAGAATATGACAGCACTGTCTGGAACCCATTCTACGACATGTACGTTAAGCGCATCGATAAAGTACTAAAGAGATTTTTATGGTACGTTACATATAACGCAAATCTCGCAAAAAAACTACGATCTTATAACGACAGACTGCATTATTTTAGTATGTCGTCGCTTGCCGACCGCAGAAGGAAACACGACCTAGTTTCCTTCCATAAATTAGTTAACAGCACGCTGGACGCGCCGATTTTGCTCTCATCTATTCGAATTCGTGCGCCCTCAGGTAGAATACCTAGACCTTTTAATTTCTCCTTGTTCTGCTTAAAGTCGTCCAAAACCAACGTTTGCAAGTTTTTTCCTCTGAATAGGATAATATCTCTATACAACTCCTTTGAAAAACAAAAATTTTGTAAGAAATAGTTGATATTTTTGGCGATCCTCTGACTAAATTCAAAGTTTCGTTGGTCTCTTAGCAGTTATGTTTAGTTGTAATTATATTGTTTACTTATTTTATATAAAGTCCAGTAAGAACGTAATTAATTTTTAATTTTGTTTACCTTATACTGGCGCTTAGTATCTTAAAGCGCTATGTACCAATGTATTTTTTTGTGTTTTCTCTAAAACCATTATTGCATGCTGTGGTTGTCTGTAATTAGTGTAGCATTTAGATTTAAACCTAGTACTTACATGTATTATTATTATTAACCACAAAGCAATGTAGGTATACACTGTTGACAATCCTAAACAAACTCGTAAATAAAAGGGTCCTAAGCTGGGATTCTTAGTACATAGGTACACAATGAAACATCCCTGCCCGTGTACAAATAATTGCAATGATTTGATTACACATTGTAAGCCTAAAGCTAGATTGTAACCCGCACTCAGTACCGTAGGCGTGCGTGATCGTACATCATTTTGTTACAATACGTTAGTACTATGTCACCACGCGTACCATAATCTCTATACAACTCCTTTGAAAAACAAAAATTTTGTAAGAAATAGTTGATATTTTTGGCGATCCTCTGACTAAATTCAAAGTTTCGTTGGTCTCTTAGCAGTTATGTTTAGTTGTAATTATATTGTTTACTTATTTTATATAAAGTCCAGTAAGAACGTAGTTAATTTTTAATTTTGTTTACCTTATACTGGCGCTTAGTATCTTAAAGCGCTATGTACCAATGTATTTTTTTGTGTTTTCTCTAAAACCATTATTGCATGCTGTGGTTGTCTGTAATTAGTGTAGCATTTAGATTTAAACCTAGTACTTACATGTATTATTATTATTAACCACAAAGCAATGTAGGTATACACTGTTGACAATCCTAAACAAACTCGTAAAAAAAAGGGTCCTAAGCTGGGATTCTTAGTACATAGGTACACAATGAAACATCCCTGCCCGTGTACAAATAATTGCAATGATTTGATTACACATTGTAAGCCTAAAGCTAGATTGTAACCCGCACTCAGTACCGTAGGCGTGCGTGATCGTACATCATTTTGTTACAATACGTTAGTACTATGTCACCACGCGTACCATAATAGGTTATTATCACAAGGTACGCCTGACGTTTCTCTGTACAAAATCCATAAACAGCATTTATCACGCCCTCATTTGCACTCAATACAACGGTACCGCAACAGCCTAAACTTAGACACAATACCGTGTCCAAATCCTACGCGAAACAAGTGCCTTGGCAATGAAACTGACTAAGATCGAGAGTGCATATGCACGATGTTAGTCTAACCACTTAATGTGGTATCGACCAGAACTTTGCCGACCAAAACAAAAAGGCATTATGCCCATATGGACTACATCCTCTAATACTGCCTTTTCCTTTTGGACGGCAGCATTTCCTCGTGTCGTTGGCATGGCCTTGGAAAAACAACAAATGAAGCACGAATTACGTAACTTGCCTGCAGCGAATTGCAACTGGTTTTTATGCGATATTGCCCTGTCGTGCTAAGTGAAGCTTTAAATAGTAGTGTTATGGATGAGATTCGCTTGTCCTGACCGTCAGCTGATTATGATGATATGACCACTATGACCAGCATGATATGGCACGTGTGTGCTTCAGATTTGTCTGAGCTAGGTCTTTTTTTTAGTGGTTTTATTACTCCACTTGGAATCTGAAGTTGATGTAGTGTACTGTGAATAGTTTTCTCTAACATAGTCAATGCTCGTGTTAAATGAAAGTGTTGGGTAGCATCCGGCTCATAGAACGCGCTCTTTTTTTTGTAGCTGGGGCATTTTCGTACTATGCCCAGTATAATTCCCAGTTCCGACGGAACCTGGGATGTTTGTGTCGGACTCGCCGACCGAGGGTCGCCGGAATACACATTCAAAACCAAGCGGTAAACCCTTTGCAACTTTTAGTTAAGCGCCACTTGTCACTTGACCACTTGCACATTCTACCGTAGTGTCCGTAGCCATAGTTAGCGGCCGACTGTCTACTGGCTAACTCTGAGCCTCAAATATATTATGTACGACTCTGTGCGTAATCCAGCGAGCCATTGACTGTACCTAATGTAAGAATTGATCGATTGGGGGGCTTGTCGGTATAAGGTAATTACGATATGGCTAAAAATAAGCCGCACAAAGCTGACATCGTTTTCGACCACGGCCTCTATTCCACTTTGTTCTAACTTTCGTTATCTGGCTAAATAACCGATTTTCCCCACCGCCTTAGTACCAAACTATCGCAAACTAGGCCGCTAACTTATTTCGAATACCAGACCATGTACTGCGTGTAATCTGGGTCGGAATTGGAGCGGACGGATTTGTTGATTTTTATGTGTTTTTATATAAACAGAAATTCCGATCCAGTGCACGCTGTACAGTCCAGTGTAAAAATTTGGGAGAGCGAAATAAGAACTTCGTACCATATTCATGAGAAGATTCTTTCGATACATATTTTTTGCACATAGACATACCAAAGCAACAAATCCGTACGCTACTATTCCGATCCAGTGGACGCGCTGCTTAAACGCAACCATAACAAACGCAGACAAGGCAAGTCTATGGCAGAAGGTATTGTTTTGAAAATTCCCAAGGAAAATTATAGTGGAGCGTTAAAATTGGTGATGAGCATGCGATGCTCTGGGCATTCATTAGACACGATAGCTAATGATGCATGACTAAAACGCCGGATATGAAAAAATATTACTATTGCAAACAATGCGCACGTAAGTTGGGTGTTTCTGCAGACTCGGTTAAGCAAAGGTTTGGTGATTCCTGCTTAAGCTGCGGAATGTGTTTTTGATGCTTTAAATTGCTCTTAGTTCTTATGAGGACTTATTAGTACTTTTTACGTTGCCTTCTCAAAAAGATACGAAAGACATGCATAAATATTTAGTGTTGGTAGGATCTTGTGCTGGGTCTGTCGGTCTGTCCACCACCACCCCCTCTTTTGTTAATAAAATAATCTGATAGGCAGGGTGAAAAGCTCTTGTGATCCAAGTCAACTTTATAAACATTAGTAGGCTAGTTTATTTTTATAAAAACTATTATGTATGTATGTGACTACTTTCTTGCACAACACACAAAATTTCAAATACAATATTTACAGAATAGGAATGTACAAACACGAACTTATCTCTTTACGATAACTATCAGTAGACACTATTCGGCAGAATCACCCGCGTAACAATTTAACTTTACTAATGCCGTTTTGATTACGCGAATTAAATTTTGTACGCAATAGCACCAAACGTTATTAACTAAGTAGGTAAACGGCGAGATGAAAATTTAATTCGGACGTCAGTCACGCTAAGGGTAATGATTTTTAACATTTAAGTTTCAAATGCTTAGGTTAGTCCAAAAATTTATAAAAAACATGATCAATGATGATGATCATGATGTTTATTTAGATAAGAATAGGTACTCGAGTCTCTTATGATGTATAATTTACTAGCGTACCTATAGTAGCTAAGTCTGGAACAGTGTTTGTTAATCTATAGGTCACGACCCTTAAGGTGGCGGCGATGTCTTACTCAGGGGGCAGCGGCCGCTAGCTAGACAAACGTAAATAGCAGGGGTTGTTTACATCCAAATACTAACGAACGACTAGGACACTGTTATTTTTGGCCTGGCGATTATTTTTCACTTGTAAGGGCATCGCAGAATTAAAAATGCTGAAAAACACGTGTAATGTACATGTCAGTGACATGTGGATTCGAATTCGACGTCAAATTATGGATTCACACAAAAACCTCAACCCTCTAGCGATTTCCATACACGATTACAGAGCTTTTTGTCTAGATTTTTATGATTTTTATCACTGTCGTGCCATTTAACATGGGCGTTTTATAATCTTGTAATTACTCATCGGTTTTTGTGTCGTTATCTGGTTTTGGAGCAATGCGATAGCGACCGTCATTAGGGGCCCGTATACGAATACATTAATGTAGAGCAAATAAACGTCATTTTGAACCGTATTTTTTACAGTCATCATTATATTAATATTTTTACTTGACTAAGACGTGCAACGCTATGTAATTTTAAATATTTAAAATTAGGTATCTTTCTGGTTTATAATTATAATTCGATCCCAACGGAAGACCAGCATTGGCTTCACAGCCAGCACGCCATCCTGAGTTGGGATCGTTTTGCAACAACAGTATATCTGTATGATATTTTATTATGTCTACATACATACATACATTAAATCACGCCTGTTTCCCAGAGGGGTAGGCAGAGACCACTTCTTTCCACTTGCTACGATCTTGACAAATTTCTTTCGCTTCTTCCACATTCATTCATTTATTATGTCTGTTATCAAGTTATCATGTTGGGTGTGAATAAAAGTTATTTTTTCTTTCTCAATAAAGCTACAAGAAAACCGCCTTGTTCCGCTTCGTTTTAAAATAGTTTATGACTTGAGTCGAATCTTTGGTATTCAAAATGAAATTTCAGTAAGTAAGTACTTTAAATTATTCAGGGAAAATGTAGCTTTTTTATTATTAATGAAAATGTATGTAAAATGACATGGTTTTGTTTGATGGATATTTTCGATACATATGGTACCTACCTTCAACGCAATCTAGTACCTACCTTTAATGAAAAACCAGTAATATATATTGTCTGTATGTACACATTTTTCTAATCTGTGAAATAAATAGTTACTTGGTCTAGGGTGAACTGCCAAAATATTGTACATAGTTAAGGACTCAACTAAAAAATCCTTCACAATCCTTAACTTTTTTCTTTGTGTAACGAAGATTAGTCACATAATCATATGGATAACTTTCGTTACACAAAGAAAAAACGATGGGAGAAAGTTAACGTTGTCTTAATTAAGCCCTTAACTATGTACAATATTATTGCAATTCACCCTCAACCGAAGTTCTGCAGTTTAATAAAAAGCTATCATAATTTTAACAATACGATAACATTAAGGGAAACGATTAAGTGTAATGAAGGCCCTCAAATGTATTTGTATATTGCTGTTGAAGATACATATATATAATAAAAGAAATGTATATTTTTCAAATGAAATAGGTGAAGTCAAGAAAAATTCTATGTAAAAATATGTTCAGAACCCGCTCTAATTTGACCCGTCTGTCCACCAAGTTTTTTCTAAACTTCAATGTGATGCCTAATGAACGCCAAGTAATTTGTAACTTCACACTGTTCTAATGTTACCACTGTTGTAAAAATGTTCGCCCATTTTTCTTCACACTCTTTTTTATCCAACTCTTGAATCGCACTAATTAAAGTTAATGATTTTATTTGAGATTAACGATGGTTTTTTCTAAATTAATTTGTTGTGGTTAAGGCCATTTTGCATTTTGATTTGAATTGATTTGAAGAATCATTCACGATCGCATTGGAAGTAGTAGGTTTATTCGCTGAAACTTAAATCACATATTTTTACATAATATGTAAAAATATGTGATAAAATATTATTGTGTTTAAAAGAGTATCTTATTTTCCATCGTTTTTGGTGAAAAGTACCAGAAAGGATAGCAAAATCTTTTCTGGAATATGTTGCAAATGGGTGAATTGCAAAAATATTGTACATACTTATAGTTGAGGACTTAATTGTGACAACCTTAACTTTCTTCCATTGTTTTTCCTTTGTGTAACGAAAGTTATCCGTATGATTATATGATTATATGATTAATCCGTGACTTCCGATTGTTAAGAATTTTCTAATTGAGTCCTTAACTATGTACCATATTATTGCAATTGACCCAAATGGAGCCGCTGTAACTTTAAGTACAGAAGAAACTAACCCCGTGGTTACAATACCACCGCAGCCCTTATTTTAGAGCGATTCAGTCGCGATCTCGCGATGCAGTAGCATTACAGTCTCTTATCGTCCACCTTTGCACAGGCAGCAACTGCAGTCACACAATCGCGATACGGTATCAATACAAACGCTATATAATATCAAAGTGAACGCGATACATCGGCGATGCAGGAGATTCAAAATATAGCTTGATTACGCGAAAAAGTGGCGCATAAGCTCGTTTGCATCAATGCAATGCAGATGTATGTATTCTTAAATAAAATGAAATAAATAGAAAATATATAAATTCAATAGCGCGTCAGTTTTGATACAACCGCACGTTTTATTGAGTCATAAGAAGGACGGATACAAATGCTTGTCACTGCCAAAAGTCGCTGTGTGTCAGCGGCTTTCAACGAAGGTCTTACAAGAAGGGGACGACGATGATTGTTGGAAACGTCTCACTATTAATCTTGCCAAACAAACAAACAATCAACTAAACAACCTTCCAAACAAAATCTCCTTTCCCATGAAGCTCGTTCATTCTACTCACTTTATCTTTTTTTTATCTGACACGATGTTAACACACGGTAAAACTTATTGAAAATTGTGTTCTTAAAAATATAATCTTTTAAAAAAGTGAGTTTTTTTTTACAGTACAAGCCGTACGCGCCACCGCACAACCTCTCTGGTATATCAATATCGTCACAGAAGCTTCTAGACGCCCCGCAGAAGGCGATGCGCAAAATATCCAGAATACCGTTCAAGGTGCTCGATGCGCCGGAGTTGCAGGACGACTTCTACTTGAACCTCGTCGATTGGTCCGCGCAGAACGTGCTCAGCGTTGGTCTGGGAAGCTGTGTCTATCTGTGGAACGCTTGTACCAGCCAGGTGAGACGAACCTTCTTTACTTCTCATCGGGGGAATAAAAAAA
This sequence comes from Acleris laterana, assembly GCA_963966035.1. Lineage (NCBI taxonomy): Eukaryota > Metazoa > Arthropoda > Insecta > Lepidoptera > Tortricidae > Acleris > Acleris laterana. Next base: position 76,155,463 of record OZ014438.1, on the reverse strand, counting down.
AAACCTTTGGTGCATTATTCATGAATGTCTATCATTTGGTGATCTATTATTTCATGACGAAATTCCCAGTATTTGATACATATTCTCACGTCACTAAATAAACCAACTTCAACCAGTTTTTTTTTGAGACTTAATCATGAGTAAAATGTGAACCTCCCTCGCGAAATGGTGTAAGTGATCGAGAATTCACATCCTGAAAACATACATCAATTTATACATTTTAGTAGTCTGTATGTAGTAAAAATTGAAACCAACCAGTCAAAACAAACGATTTGCCACTATACCATAAAACTTTACAATTGTACCTTTTTTTCAAAGTTGTTTATTTATTTATTTATTTATTTATTCAAGGAGATCCAACAGCTATACATAACAGAAATAGATAAATTGCATAACTCTTACAGGTGACACGGCTCTGCGACCTGTCGTCCGAAGGCAACGCAGTGACTTCCGTGTCTTGGAGTGAGCGCGGCAGCATCGTCGCCGTGGGGACCCAGAAGGGACACATCAGCGTGTGGGACGCAGCTGTTAACAAAGAGGTAGGTTACCCGGTAAAATAACTGAACAAAATTCAGGCAGGGCTCGTTCAAAAAGAGCGGTGGGTTGAAGTAGTAGGACCACGGCTCGCGACCCTTTTTAATTTGTACTACTTCAAAACTATGTGACCTATAATTTTGTCCCAGAAACGGATGTTGATATTATGGCATATGAAAGCCCCTTCTAAAGACTGTATCGTTTAGTATAAATACATACAAAACCTAGTCTAACTTTTGACATCCGTATTATTTTAAATTACAATGTTGTGAGGATATGACCTGCAGGTGTTTTTTAACCATTTCATCTGATATAATATGGTTAACTTTTGTGTCTTGGAGACTTTATGATGCTTTCAAAATCGTCCCCAAAATATATTTCGGACAAGCCTATTGAGCTCAATTTGAAGTATTTCAGCAACTCCTATAGTATAATTTTAAAATGCAATAGGTTGGTATGCAGCCAAAACATGTGAACTAAGTGTCCCCTTCATGTTTACCCGAATGAGCATCCGCAGAATAAATATGATAGATTTTTACTTTCACACAAAAGCGACTTTTTACGTAATGTTTTGGTTTCCCATCAATATCTGGTAAATACAAAAAGTTTTAATTCTCTAGGTAGATAGACATCAACCTTGAAAAAAGTTATGTTTATAGAGGTTACTAATAAAGAAACATAGGTACGCATTTATTCAAATCCTACCTCTTTATAATATTGGTCTTATTAATGAAATAGAATATTACCTAGAATTAATTTTATTATTTAAATTTTTTTTTTATTAATGCATAATATTATAGACAATATTTTTGCTATACGAACTTTTTAACGCGAATCGATATACATATTGTGTGGTATTGTTGCCACACTATTCTGTCACACGCAACAAGCAAGTCTAACATTTTTCTCCTGAGGTTCACATTGACAATAATCAGGAACTTTATAGTTGTGCAATGTGTCAGGATTGACTTCATAACGGCCGGGCACTATAGTTACAATGTTTGTACATTGCTAGGGCAGTCGCTCATACTTCAGTTTAGCAATGTCCTTTGATTCGGAAACTTCAATAACGTATTGAATTACGCCATATTTCCAAAATATCAACGCATTTTAAATAAATGCATACTTACTATCTAAGCTACTAAAACATTCCTCGTTTTTCTTTTCACAACTTTCAACTCTTTGAACTGAAAACATTTGCTCTTCGCCAAGGTGGTATCTTGTCTCAAAAGCTGGCGCTGTTAGACAAGATTCCGAAATCGATTACTATCGAGATTGTTGCATTCATCGCAAAATGCTGAGTTTAAATATTGTAAATGGATGCTATTTGTTGGACGCAATCTGGTCAATACACGAGAATCTTTGCAGTAAACGGTAATATACCATTTCCTTCCTTTTGGGTAGTTGGGGGTTTAGCAAATAGTTCTTACCCTTTTTGTTTGGCAGATTATGAAAATACACGGGCACGCGGCGCGGGTGGGCGCGCTGGCGTGGAACGGCGACGTACTGAGCTCGGGCTCTCGCGACCGATTCATACGGCAGCGCGACACGAGGACGCCCCGTGAGTACACTGCGGCGGCAGTTTCTAAATCTGGTCAACCAGTGAACCAGGATCACCCACGAAATCCTTGTCGTATATGGATAATTCGTTTCAACTTCGATGCTAATAGCTCTACCTATTAATCCACTAGTGTTATTTTTTGCTTTTCTTTAATAATTTGTGTATATGTGTGTCGTATAGTTTGTGAATATATGTTTTTCTTCTTCTTCTATCCTCTGTTCTAATGTTTCCGCCTTACATTATAGCCGTCCACATTAATATTAAAATTTCTCCTCCCTTTAATTTTTCAACCTCGTATCTGATCTAATAGTTAGATAGAAAAGTAGTTTTTATTTTTTCGAGTATATGAGTGCTTTTCAAGTAAAGGAACGATATTACCTTTTTTTTCTCTCACTAGCGCCACTTCCTCTTACATTATCCATTATTGTTACACCTTCAAAATATTTATTCAGTAAATTGGCCACATCAGGGCTCTGTTACACGTCGGTAATATGGAATTGCACGTATAATGTGATGTATTACAATTGCAGAGTCCGGTTCGTCGGTTCGGATCCTGCAGGGTCACAGGCAAGAGGTTTGCGGCCTCAAGTGGTCGCCGGACGGACTGTCGCTCGCGTCCGGTGGGAACGACAACAAACTGCTCGTTTGGTCACTGGTGAGTAGATCCTAAGATTGTTCTACGTAGTGTTGTAAAAGACTCGAGTCCGAGTCCCGAGTCGGGTCGAGCGTGGGTACACTATCGAGCGTGAGTCCAGCGACTCGAGTTTTCTCTATAGCTTGAGTCTTCGAAAAAACTGGAGTCTTTCACTGCGACTATTAGTTTCCAAATAGGACTCGCAGCTAGATACACAATATGACTCCGAGTCTAGCTGCAAAAAAATATTGTATTTAAATTTAATGAATGTTAGGAGGTAAAATATTACAAAATGTAAGTCAATGAAAAAATAATGCATAATATGTATAATAACGGCTGGCTACATGAGCTACACCGCCGTACTAAGAACTGTACTGTAAGTATCATCGTTATAGGTGAGGTGGGCTTAAGCAATAATACGGCTCGAGTACGACGCGTTACACCAAAGGACTCGAACGCAGAAAAAACACTCGAGTCCTATGCGAGAGCTTAGTTCGCAAGACTTGCTTAGTTGGAAGTACTGCATTAAAGGGAGTCCTATGTACTGAGTCGAGTCCCGTCATTTGAGTTCGAGTCGTAATAAAAAAGACTCCCAGATCTCGAGTCCATTTACATTATATTCATTGTCTGTGAAAACAATTTAGTGGGCTGGTGGGTTTTATAAAGGTTACCGCGCGGCCGCGATTAACAATTTCCGTAATCCCGATATCTGACAGATAATAACGTTTTTTCCCATTCCTTTTATTTTAAATAACTTTCTCAAATCTCGAAGACTATGCTCGTATCATACATACATAAAATCGTACCTTCATTCCCAGAGTGGGGTAGGCAAAGCTACAGAATTACCAACTTCTCAAAATATCGTGTTTAAAAAAATACCGCCTTGCCGAGATAAATAGCGGTATAGATGTAGTGAATAATCCTTTCCCTTCGTTTTTGGTACGATAATTTTGTATTTATTTTGCTTTCTCAGATGGCTTATTGATGGCTACTGAAGCTAATTGAGAAAGATAGATAAATACGAACTTATCCGACAAAAAACGATGGGAACTACATCTGTACACTCCTGTAGCAAGTGCATTCAGTTCATTACTAACGAAAAATTATTGAATCTTCTATGGTTACTGAATTTGAGCCTTTTGGCTTAGACCCGCCATACACGGACTGGTTTAAACAGTCAGAACCTCTTGGTTGGTATCGGACAATCTTCACTCACGGTCAGTGTATGGCGGGTCTGAGGAGGGCGGAACATTACTGGACAATCTCGCACAAATTGATCTACAGCACGAGGCAGATAAGAGTCAATTCAGAAACATACAACAACCATGATGTTTCTGAACATTGATAAAGTTGAGAGCAGTTGATCAATGCTGTTATTGCTATTCCTACACGCACCAAATGAGTTAAACCTTGTTTTACTGCTGTCAACATTATCAATATTCTGAAACTTCATGGTTGTGCAATGTATTTGAAGCTTACTATTGTAATTAGTTTATTGTTATCAATTATGCATGAAAACAATCAAGTGGGCCGGTGGTTTCACATAGGTGACCGCTCGACCGCGATTGTTTCCGTAGTACCTACTAACTAATATCTGAGCGATAATAACGATTTTCTCCCATGCCCTATAAATAGCGTTTTAAATGCATTGGATCATAAAATATTTAATGATTGAAAAATATATTGGTGAACAATCTCGTACAAATTGACCTAGACGTCCTAGACCCAAACTAAGTTCTAGGTTTGTACTATGTATGGGCACTAAGAAATACGTACTTACATGTATAGAAAACATCAAAGACGAGCAAACATCACACATGTGTTTGTCCGTACGATTGAACCGGGGACCGGTAGCTTCGCAGCTTTGGTTCCTACCAACTAGGCTGACCGCGTCGCCGTTTTATGCGTTTACTTGATTTTTCTGTACGATATATTTAACATTATTTCAAATTAACACACATATTAGCTTCACATGCGGGACACCCTGTATGTAATTCCTGTACCATATTATATATACGAGGGCTGCCTTTTAAGTTCTGTCGTTTGCAAACCTCCCGTGATTGCATAAAAAAGAACTAGTGTCATCTTAAAATATTTGAATTTAGAATTCGAAAACAAAAGAATGACTCGAAATCGGCCCAACCGTTTTAGTACAGCGTTCGTTCAAAGTTGACAAGTCAGTTGTGAAAATGGAAATTTCGAAGGAAAATTTACGTGCGATAATTTTTTAAAACTTCAAAAGGGGCTTAACGCGACTTCAGTGCTTCGAAGAGTTGACTACGGTTTTCAATGATAAAGCACCATGCCTCCGGACTGTGGAACGCTGGTATTTAGAATTTCAACGTGGTTGCTCTAGTCTTGGTGATAGACATCGTGAAGGTCGACCAAAAACAGCCGTAACCCAGGAGAACATTGATGCTGTACGGCAACTGATCGTCGAAGATCGCCATGCGACATACCGTGAGATAGAAGCTTCCTTAAGTATTTCAGGGACCAGTGTTCACAGTATTTTGCACGATCACTTAGGCGTAAAAAAGTTGATCTCACGCTGGATACCACATTTACTCAGTGAAGACCAAAAAATGGCTCGCGTTCGATGGTGTCGCAAAACTCTGCGGCAATTCAACCGAGGAAACTCGAAACATGTTTACGACATTATCAGTGGTGACGGATCTTGGATATATGCCTACGATCCCGATTCTAAACAGCAGTCGACTGTTTGGGTGTTCCAAGATGAGCCAAAACCGACCAAAGTAATACGCTCACGGAGCACTTCGAAAAACATGGTCGCCACGTTTGTGGCGAAAAGTGGCCACGTTGCCACCATCGTGCTCGAGGATCGTAAAACGGTTAATGCTAACTGGTATACCACTGTCTGTTTACCAGAAGTCATCGGCGAGTTTCGAAAAAATAACCCAAGACGTCGTATAAGACTGCACCACGATAATGCGAGCTCGCACACCGCTCGGCAAACAATTGCGTTTTTAAAAGAGCAAAACGTCGAAATTCTGGAACACACTCCGTACAGTCCAGACTTAAGCCCTAACGATTTATTTACTTTTCCAAAAATCAAGCAACGACTTCGTGGTCAACGGTACCAGACGCCTGAAGAAGCCGTTGAGGCATACGAAACGGCCATTTTGGAGACCCCGACTTCGGACTGGAATAAGTGTTTCGAAAACTGGTTCGATCGAATGAAAAAGTGTATTACATGTCACGGTGATTACTTTGAAAAACAATAAATACCATTTAACACTTAAATTGTCTTTAGTTTTTCCAAACGACACAACTTAAAAGGCAGCCCTCGTAGTATTCCCATCGATATTGCAATTACTCAAGTTGGAATGATAATGAGACGGCATGTGGCTGTCAGTGTTACAAGTATAGTCGGCAACAACAGTGTGTTTAGGTCAGGCAGGCCTATTCCAACAGAGGTAAATACTTATTATAGAGATTCTAAACGGGTAAAAGTTTCAAAATTAGTATGGCTCCTTTGTATAGAACTTTAGGTACCTACTTAGACTGCTATAAAAGCGTATTACCAACCCACTAACATAACATTCCACACAGGTCGGTTGGTAACGGCGCAAATATAGTTTCAGAAAGTAATATTTCTTTTAAAATAATCAGTAAATCAATTGGGTTTTATAGCGCCGTCTAGACTATCGATGATTCAGCTAATGTCAAAAAGAAGACACGTTATACTTATAGCAATAGTTTGGTAGTCTCGCACGTAGACCTGTTAATAGAGAGGATCTGTTAATATATTGCAACCTCCACGTACATCGTTACAATGGAATAAGGTGAAAAAAAGTAAACATCATTGATGGCGACTGTACATAAATATTACACACTCAAGGTTTAACTAGAAAATTTCGCGATTCGGACCTGGGCACGTGTGTCAATGAACAGTAGAACTGGTAGAAATGTAATAAATTACACCAATACATTCACAATAAATGACGCATTTACCTCTAAGTCGGAAAAGCACCGAAGACCTTAATTATACTCGCAAAATACACTGTTCATCATCATCATCATCATCACGGCCATGAACGTTAATTTGTGACCGAAAAAAAAAAATCCTTGAAGTCGTCAATGTCATTAGGAAGTCATTTGTGACTTATAGTAAAGTCAACCTCATTGTTCTAGAATGTTAGATTGACTTTGGACCTAAGATGGGTCCCAAGTTGAAGTCGTTGACTGTACATTCTGATTGAGCGTGTGTTGAATGCCCTCAGCACTCTTCGCTCCCGATGCAGACGTACTCGGCGCACGTGGCGGCGGTGAAGGCGATCGCGTGGTCGCCGCACCAGCACGGGCTGCTGGCCTCTGGCGGCGGCACCGCCGACCGCTGCATACGGTTCTGGAACACTCTGACGTCGCAGCCGCTGCACTTCGTCGATACAGGTCAGTAACTACCTAGTCGCTATTATCGTTATCCATCAATTCCATCATCATTGGCCTATATCAGTCCGCTACTGGACGTAGGCCTCCCCTAATGTGCGCCATTTTACCCTGTCCTTGGCCTGTCGCATCCAACAACTGCCAACAGCGTTTCGCATATCATCACTCCATCTTGCTCGGGAGGTATCGCTATCACTTATCCTTTAATTAACCTATCGCCAAGCAGCTTTCGCGTTGTTCTTCCTGTGCGAAAGAGCTTCCAGGGATTGTAATCATACCAGGAATTGCTTTTTTGGACGATAACTTTTTTTTAAATAATTGTTGTTGTTGACAGGCTCGCAAGTTTGCAACCTGGCGTGGTCGAAGCACTCTCTAGAGCTGGTCTCCACCCATGGTTACTCTCAGAACCAAATCCTGGTGTGGAAGTTCCCTTCGCTCACGCAGGTTGGTATTATTGTATATGTAACCCCTGACTCAAAAAGAGGGATATTAGGGGTAAAACAATATTACCCTTGACATATGAAACTGTAATTTCTGACGTGTCTTGAGATGGAGATCACAGCCAAGATTTCTTTTTTAATACGGCCGTTATCTACTGTAAATGGGTCGACCAACTTTTTGTTGAAGCTTGTTGCTGTGATATCTCTAGGCTAGGGCCACTCATTAAAACTATCGATTTCAAATGATATTAATTGAATTACATGAGTTTATGGCAACTACAAGTTTTAGGGTCTTCTCATAAGCATGTTACAAGTACTCGTATCTTATAACACATTTGAAACGATTTTACTAAGAATCTTTATCACTGTTACCGAACAGCATAACAACAACAAAAAGTTGATCAATGCAAGTAAGAGGATGCGAAGCCGTTATAGCCCAATTACACCTGGCATAAACAAGAACAGTCCACTCACGGGGAGTACTGAAGTGCTTTAAAAACACTTCTTTCGGGGAAGATAGAATACAAAGATGGGGAAAGGGGTGCCCCAAGGAGCTGGCGGGACACGTAGGGTTATAGGCATGGGAAGTGAAGCCTTTATAATATGAGTGTTATTTTAGGTGGCGAAGTTAACCGGGCACACGTACCGCGTGCTCTATCTCGCTCTATCGCCCGACGGCGAGGCGATCGTGACCGGCGCTGGCGACGAGACCCTCCGATTCTGGAACGTATTTTCCAAGACACCGTCCCACAAGGAGCGGCAAAGTGTACTCAACTTACACTCCTCTCTCAGATAAGGCATATACTGCATAACAAATACTCTAAGGATAGTATAGTGTAAATTACCTTGTGTAGCAATAGTTCTGTACGAACTAGCGGCTATTTCGATTGCATTTTTATTCCGATTGTATTACTTTATTATAGTGTACATATGTTTTGATGTTGGATTTTGTGTGTAGTTTTTTTGGAAAACTTAAGGCGTTGATCACTTTTTTTCAACGTTTTGCTGTCTTTAAAACTGGCAAAAAATTCGTCTTAGTCTAACGTATGGCAGCGTCTCTGTTATCATATCAATCAACGGCACGGTCGTATAGATGACGTTATTGCATGTGCATGGTCTAATTGTCATAAAGTGAATCATGCTATACCGTAAGTTTTTACATGTAGAAAAGGGAAACTTCAAGAAAACATACATTGTGTATTTATTTTTATTTTGAGAGCTGAGCGGTCTCTATAATAATGATATATATAGCGTTTAACATCACCCGTCTCTTTTCTGCTACTCGATTTGAAAAACTCCGAGTGCTGTTAAGACGCTCTAACTCGCCACCGTATTTTATTCTTTGATGTTTAATTAATATTCTTTTGTATACTTCGCTGGCTACAAGGTTCTATGTTATTTTTGTATTGTATTATAAGTAAAATTCGACTATGTTGATTAAGACAGAGTCCTTGTTTGAAACGAAAATTCATCGTAGCCAGTTTTGCACTAATTATAAGTATTATAACCTAATACACCTGATAAATCCATGTAAAGTTCTATTTGTGTGACTTTAGCTAGAAGTCGTCGTCCTATCAATGAAAAAACATAATTTATATTTTGTATATTACTCATAAGGGCGTCTCAGTTCCTCGCCTAATGCGTCGTTACGCCTTACGATAGATTAAAAGTGCCTGATACCGATTATACAATATTTACACAACTTTCCTTCTATATTTAATAAATTTAAGTGTCGTAAACAGAATTATATATACACAAAATCGAGGTGTAAATATTTTTGATCTAATTAAAACCAGGGTTGCATAATAAATAATAAGTTCGCAGAATTAAATAATAAATAGTATTAACACATAAGCCACTACTTTTTTCTTCTTTTTAAAACTGCAATGAATTACGCACATTTTGTAGAGGTATAAAACAAGATTTTTAGGGTAATAAAATCTATAGGTACGCGACGACTTCTGATTTGATCTTTATACGTATAAACTAATCAAATTTAAACAAAAAACTTAAATTTTACCAAAGTCAGGCATATAATTTATATTTTGTTCACACTCGGTTGTTTGTTACGCGTGATCAAAAACGCGAGTCAAAAAATGTTAGTTCACACGTGGTAGGAGAAAAACTCGTATAAATTTGTTGTGGTTAGAAATTAATAATTAGTTAGTATTAACCCGTCGAAGGGAATTTGAGCCCATGTGTGTAACTCGAGCGCGCCGCTACCACAGTGGGCTCCCGGTAATTAAATAGATAGATTCTTCTATATTTAAACCGCCGTAATTCGTTCTGCGGGTTAAGAGTACAAAACCAAGTGCCTACTCGCTTGTAGGTTGTCTTTATGAATCCAAATTCGATTCTAAACCTTCAACAAAGTTTATATTTATGTTAGTTATTCGGATTCAATGACGACGCGCTAAGACATTTGAACATATCTATCTGCCATTGTAAGGTCCACAATACAACGATATGTGTTAATAGATTTTAAAACTGTCTAAACGAGAAATTTACTCGTACATTGTTAGTCATAAAAGAAAGGAAAGTTTTCCTTAAACTATTTTGTGCACTGCCTTGTGTACATTGTGTACTTTAGGTCCTACCAGCGTAAACAAACTTCTTGCTGACTACCCATCAGTACCTGACTATAGAGAATATGAAGTAAAAAAAACAAAAGAGTAAAAAAAAAACCCATAAAACACTTGTGTTGGACATGTTATCGTTGTTGTTAACTTGGCAGCCATTACTTCATCATTTTCATCAAGTTAATAAGAGCCATCGTAAGGCACTTGTCCCACCTTATACCTTGTGAGTAGAGCCAGCGATCAACTATTAATATATGTGTCTCTTTTATTGACACGTGATCTATATCTCTCGTTCGTTTCTTGAGCGAGAAAATAGTCGATAGCTAATCACTTCCTCGCCGCCCGTGGGACAAGTGCCTTACGTTGAAAATATGATAACATGTCAAAGGCAATATGATTGATGGTTACCAAGAACAATAGAGGCCCAGTACAGATTGTAAAAAGGGCTTATATCATCAGTTTACCGTAGTCTAGTTCATAATCCTTGCTTTAACTGCATATTCTGGAGGAAATGAAGTTTGTTATACTGATAGGACTTTCAGAAGTATGTTAATGTTTGCACGTGAAGCAAGTGCAATGAAATTGGTTCAATCCGTGTTCTTAATTGTGCATTTATCTTCTGTTTCAGCTTAACGTCCGTATTATAAATAACGCTATATTGTTTGATAAGTGTTTTTTCGTAATCGTGCTGCAGTATACTCCCGTTTGGTAAAGCTTACTTTTAATAATTTTGATAAACACGTTATACAGTATTTTTATAACGGTAGTTTTCGATTTTGGAATTGGTTCTTTGAAATTATAACAAGAATTGATATACATATTTAAAATGGTTTAATTAGAAGGTGCACGTAGTGTAGAGGAGAAGGTAGGTTTCGTACGGCAATAATATAACAATACTAAAAAATTATATTAGGAAGTCACTTATTAGTAATAAATAATAGTGCTAAATTAGATGTAAGTGTTTTGAAAAGGTTTGTTTTGTGAACTTGCAGAAGACCTAGACGTGCGCGTTCTTCGTATGGTCGTGGGTTATTTAAGTAGATAACAATTCGCCTTTTCATTAATATAAATATTTAAAAAAAATGCCGCACTTGATCTCATGATTCAACTATGATCTAAATATTGGCAACATTATTGAAACTTATTTAATAACGACTGAATTGTACTTTTATTTTTGACAATTATTTATTCCCGGGCATTTTATGTTTGAAACTTTGTGAAATAAATTTTGTTTTTGCGTCTGTGTGTCGCTGACCACTTATAGTTATAGAAAAACTAAGTGAGAATAAAATAGTTTTATAGCTGTAATGTCGTAGCGTCCTAGCGTCAGGCAACCTTTTCTATGCGCAAGTTAGGGAGAAAAGGTTGCTCGCTGAATAATTGTTGTCAGTGGCATACGGCCGCGTTTGCTCATAGTGTGGCATATAGTAACTGTAGATTATACATAGATAGCCTTTAAGAGTTATTACAATAACTTTAATAGTTCAGAAATTAATAAAGCGCGTTAAGAAATAAAAGAAAGTGAGTATCAATTGGACGTAGTTATGCAAACGGGAACCAACCCACAAAGATTTGACAGTAAAATGTCAACTGTAACGCTGAATACTGTGGGTTGGTTCCAGTTTACAAAATCTTTGTGGGTTGGTTCCCGTTTGCAAAACTACGTCCAATTTATATATTCTTCTTAGACTTGAGAGTATCTGCTGCTTTAAGTTGCTGATAAGACTTGAGAATTTACTCGAGCATTCTAGCGAATGTGCTCACGTCTATCAGCCATTAGGCTTTAGAAGCGCACTTTATAAATAACACAATATTTTACCTAAAACCTACTAATTTTGTAATCAAAGAGCAGTTCCGTTTTTTTGGCCTGGAACATTATTATGCTGTTAAAACGAATCTAGACCTCTATTCAACTCGGTAAAACCATATTGTCTTTGGCGTGTTATGTTATTGTTTTTAACTTGGCCACTATTACTGTCAAGAAATAAAATCTACCAACACGTTGACAATGCGGAAACCTCCGAGGCACCTTGCTGTTTTTTTAGTGTTTCGTATTGTCAACGTTTTGATAGCTCTTATTTACTTGACAGTAATGGCGGCAGAGTTAAATACAACACCATAACACGTAAAAGACAATGTTTTTACCGCGTTGAATAGAGGCTCTATTTCGTGGTGCCATCAAGGAATTTGAGTGTTTATCAGTTTGACATAAAACCCGTGTTAAACATTACCCAGGCAAAGGGCGTTGGGATCTTATGTTATAATTATAATGGTTAAGAGGACCTCTATGTACACATAAATGTATAAAATAGAATGCGTTAAATAATATCGCAGCAAAGATATTAAAGAGATTTAAGTCGTCGGCCTCTACCTATACTTTGTATGAGTGGGAAGAGTACGTAAGATATATTTCCCACTCTTTGCACTCATATAAGGTCGACTACTGGTGAGTTTACCCTATTCAGTTTTTGGTACTAAAAGTACGCCCAGGTATGAATATTTCAATATCTCGGCTCTGATACAGTGTTACATTACATAACAAAACATGTTTGTTTTGAATAATTCTGTTTTAATTTACCTCTTTACGTATTATGTATGACAAACTGCTAAACATTGTTCATTTTCCAAAGAACATTTACAATGCGTGCGTTAGTATTAATGTGTAACGATGTAAGCAAATCGATGTACCTATATGTCGCACTGCCACCTAAGCCACTTTAAATTAGAAAGAAGCAATAAATCGAAATATATGTTTTTTATATTATGATATATTTCTAGTAATGTAATGTCGTGTGCAATTTAGGTTACGTAAAAAATATGCGATTTATTAAGAGTTGTTTAATATTTTTTAATCTAAGTATTTGATAAAATCGATGTAACCAAATATTAATTGTGTCGTTATATTGTAACGTTGCTTGCTTTGTTTCGATCATGTATCTTACTTATCAATCTTATCATATCTCAATGAAAATTTATTTGTAAGTCACAATATTTAAATTGTTAGTTTCATCATAAAAGCAATATTACGTATCGTATATTCAATTATGTTCTACTTAGGTATAGTCTAGAGAGGGACTAATTGTATCAAATCCTTCTCAATGCTGCCGTTAGATTTAATTATGTCGTATGCATATTGTTTTTTTAAGAATTTCCAGGGTAATATAAGTGCTATATTACCTCAGGTATGATGATCATGTAATACAATAAAACATTTTTCTTGATGTTTGCCTTAGCTCAGGACAGAAGTGCAACTATAGATATTGCTTGATCCAAAGCACGCAACAAATCTAAATTCACTGTAGATTTAATCCTATTGTAGTATCAGATCCGAAGGCACATAAATACCTATTTCTCTCTCTTCTTCGGGTAACTTTGTCTCTTTAATATTTTCTCTTTCGATTCCCTGCTCTCTTCGGGTCTATAAGTAATGCTTAATAATGAAAAAAATATTTATAAAAAGAATTATAATTATCTAATATATTGAACTTCGTGAAGATGACTGATTTAGTAGTACACATATTAAGTGATTAGATGTAATCTACATTTTTCAGAATTAAATGTTAATTTGTGTGATTTGTGTGTTTTGCTTTCCAAATTCGTTCCCTTCCTAATCAAAAAAGGTAAATCTACTACTAAGAAAGTACCGAATACTGTGATATGGCCTTTGACTTTGAGTCGTATAATTTGCTCCTACCGAAGTTTGAATCATATGGTCTGCGTGGTAAACCATATTGTTTGGCTGCGTAGCTATCTATCAAATAGATTTCAAGAGGTAGACGTTAAAGCCCTGACTCTAAGCACTGAGTTAGTTAGAAAGCAGTGTAGATTATTAGGACCCTTACTTATATATATGTATATAATGTATACTTACTTACTTATATGTATATACAGGGTGTCCAGTAAGTAGCCCGACAAACTTAAGGGGGAGATAGGTGGTCAGGTCACCTACCAAATATATTAAAATCACCTTAGTAAAAATCCCACCATTTTCGAGATATTCCGATTTAAAAAAAAGTTGAAAAATGTACACCCGCAGTAAGTTTGGAGTTGCGGTTTTCGGAATTTTTATTTTTTTACATTTATTCACGTTTTTAGAATTTAAAAAAAATACCCACTTTTCGACCTAAAACTAGTCATTGTGTAAAAACTTCGTCATTTAGAAATAAAAAAAAGCATTTTTTAAATAGCCAATGAATTACTGATTACGAAAATTAATAAAAAATGCCAAAGAAATGCAAAGTTTTGCAAATAAAAGGATTTGAAGTTGAAAGTTCTAGTGATTATTTTCCAAATTTTGTAACATTTTAAAGCATAACTAAAAAAAAAAGTACGACACTTCGCGTACAAATGACAGGAATAGTTTGCTCAATTCATAAGCTTTCTAAAAAAGTAAAATTTATGACATTTTAAAATTAATTTTCATTTAAAAATGTACAATTAATAATAATAGCAGAAATGTTCGCGGTTATGCTCCATCGTTTCAACCAAAAAACGCGGGATCGTTATCGTTTTACAAATCAGCTACTTAATCGTGTTCTTTTAAATTTGCTTTTTAAAAACATAAAGTGCGTTCCATTTTTAACCGAAAAACGCGGGAAGTGTTGTAGTAAAATGAATAGAACATCGTTCTCCTTTTTAAATTCAGCTAATGGTGATCTATTTTTAAATAAATTTGCTTTTTAAAAACAAAGTGCGTTCCATTTTGAAATTTCGAGCATATCAAAACTTTTTGGGTGACCTACTTAATCAGTTACTTTCAACTTTCTTTCCATTTCGGACGATATTGATAACTAAGCTTCCTTCTCAATTGCCTGCTTGCCAATTCGAAGAATACGCAGATATCATTTATTGTTACGGATTCTGCGATGGAGACGCGGCTGCAGCTAGAAGGGAATACCAACGTCATTACCCTAACCGCCGTTTACCTCACGCAAGCGTGTTTGGTTCATCGTACCGTCTTATTCGGGAAAGAGGATTAGTTCAACGCCGCCAAGCTGTCGCTTGAAGACCTCGACATGATACTGCTCAAGATGAAGAAATCCTTCAGTGTTTCCGGACAGACGGCACTACTTCGACAAGAATTGTGGCTAACCGGCTCGGTATGTCTCAGTGGAAGGCGTGGTTTACACTGCAACTGCACTCAACTCGGCAGTACCCAGAGAGAAGGATCTCGTCGAAGTAGTGCCGTGCCGTCGAAGCAGGCATTTGAGAAAGAAGCTTAGTTATCAATATCGTCCGAAATGGAAAGAAAGTTGGAAGAAAGGAAGTCGAGTTGATTACGTAGGTCACTCAAAAAGTTTTGAGGTGCTTGAAATTTCAAAATGGAACGCACTTTGTTTTTAAAACGCAAATTTATTTTAAAATAGAACACCATTAGCTAAATTTAAAAAGGAGAACGATGTTCTATTCATTTTACTACAACACTTCCCGCGTTTTTCGGTTAAAAATGGAACGCACTTTATGCACTCGTGATGAGTGTAGCAGCATTGTGCTGCTATTGATAGGTCTTTGCAAGGAAAAAACCTTGTAGATATTTATTGAAAAAAAAAAGTATTTTTATAATTTATGCTAGTACATGAGTCATATTAGTAGGTACATGGCTTATATCTAATAATAACATGAAATTATCACGCGTTGTAATAAACGAAATTCAATAACAAGCGAAAATTCCAACGCAGGTAGCAAACTATCGATGAACACGTGTACGTGTTTATCGTGTGTTGCACATCCTTGCTGACAGCGAGTGTTATTGCTGCGATGGACAGTAGATAATGGCTCTACTATAGCAACGGTTTCGGCGAGGAGGTAACGATGACGATTACGCCCACGGCTATGGCGTAACTGTCAGTTAGTTTGAATGGGGGCGTAGGCAGAAACCTTGTTTACAAAAAAATTTACATAATTTCACACAAGATACTCTAACAAACGTCAGTAATATCCCTAAAATAAATACAGAGCTGTACAACGCGTACTTTTTTTCCACCAAGATCTGACTGTCACCGAGCTTAAATAAGTGGAAGTTCATTTCTTGGTTGCAAGGAAAGTGTTTCGATTCAATCAAGGGTTATTTAATTTACCTATTGACATTATATTTCTGTTAAATAACCAATTAGTATTCAAGTATAATGCGTGGTATGTTTAATTTAGCTATGGATAAGACGATTTGCAAGCCGCGGTTGAATGGTTCTGCTTTATGCCTGTGGGCACACTAATGTTTTAATTATCATTTGGCAAACTATATCGTCTTAAAATCTTTCGTTTCGCAAAGAGGTACTTTCCCGCCGCCTTATTTCTATTAAGGGCAGATGCAGACTATGCGGTTGACCGCATGTGGCTAGCCGCACAGCTGATCAAAACGTATGAAACCGCAAAACCGGAACCTAAACGCACTGAGCGGTTAGCCGCAACCGCATGCGCTAGCCGCTCAGTGCGTACCTGCCCTAAGTCTAACGTAACTTAAGTTGTACTCGTTGTCATGTAATGGTTGTAGCACGTATAGGTACATTTTTTCGAAAGAAAGTTTGTGAGTTTGTACTGTGACAAAACATGTTGCTTGTTAGTTCTAGTAGGAACCTATGAAAAAACCTTGTAACCATCTTTGCCAAATGTATCGTTTTCCAACTTTTTCATTTGTTAACTAAATTTTATATAAATAAGTAAATATTTCAGGATTTATTTCGGTACCATCGTCTAGATCCCTATAGGTTAGGTAAGTTGCCATAAAATACTGAAATATTTACGGTTACTGAAAACAAAGCAGGTTGGCAAATGAAACTGGTGGGAAACGATACATTTGGCAAACATATTTCGCCGAAACAAAGGGAAACCAGTGAATATATTCTATTCTATCCTTAGGGGAGAGTGAAACAATATTCTGCAAGGGAAAAGAAAGTTGTGATACCCACGTAATACTCAAAGTTTTCAGACAGGTATTTCTGATTCCATGAAATGTTACCGCAACTAGGGGATTTACAATAAAGTACCTACTGACTAAATGCGCTACAATTTGGCTGGCCTATACATGATTA
Organism: Acleris laterana; assembly: GCA_963966035.1. Taxonomy (NCBI): domain Eukaryota; kingdom Metazoa; phylum Arthropoda; class Insecta; order Lepidoptera; family Tortricidae; genus Acleris; species Acleris laterana. The sequence goes on along the minus strand of OZ014438.1, from coordinate 76,138,280 downwards.
AAAAGGTCTAGTTTATTCTTCTCTTAGGGCCACTTGCACGAAAAGTTTAACCCTGGGTTAAGACACTAACGCCCACTTGCGTGGACCAGAGTTAGCGTCTTAACCCGAGGTTAGGCGCCTTAGGCCTTAGGCGGACTTCCGCGGACCAGAGTTAGCCCTTAACCCAGAGTTAAGCGTCTACTTTTGTACGTGGTTTGCCGCCTAACCTCGGGTTAAGACGCTAACTCCGGTCCACGCAAGTGGGCGTTAATAGTGTAATTTTTCTTTTTTCTTATCAATTGCACCATTTCACAGAACGAGTAACACTATAACCCTTAGCGGAATAACAATTTTAATTTCATCCAACGGAATGTAACTGCACACTCTTATCCTGGAGATTTTTTACTTAACATTAAATCAAGGATCCAATCTAAGTTTAAGCTCACGGGGGTGAAGTCGGTAATAGGCTCCGAATCTGATCGCGTACCCGATATGACTGCAACTAATCTTCCGTCGCAAAGTAAGGGGCCACCTGAGTCCCCGAGGAAAGGCTGTTGCTTCTTGGCGGAACATTTAGGCGCTACACATATGGCCGGCATCCACCCAGTATTCCCACTTTCAGGACACCTGACCACCACCCCCTCTCCTAACTGAAGAGGCGTGAACTTATCCATTTTAAGATAGTCACTTAATTCTTGGGTTCTCTTGATAGTATCACCAAATCCAGCATACTTGGTGGGCAGCCCTAAAAGCGCCTTATAATCCACAGCCGACAACTTTACAAACGATTTAGTCGGCACTTTATTGATATGGATAAGAGCAATATCATTTCGCATCAGATTTAGGTGGTCTCTAAAACTTGGGTGTAAATTAAATTGAATGGTTGCCACATATGCTTTAGTTTCGTTGGGTCTCAGTGTGAAATCTGCGTATCGCGTAGTGATCTGGCCAGTAGAGAAAGAATTTATACAGTGTCCAGCAGTAATTACCCATGACTCGGATATAAGGCTCCCGGTACATATTCTTAATGTTAACTTGAGGTCCAAGGACACGATGAAAGGGAACTCGTTGAGCAGGTCTCCGGTTCCCCGGAAGACGCGCATGCGCACTCCTGCGCAGCACGCGCCCGATAGTAACTCAAGATAGAGAAGCGAATACAAGTGCATGATAAGAACTACTGTCATGTCAAGCAGTAAATGAGACTTATAAGTATCTACAAAACCATGGTTTAAATTATTCGTTGCGCTTTTATGGCTAGGTAAGTATGATGAAATAATTTTAATGATAACATTTATTGCCTTCGCTCGTACAGTAATGGATTTTTGCAACTGGCTTATGGCCTGAATTTTGATAGAACTGGAATGAGTATGAGTCAGAAAGAGAAATAAAATAGATGAAGTCCGTTTTTTCAGTTTGGGTGGTTTTCTTACCATGGCTTTATGACTAAATATTGTAGGTATATAACATCGTTTCCGGTGATAAAGCTTGGATTTATTCCTTTGAGCCAGAAAAAAACCCAGTCAGAAGTTATACGTTCTCGCAACGTGTCGAAGAAAATACTCATAGTAAGTACTACGTACACTTTGCCAGTTGCCAAAACTCCATTACAGGACGCTGGGCAGCTACCGTTGATTGTAATTTTTCCCAAACAAAAAAAAACGGTTTTTAATGTTTGTGTGATTTTATACCAATGTTGAGCAATGATTAAAGGCGTGTTTTCAATTTTACTATGAATGAATAAAACAATGAAAATAGCTTCTGATATGTGTTTTTTCTTAAAATCTACTTATTATCTCAAAATAATTATTATATCCAGAACCAGTTCCGGAATGCCGTAATTGAATCTATACATATATCGACATCAGTTCCGGAATTGAAAATCATCCAATCCATACTAATATTATAAATCCGAAATTGTGTCTGTCTGTCTGTCTGTTACATCTTCACGCTTAAACCGCGGAACCGATTTAGGTGAAATTTGGTGCAAAGATAGTTTGAATCCTGGGAAAGGACATAGGATAGTTTTTTTCCCGAAATTCATCCCCTAAGGAGATGAAACTTTGTATGGAGCTACGATATAAACGAGTTCCACGCGGACGGAGTCGCGAGCGGAAGCTAGCATATAGGTATACCTACTTACTAGCTGCTGAGGTGAAAAGTTGCTGCGCTCAGGATTCTAAACTAGAACTAGGTACTCACGTGCGTACCGTTCAATCATCATATCACTATAATTAAACGGACGGTTAGCGGTTTGACGGTTGTCAAATGTATTGACTAACACCTGATTAAGACTAACCGTCTGTTAAATTGGTTGGTCCACCAATCAGCCGAGTTTGCTCGGCACTAAGTTTAGTTAGTTAGAGCAGTTGGACCACTGCCCCGATACTAAATAAACAATGTTTTCCATTGCACTTAATACCTACAAATTAAAACTGTACAATACAATACAATACAAATACTCTTTATTGAACACCAAAAGAAAACAAAACACGGAACAGTACATTTTAACTATAGGTATACAACAGGCGGTCTTACCGCTAAATAGCGATCTCTTCCAGACAACCTTGGACAGAGAAATAATAAAAACAAAAATACATGGCAGGCGGTGTAAACTAAATTATTCAGAACTCAAACTAAACTACAAGAAACACTACACGGTACGGTCTAGGTATTAGGTACTTGAGTCGTCGACGCATCAACCTTTCGGCATTGGAGATGACTGTACTGTAGAAAAAAACATTATTGAGACGAGCTTTTTTGGACAGTCATTATATATTTTGGCAATTCGATATTATTTACACCTCTGAGTCGTCGACGCATCAACCTTTCGGCATTGGAGATGACTGTACTGTAGAAAAAAACATTATTAAGACGAGCTTTTTTGGACAGTCATTCGCATCACTTTCTTAACGAGACCAGTCTAACAGGCCCATGGTGGGTCTGTTATGTCTCACTTACGAATGATTTTGCCACGTCACGTAAACTATCACCGGTCGAATTTTCATACCCGACTGTTAATTTGAATGACTTCTTGCATTAAAATCATCACAAGGTTATCAAAAGTGATGAATTCCTTAGGTACCTATGACATTATTTAGAGGGATATGTTTTTAAGCTGTAACTATATCTCATGTTATACTGGCAAAGTACAGTTAAATGGTTTTCGAGGGTTACGAGGTCGAAGCACTATTGATGCCCGGTTCCTATATTCAAGAAACGAATCGTTTTCCTTACGTCTCGTTAAAATTTGACACATTTTGTACGTAGCAAATGTCAAATTTTAACGAGACGTAAGGAAAACGATTCGTTTCTTGAATATAGGAACCGGGCATGAGTCATTGACGATAGATACACCATATACAGGGTGTGTCCTGTAACAGGAGCAATAAATTAAAATGGAGATTCCTTACATAATTAACACTCACATTTAAAATATCTTAATGTTCCAAAGTCCTAAAGTTTGGAGAAAATAGCCATTGAAGTTTAACTTCACAGTCAATGGATTTAACATCGCGATATGGTCGCCCGTCATTATCGTTTGGTGTCTTGGTACCGGGGATACTACTTCAGAATTACTTACTTATTCTTATAACAATCGAAATTAGTTTTTATCCTGATGCACTTAGGAACTATTTTAATTAGTAGGAGATTCAAAATGGCACTGGTTTTGGCTATTTCTTTTTTTATAATTTAATTTCTTAGAAATTGTCAAATTCTTCAGTCTGAACTTTTTATTCAACTCAGGTGTCATGATAATTTAAAACGAAAATTTATAACATTGACAGCTAAGTTGTCAATTTGCGGCCGCGGATAAAAATGCCACGAAATAATTTTGATGCCCACGAAGTGTGTGACATGATTTTATTGTACGGGGAAGGGGAAGAGGAAATGCTGTTCAAGCACTTCGCTTATACCTACCGGGAGCGATATCCTAACCGGAGACACCCTTCGAGCGGCCGCGTCATAGTCAATGCAGTGCAACGAGTGCGGGACAGTGCAACCGGCGCTCGGGCCTGCGGCACCAGTCAGACCAGCATTGGAAGGGCAGATTCTGCAGCACTTCCGAGAACGTCCAACAACTAGCACAAGGAGAGCGGGTCTTGTACTTGATGTTAGCCATAGTGTTGTACACAAGGTGTTAAAGAAGAACAAAAAACGCCCCTACAAATTCTTGAAAGTGTAGGCTATGTTGCAGCGGGACTACACAGTGCGGCTAGCTTACTGCGAGTGGTTTTTATCACAGTGCCATGGCAGTACACGCGACATTTCATTTGCGCGAAACGTCATCTGGACAGATGAGTCAACATTTTCCAACAATGGGCATTGGAATCCAAAGAATACCCATTATTGGAGTGCCACCAACCCCCGGTTGATGCGATAAACAGCCCACCAATACCGCTTCTCTGTTAACGTGTGGGCAGCTATTCACGGCAGTACAATCATTGGACCTATATTCATCGATGGTACTCTGAACACGGCACGTTTCTTACAGTTAATAAATGGCACTTTGTAAGAGTACTACAATCAGCTGCAAAGTGTGTAAATAATTTATTTGTAAATAATTAGCTAGTCAAGGATTCTGGCAAGAAGCAAAATAATTAAGGTTTTTTTTATAATATTGTTTTCTTTATTTTATTACACGTGCATAAAATTAAAGTGTGTAAATAATTTATTTGTTTTGTTATCATCAAGTAGTTGTAAATACTTCAAGGTAATGTATGAAGCACTCAAGCGAGCGACCGTCTCGTGTCTCCCCTGATGTCTCCCCTGACTGCTTTTCGTCAGTCAGCTTTCGTCAGAAATCATTTTCATTTCGCAAAAGTAGGTAGGTTAGGTTCGTGAGGCATCTTTAGATGCCCGAAGGTCAAAACCGCCCAGTAATAGGAGCCCTGTCGGAAGGCAGGCCTCCGTCGAATAGGTCAGGGGATGTTTCCCCTGACCGAGGCAACAAGCGAAACCTTCCTTTCCCACGTCACCAGGTACTAAGTCGCGTTACTGATTTCTATTTCTAATTCAGATTGAAAGGAGTCGATGAATCTCAGCTGCCGCGGAGCTCCATTTTCTAAGTGGTTTGGCCCTTTGGGCCTGCTGAATAACTCACATTTAGCATAAGGTCAGTAGTTTGGTTTAGTAGTGCCGTCAAAAAGAGCGAGTGGGGCGAAGTAGTGGGACGACGGATCACGACCCCCGGGGGGCAGTCCCCAAGCGAACTCATCGTTATTATTTACGGGTGCGTGTGTTTGCGCATATGTGCTTATGATTGGGTTCTGTTTACGGCAGGACTTCGTTTATTATTTCGCCATCTTTAAGCATTTTGAATACGAATAAGCTTAACTCCTCCATCAAAATCTTACATATTAATTTAACCTTACACTCTAAACTTTCTTCACAAACAAAGATAATATCTCTCAACTTCTGAATTAGCCAAACGTTTCCCGCTTTTCCTTTTTTTTTTTTTAGTTTTACGTTTTCCATCATTAGTGCGGGTGCTGGATGGCTCAGATCTCTTCTGAGTAGGTATTACGTCTACCGACCCTAACCTGGCCTTCCTCTTCCTTCTCTTCTTATCTTTTTGACTTCTCTCCGACATCGCGCTGTCTGACGAAGCGTCACGACGATGAGCTAACTCTTCTTCTTCGATATTGACGCCAGTCCGCTGTTCTTGAGGAACGCTAACATCCGTGACTGAGACTTCTCTGTGCGTCATACCACTGCAAGGTGGCCATGGTGATGGTGATACAAGCCTACTTGCAGCTTTGCTGTATGTATGATCTGAATTTACTTTTGTCACCTCTTTACCTCGATATATCAACCTAGCCTTTCGGTACGTACAGTTTTCTTCTGCCATTAAACGCCTTATCTCCTTTTCCTTTATAAAAAAAGGACACGTTTTGTCCAATGCCATGTGCGGCCCCTTGCAATTTACGCACTTGTACACCTGAGTTGGACAATTAACATGACCCAGCCCGCATTTGGGGCAGATAATCTTCCTTGTAGGACAAAATTTAACTAAATGCCCAAACTTCCAGCAACCTGAACACTGTGAAACTGGAAATGTATACGAATCTACCTTGAATCTGCAGCCATAACCGTAGACATACTCCGGCAAGGTAGAACCTTTGAAGCAAAGACGTATCGTTTCACAATCTATCCACTTCCCTTCATCTGATTGACGTCTTAATCTTATGGCTTGGGACGTCAATGAAAGGCGAGGGTTATCGACTGACTGGTTTATTAAAATCAAAACGATCCTACCTGCCACCTTACATATTAGTGACACAACGTCACATCTTTTCCCCTCTAAATCTTCTACTTATCCATAACTAGCGACCCGCCCTCGCTTCGCTTCGGTTTATTTGAGTTTTCTATAACACACGTACAGTCGCCATCAGATATATCGGAGCGGCCGAGGTACTCAAATATTTCTGAGCAGCAATAAATTTCAATAAATTCTTTACGGTAAATAAGGTCAATAAGATCTCAACATCCAATTAGCCACAAATATATGAGCAGTGGTTTTTCAATTCAATCTGAACACACAACGAGACAATAATATCTGAAAGCACAACTCGTCAAAGTTATCTGCACAGACAGGGTGATCATAAATATCTGAACATTTAGGGAAAATATACCTTAAATCACTTAGCATACAGTTTAAAATTCTTTAACGTACTACGCTGGAATACATTTTCTACACAACCACCATTCGGTTTTATCAATGTCAAAACTAAAAAGAGTTTTCTGCTGGATGTAGGGTGTATACACTGCCTGGCCTGAGATAGAGCGTGACGTCATCGTGATACTAATGGCGTCCTTATCTTACTCGTACTGTGCGAATCGTGCGGTATGCATGTGTCGCCCGGACTCTGTATGGCCGTTTATACAAAATCAAAGACCATCTTTTTGTATTTTTTTTCTATTTGGAATCATCAAGAAAATTGAGCGGTACGGAGGCTTGAACTCACTATGTTTTGTTTTTTTTTGTAGTTTTGAAAACTAACGAGTTTCTATAAATATTGATGATAAGTTTGTTTCCAGGTTTCATTTAAAAAAAAAAATGAACATGAATTCTTAATAAAATACAAAAAATAAGCACAATTGAGGATTTGAACTCTGATGCAACGGTATATATAAATTATGATTTCTAATTACTAAACCGCTAGGCCATGGGGACTGACACAATAGTGGATGAAATATTGCAAAGCATTCGTACCTATTGGCAGCTAAGCAGCTTCAATATTACATATTTGCATTTGATAATACACGCTGTGAATTATATGCAATGACAGTTATGGTACCGTTTTTGTGAATTGCCAAATATTTTATTCAAATGTGTCTCTTGTGAAGACCGTGAAGTTGCTTTTCGCAGATTTATATTTTGTATACCTACCTACTTATTTTGTAAAAGGAAAATTCATTACATCTGTACGATTACATTTAAACTGTATGCCTAGTGGTTTAAGGTATATTTTCCTTAAATGTTCAGATATTTATGATCACCCTGTCTGTTCAGATAACTTTGACGAGTTGTGCTTTCAGATATTATTGTCTCGTTGTGTGTTCAGATTTAATTGAAAAACCACTGCTCATATATTTGTGGCGAATTGGATGTTGAGATCTTATTGACCTTATTTACCGTAAAGAATTTATTGAAATTTATTGCTGCTCAGAAATATTTGAGTACCTCGGCCGCTCCGATATATCTGATGGCGACTGTACATAAAACAAAATTTATTATACATAAAAACCTTCCTATTGAATCACTCTATCTACTAAAAAAAACCGCATCAAAATCCGTTGCGTAGTTTTAAAGATCTAAGCATACATAGGGACAGACAGCGGGAAGCGACTTTGTTTTATACTATGTAGTGATATCAAACAATGAGGTGACTAAACAATGCTACTCTAACCAGTGCGTAACTGTACGTTTAGCTCGGTTAAACGCACGCAGTGCCCGAGCCGACGCGTTCGCTGGCGCGGACGACGGCGGCCAGGTCGGCGGCGACGTCGCCGGCGCCCGGCGCGCCTCGTCCTCCGCCCCATCGCACGCGTCCTCAAACATGTCACCTTCGGCCTCCTCATCGACCTGCTCGTCATTTGTTACAGGGTCCTCGGGGACCGCGCTCGTGCGGGACAACGAATATCTATTTTTACATTCAGCGGAAACCAGCTGATCGACGTGCCTACTCCATTCCGTTTTGTTACCTAAGTACTTCCACTTTGTAAGAAACCGGCCCCGTTACTTTGACCACTTTGCCTTCCGCCCATTTGTCCCCCCTCGCGGTGTAATCGCGAGCTAACACTGCATCGCCGACTCGGAACTGGCGCTCGGTCCCCTGCAAGCGCGCGACCTTCCGCTCCTGCGCGTCCCGCACCACGGCGGCGGCGTCAGGGCGCAGCGCGTCGAGCCGGCTGCGCCGGCGGCGACCCTGCAGGGCCACCGCCGGCGAGACCCCGGTCGTCGCGTGCTCGCAGTTCCGATATTGTAAAAGAAATCGGTTTAACGCAGTATTAACGTCGTCCCCTTCATGTAACGCCCGTTTTAAACATTTCTTCACCGTCTTGACCGCGTTTTCCGCTGCGCCGATACCTTGAGGTCTATAAGGAGCCGAAGTTACATGCTTGATACAATTTTGATTACAATAAGTATTAAATTATTGTTAATTATTTCATGAACGGTTCCAATTTCCCGATAGGCATTATAACACAATGATTATTAGCACAAAAGACATACATACATACATACATAAACTCACGCCTTTATTCCCAGAGTGGGGTAGGCAGAGCTACAGAATTACCAACAACTCTAAAAACTTGTTAATAATTCTGTAACCACCTTTTGCACACTTAGGCGAAGATGTTTACAAAAGACAAAAGAACAAAAATGATCCCATCTTCGTCGTCAGTGGGTCGTCAATGAAAGGCGAGGGTTATTGACTGACTGGTTTATTAAAATCAAAACGATCCTACCCGCCACCTTACATATTAGTGACACAACGTCACATGGCTGAGACTATTTCAGGTTTGGCCGTAAATGTGCTTAGGATTTCGGCAATATCTATGTCTAAATCAATATGCTTTACAACTCCCTAACACAATTCAGACTCAAAAGTCAGTTGACACACCTGCAACCCATATCAGCCAGTTTTTTGCAATCCAAGAGTTTTTGCGCTTGTTCCTTCCGGCTCAGCAAAACTAAAACTTTAAAAGGACCTTTATGCCTTATTTTAAGTATCCCGTCGATGTTTTCTGCTCTTAGGAGTTTAGCAAGAGCGATCTGCTTAGGAAGCTCCTCTTTGCAGGTAATACAAACTTCAACCAAATTGTCACTCTCTTCCTCACCAGTTGATGTAATCTTCTTCTTTTTCCGGCTTCTAACGGTAGTAAATCCATCATCCTCAATGCTGTCGACTGCCTTCTCATCCCTGCTATCATTATCTACTGGCCTGTGCCTTTTCTCCGCGGAACGAGGAGCCTCGTCACCATCACCACGCCATTCAAACTCTACATCCTGCTGCAGCTCTTCAGCTTCCCCAAAACTATCTCCGCTCAAATATTGCATCATCGAAGTCACACTCATCGTAAAAATAAAGCATTAATGACGATCGGCAAAAATTCCCTGCCTCGTCTGACGAAGGCCAATATCAATCGGTAATTTTACTTTATGATAATTAATAAAAAATAATTTCAAAATTACCGTCCATGACACACGATTTTCAACCCGTCTATAGTGAAAATAATAATAATCGAAGAGTATAGTATCAGGCCCAGGGAGCGCACTTTTGGTGCCGATGACAGGCCGATGACGCAATTTCAGATATAGGATGCTTGAAATTTACGTTATGTATAAATATCGTTGTTCACCAACTAATTTAACTGACTGTTTTCTTAGCTGACCCTTACCATTCGGCATTTTGTCATCCGTCAAAGCTCTAATCGTCCGTTTAACGTTTGGTGAAGCACTAAGTCAAATAATGATTTAAATTAACGTGATAGCTAATGTAAACGTTTAAATAACTTACAACACGATACACAAAACATATTTAATAGTGTAAAATGCACACAGTTTAATCTACCCATAAAAGGTCAATGATAAAACAAAACATGCAATTCCGACGCATTTCGAAGCACAGCATTGCAGCACGTTTAAAATTTTGACAGAACTCTGTATCTTCACTGTCATTTGAGATATAAGATTCATATAAATATCTTTGCTGGCCTTTCTTTATTAAGTCGCACATCTGGATAACGGTTCCAATTTCCCGCTTAAGTAAATAAAATAACACAGATCGACACATCTTGGTTCTTAGAAATAGGTAGGTAATTCTATATTCATTATACACGTTTTGTTAGAGTTTTTTTTTTATTTTTAATAAAGGTTTTTTTCTTATGTGCCAGTTAGGTACAACTTAAATAATGAAAAAAGGTTAATTATATGTAAAACGATATATTTTTGAAAACTAACTAATTTTTGCTTACCATTTGTAATTATATGTGTACAGTTCTATACAGCTAGTAATTTACGGATATGATATTTTATACAGTTTATATACAGTTAGTTATTACGGACATTATTAAACTTCGATTCATAATTAATAATTAGAATCTGTTCTATATTTCTCGGAGTCAAATTACACCGCGTGCTGGAAAAAATCCATTTTAAAATTGAAAATGACCTTTCAACTTCAACCGATGTAATTGGAGCATACTTTAAAAAAGGCCAAAGATCCATTTTTTCTGTGGTTTCATTCAGACAGATTTCCTTGTTATCATTTAAGGCGGCAATTTTTTCCATAGTTCGTAGTCCCTTGTTTTTCATTAATACTAATATATGTGTTCTATATATGTCTTTTCCTTTTTCATGTAAACAAATCTTGGACAGCTTTGCTGTTACAGTTTTAATCACATCCAATGACTCTGTCAGCAAAAGGTTAGAGTTCTGCATATGTTGAGTGGATTCAACCAAAACGGTGCAATTTTCCGTTATGAAAAATATATTCTGTCTTAGATTTGGTTTCTTAATTGCTAATTTTGCACGCCTTACTTTAACCGCTGTTCTTTCGTTTAGAGCATTAATAACATTAGTGATCTCCTCCAAATATTTTCTGTAGTACATGCAGGCCTCAATCCACGTATTCCATCTTGTTATAATCGGTCGTGGTGGTTTTGGCATGTCAGGGTAAAGCTGTTTTAATACTCTCACTCTTGAGGGGGATTTTAAAAATACCGATTTTATACTTGATATTAATTCATTCACATCGTCGAATAAGCCTCGCACTGTCTCCGCGACACGGTTGAGACCATGGGCTACACAAGTTACGTGTGTCATGTTCGGGAAAAGGCTGTTTAGTGTCCGGCCTGCCTTTATCATATAAGCAGCTCCATCAGTAAGCAATAACGCCACTCTTTCGTGATAATTGTCATTTTGAAAGAGATTTTTTAATGAGTTAACTATCAAATCCTTAATAGTTTAATTATTCGTTCTTTCAAGAACTTGACAAGCGATTATATGAGGTCTGCTTGAATTGGTCCCCTTAAGTGCTCCAACGATAACATTAGCAACATTTCGTTGTGTTTGGTCTTTTGTTTCATCTACACTTACGTAAATATAGGAATTACCAATATCTTGCCGTATGGAAGTGAAAGTTTCGTCATACTTTTTTGGTAAATACCGTAATCTTAGGTTTGATTCTGACGGTATATTCACCGTATTTGCATAATTCCCACCAATGCATTTTTTAAGGAAATCGACAAAGTTCTTATTTTCTAGTTGTTTCCAAGGAATATTTGAAGCTATCATAAAATTAGTTAAATCCATGTTAAAAACATATTGTGTTTTTTTCTCTCCTTCTCGTTCTAAGTGGCTCTTTGTTTTCAAATGCTTTTCAATGTTACTTACTTTTGATGTTAAATTTTTCTCACAGCAGGAGCAATAAACTTGTTTACTATTTACTACCAGACAAGGAAACTCCTGACAATATGCATTTACAGATTCCATTGCGATTTAGGTAATTCAATAGCAATGCAATAATGATTGTTACGAATTAATTAATTAATTATTGGCTCTAACCATCTTCTTCTAATAAAAATGTCATGTGTCACTTAATTATGTTTTTAATATATGTCCTAAGTGTCAATATCAGTAAACCGAAGAGGTTGATAAGTAGGTAGTCAATACTCATTCAATACTAATATAAAATCATGCTATATGTAGTTTGACGTCACCGGCCCGTCATCGGCACCAAAAGTACGCTCCCTGAGTATCACAAACCTGACCTAGGTACAAAGTCTACAAACAACTCAATCCCGAATGCGAACTTTTTGATCAAGTGACGAGGTTTTATTTATACCTTTACGGTATCTACATTGATAATGTCAAGTTGTCAAATACTTACCCAATAGTCTGTGGTTGTCAAGTCAAGGTCATGTCAAAAGTTTTGAACAAATTAAGTTACTACAGGGGCCATTTGCAACGTTAAAAGATGGCGGATGTGTAATTTGTTTTAGTTTTATTTTTTTGTGTATTTAGGTGTTCAAAGTTCTTTTCTGATAGTGATTTGTACTTTTTATGCCATTGTGTTGCACAGTGATTGAAAACTTGGACTTATTTCGCGTATCTGGCATCTTTCTTCTCGTTACAAGTGGACTCGAAGTGGTACATAGGTTAAAACTATCTTGACCTCTGTCCTACAAACTACCGAACAACGTCGCCCCCAATCTTCCCAGAGAAGATTGGATTGTACTTTATTGCTATATTGATTTATACTTATATACACTTGACACTGGCGAAATCACTAATTCGTGGAAACGCCATAGCCCGGCGGTAGTAGCTGTTGAAGTCGCCGCGGGGCAAAAAAAAAAAAAAAAAAAGTTACTACAGATTAAGATTACAATATTACAATGGAAAGCTTAAATTACTATTGCCATGCATTGCGTTAACGTTACTGTGAGATGATATTACCTACTTTGAAGCACGAAAAAGAGTAAGCTGAGGTTAAAACCGTCAACGATAACATACCACGGGCATAATCATCCATCAGTTACTAGCCGAGTTATTGTAAATATTGTGTACTTAAAAAAGCATGCGGGATAACCAGGGCAGCAGCCTGCAGAGCACAAGGTCAAAGTGTGGCCGTATTCTCGATTATCGACAGAACAAAGCATTTTCTAACACTAACAGAACGCCCTATGACCGGCACCGGAGGAGCTGTTTGGCGTTTATCATGAAGACTGTAGGTACAACAACAACTAAAAGAACACACAGTCATTTAAATAACTGTGCTCATTCTTTGGACTCAATAAACACATGATCTTTTTCTTGTTGTTAATAATGTTATTTGCGTAGTTTACGTTTTTAGACGATATTTTTTTAAACTTTTACATAAACGTGCGTTTATTTAAGTGTTTAATAATTTAGTTTAAGTGTAGGTAGTAACTTTAACGTAATCTTTGAAGAACACAAACGTCTCCTTTTATTGACGTGTGTGTGACAAACGTTCGCGTTCGCGCCACGTTTAACGAAGTATTCCGAGTAGACACGATCATTAATTAACGATTGGCTTGAGGTGCGTATGTATATTGCTGGTCAATTAACTTTGTTAGAGAATAACTTTTTTTTTTATTTTTTTTTTTTATCTTTAACCACTTGGAAACGTTTACTGATAAGTTAAAAGACCTATATTTTAATTTATTGCTCCTGTTACAGGACACACCCTGTAGGTATATATACCATAGATATTGCAGAAATTTTCGCTGAGTGTTTGCACTTATGGGACCTCTTTATACATAGAAGTTAAGATGCCGTATAGTGCCCGGCCGTTATGAAGTCAATCCTGACACATTGCACAACTATGAAGTTCCTGATTATTGTCAATGTGAACCGTGAACCTCAGGCGAAAAATGTTAGACTTGCTTGTTGCGTGTGACAGAATAGTGTGGCAACAATACCACACAATATGTATATCGATTCGCGTTAAAAAGTTCGTATAGCAAAAATATTGTCTATGATATTATGCATTAATAAAAAATATTTTTTTTATAATAAAATTAATTCTAGGTAATATTCCATTTCAACACCAATAATATTTGAATAAATGCGTACCTATGTTTCTTTATTAGTAACCTCTATAAACATAACTTTTTTCAAGGTTGATGTCTATCTACCTAGAGAATTAAAACATTTTGTATTTGAATGCAAATTTATTTTTTAGTTTTTCATACTTCCTGTCAATCAATTTATAGAACGTCAAAATAATAAAACGATTTGTATTGCCTTGAGATTGCTTCCAACGGTTGATAATTTTGTGACTGATTTTGCCTATAGATACTGCTTCACCCCCTGCCCCTTGCTTGTAATCTTGGAATTCGAAAACGCTTACTATTTGGACTTGCTAAAATGCCGAAACGATCGAAGAAATTCGTTCTTAACAGTCAGTCTCGTGAGATTGTCATACGTGTTCGTAACTATTTTGAACGAGAAGCTCAAAACGGCGGACCGATATTGCCCGTGACATCGGTGTTGGATCGAGTTGCAGATGCTCTCGATAACAGCAAAAAAACTATCATAAAAATCACAAAAGAAAAATTGGGTGAGACTGGCATGGAAGATAACGTTCTACATTCTCCCAAAAAGAAAAAAAGAGCGAAACTTACCGACATAGATAATTTTGACGTTGACGCTATCCGTAGTCATATTTACAAATATTACTCACGTAAAGAGTACCCAACTTTATCGAATTTAGTGCAGACATTAAAAGAAGCTGGCTTATTTTCCGGATCAGAAAAATCGCTGTCAAAGATATTAAAAATTATTGGATTCCGATACAAACAATGCGACAAACGAAAGGTGCTAATGGAAAGATCCGATATTGCCATGAAAAGGGTTGATTTTTTACGCGAGATAAAAACCATAGAAGATTGGGATAATGTCGTTTTTTTGGACGAAACGTGGCTAAATGCCAATCACACAGTTAGTCGCTCGTGGAAGGACGATACGGCGGCATCGACATCCAAAGTCCCAACCGGAAAAGGAGCCAGACTAATAATATGTCATGCTGGCAATGCCAGAGGTTTCATCGACAACAGCTTATTGGCCTTTGCGTCTAAAACCACCGGTGACTACCATGAAGACATGGATGGTGAAAAATTTACGCAATGGTTCACTAATATGCTGACTAGCCTTTCTGAGCCATCAGTTATTGTTATGGATAATGCACCTTACCACTCCATGTTACTTGACAAGCCACCTTCAAATTCAGAAAAAAAAGCCAATCTCATAGCATGGCTTCAAAAAAATGGTGTAGATGCAAGTATGACTATGTTGAAAGGAGATTTAATTAGATTAATGGATATTCACAGACCGAAACAAAAACGATACGTCATTGATGAACTAGCACTGCAACATGGCCACCGAGTCATTCGTATACCGCCTTACCACTGTGAGTATAACGCCATAGAATTGATATGGGCACAAATTAAAGGATATGCGGCAAGTCACAATACTGAACCTCCATTTTCCACAGCGAAAATGATGAAATTATTAGAAGAGGCATGCAATCACGTAACCAAAAATAACTGGGAAATGGTAGTAAATAAGATTAAAGCCAAAATAAGGGACGATTACAACAGAGACATTAAAATTGACAGTATTTTAGATAATGACTTTGAGTTAATAATTAATACAAACGATTCCAGTAGTGATAGGTGATGGTGGTTCGGAAAGTGAAGTATCAGTATTATGTACATATTAAAGTAATGACTATAAATATTATCTCTAATGTTTTTTTTCCTTCATATACATCTGATTAATATTTTTTATTATAGCTGTAGAGAATTGCATTCAACTCGACTCACGCTTGACTCAAATTTTATCGATACAATGATCGAACGTGTAACAGACAACCCTAGAGAATGTGTCAGGATTGACTTCATAGCGGCCGGACACTATAATAATAATCTCAAATTTTCAAGCACAGTTGCGAAATAAACATATCCGAGGAAAAGTTATAAATTTTATTATATAAGTACATTAAGTTTAGCGCACTCGTAAAATCAATTTCTAAATTAGGCAGCCTTATACGTTCGATCTCATCGGCAGAAGCCATGCTGCCAAATTGAAAATGCACGCGCTAAAAAGTGTTTTGTTGTCTCTGACATGACTACTAACTCGCCGCTGCGACATTTACTCGTTCGTTCGACCGACCGCGTTTATGAGAGAATGGCGGGGCTCACCGGGACGTGGACCACTACGGAGTCGAAGACATTCTCCGCAACATTCATCTTCGCCTAGTAGATCGCAACCAGGATCTTGAGCATGTAGCCTAATATCTAACTGGACACAGTACATTCCCCAAGTATGCTGGTAATGTTGTAACCACTTTCATTTTTCAACCCTCCATTCCAGACCCCTTTTCAATTATAAAATTTTATTTTTATTTTTCTTACTTTTAGTAAAAACACAGATGCGAGCAAGCAACTTGTACAACTTTGCCAAATTCCAAGTTGATAGCATTAGTTGCTGAGAAAACCTGCTGTGATATACAGACAGACAGACAGACAACGAAAGCTCACCGTAAAGCTCTAGTTTCCTAAGATAGCGGTGCCGACATAGCGGCCGTATGTACCTACAGCGGTGATTGACACCGTAATGTCTAATAAGTAATAATATTATAGCGGCCGTAATATTACGGCCGCTTTAAGACGGCACGGCTATCGTAGGAAACCAGAGCTTAAGGGTTCCTTTTTTACTATTTTGGTACGGAACCCTAAAAATTTACAATACTCTTGCGTTAGGGTCCTCTATCGATTGAAAGACGACTCTACTAAAACTAAATAGGTTGACAACAAGGAACCTTCTCAACTGTCCAGTGAATCCAGTAATTGATTAGAACAATTCTTGCATTAACACCATCTGTGATGGCTTTCCAAATTACTGGGTAGTTTGAAAAAAAGGTATTTGAAGAATTTCAATATGAGCGCCATCTGTGGTGGCTTCTCGGAATTAATTCACAGTTCAGATAACAGAAATACTTTCACCTTTTTGTGTAAGAGGGCGCTTTTATTGAAATAAACCGACGATGCGTGTTTGTTGAGTCTAATTAAATCGTAAACCGTATTGTTCCTATGGCCAGAATCACCCCACGAACATCCGACGTGTTGGTAATCAACACGTTGCACATCCGGTGTCGACACGTTGTGTCACGTCGCGTTTCAATAGTGTGCTCCGGCCACCGATGATTGTTTGACAAACTAAAGATTATTACACTATTATTTAAATGTCTGCGTTTTAAGAGAATTATGAGGCGACGCTTTAACTCAATGTTTTTTTTCAGGTTTTGCTTCTCACCCCCTGAATCAAGTCCAATGAATATGTTGTACTTACGTTACAGTTTTTTTTACAACCTTTTATTTAACTTTCGTAGGTACGGCCAAATCTTGCAAGTTAAATTTGACCTACTTACTTCCCAGTTTCCGAAGAAGCTGTCAATTAATAATAATTACATGTGTAAATTGGATGACAATGCTGTGATCAATGATCTAGTGATAGAGTGGGAAGGTGGCGATAAGATCTCTGCTATATTTTTAAGCTGGGACTCATTAGTTTTGTCTTGTTAAGCAGATAAAAAAAAGTACAGTCAATAAATATTTTAATTTGTTTCTTCTTAATAAATAGTTTCTGTTATTATATAATAAATAATAAATATTTGAGATTACAAGTTCATATGTATTTCTTATACAATGACAGTCAAGTTGGAAAACAACTATGGTAGAAATCCGTGGCCATAGCCATTCGTCAAGGAGATGGTATATAACACTCCTCCGCCGTGATTCCTAGAAATCGACGGAGCAGGGCAGTAACTGATCCCGGTGCCGTATCCAGACCAATCCGCCCTCTGTTCGTACCTCGTAGTGCACCTTGCCGAGACGCTCTCCCAAATGCCCACTTCTTGCCTGACACCGAGTAGTCCCGGGCTTGGATCTTGTTCCCAGGGGTGAAACTTGTACTGTCATGCGGCTGATCGAGTTGTGGGCTGGTCTTCGGCGGTGCTCGTATTTTCGCCACCAATCTTGTCCTGACTTCTCTCCCAAACATAATCATATATGGTGACAGGTCAGAGATAACAGGGGTAGCCCGGAGAAAACTCTTTACCGAGCGGACGTTTTGTAGTAAACCAGGCCTCTCCCCCTCTAATTTCAGTAACGATTTCTTAATGGTTTGCACAAATCGTTCAGCCTGACCGTTGGTCGCGGGGTGATACCGTAAAACCTTACAACTTTGCCCTTTGAACATAACTTTGCCCTAGTCGTCACTTTTGAATATAACCGAAATAAATCAAAAAATATCAAACGCACACCTTATTTTCAATCTGTGGTAGAAAGTTAAACATATCGCTGGCAAGACCGAGTAACGGCTGACCCCCCGCCATGCTTTAGTCACTCGTCAGACGGCTGCGAACACAGTAGTGTATTTTGGTGGGCCAAAAAGTGCGAAAAAACTTCTGTGGTAAATTCACCTACGACGTCCCAACAGGTATGTACTTTTGACTGTTATAACTCTATAGTTAGTAATCGCTACAGACAAAAACTCAACACTGTATCTCAATTAATTTCTGAGTTATGGCGGTGGGCAATGTTATATGCTAATTCCGGGAGTGCTGCTCGCAACATTGCCCAGCACAATTTCACCGTTAGGGTTGTCACTCAAGACGTGATAACGGAATTAAAAGGACAACTATATGCATATCTGAATTATTCATTTTATTTTTGATTATATTGCAACATCACACCGTTGTTTCTGTTAGAATGTCATTTGTTTATTGTACATGTTACGCCATTTTTTTGTTTAATTCGTAATTATAATCTGTTTTTTTTCACTATAAAGTACTGCCCATAGAAATTACTACGTGGTGCTCATTTGTTTCTTGCATAGAACTTGTATGGCAAGGTACTTTGTACCATAAAAACCGAGTATAGTAAAAATATTGTTTTTTAATGATGAATAAGTATTTCTGAGGTAATTTGATTTTATGTTATTAATAAAAATCTGATTCTTAATGAGCCTATTATTTATATTTTAAAAGATGCTTACAGCTAAGATTAGACTTTCTTCATTTATACAGACTTAAACACATTACCCTCCTTTAGGTTTCGACTTAGTCGCGTAAAATAAAAAATTGACAACCCTAATTGACTTTAATTTTTGTATGAAGGTGTCACAAAATCGATTCACAACTTTGCCCACCGAATTTAAGTGGAGAATCCGACGTCAAAAAAGACTTTTAATTATATGGAATGAGGTCATAGTTAATGTATATTATAGGTTTTTAAGGACCTGATGATAAAGTCGTCGATGCCAAAGTTATTAGCGTTTATACAAAAGTGGGCAATGTTGGAAAAAAGTTTTTTTTTTGGCCCGCAGCTTTGAGAGGCATTTTTACCAATAAAAAGGCGTATTTTTGTATTCTATTCATAACAGACACCAAGAACAGAGTCCAAAGGTGTTATTAGTACAGACTTTTAATTCAAAAAGTTATTGTAAACGTGAAAAAAATAGCAATAATTGCAAAAAGCGGGCAAAGTTGTATGGTTTTACGGTATAAGGTAATCCAAAAATGTCAAATAATTCATCTAATTTCCGAATGCAGAATGAACTGGTCATGGTTTTTGTTGGAATTATTTCTACCCATTTGGAAAAGGCGTCCACAACAATGAAGAGTTGATAACCAGATATAGGACCTGCAAAATCAATGTGTATTCTTTGCCAGGGCCCTGTAGGATCTTCCCAATGATGAAGGGCGGCTTTCGAGGGTTCATTCTGCTCTAGTCTACAGGTTCGACATGATTTAACTTTGTTATCGATATCTTTATCGATGTTTTTCCAATATACAAAACTGCGTGCGAGCAATTTAATCTTCAATATTCCAATGTGTCCGGTATGAAGTTCTTCCAGAATTTGTTGCCGTAGTTTCTGCGGAATCACAACTTGTGCCCTTCAGGATACAGTCATTCTGTAATGTTAGTTCATTCTCTTTGTATCCGGAATCCCTGAGCGACGATCCTGATTGGATAGTCTGTAGTAAGTTTCGTAATTCGGGATCGTCTTTTGTTTCCTTGGAAATTATCTCTGGTGATATATTTATAGCATTTATCTGTTTCATCTGGAATATGTAATGTTGGTCGATGTGGTTGTCTTTAACCTTTTCTACAGGAAAACGTGAAAGGTAATCAGCGTTGCTGTGCTTTGAAGAACATCTGTACTCAATATTGTAATCAAATCCAGAGAGAAAAAGTGCGTAATGAAATAGTCTCATCGTGCTTAAGGCTGGTAAAGTTCGGTGCGGATGGAAAATGGACGTAAGTGGTTTGTGATCAGTGATTAGAGTAAATTTTCGGCCGTAGCAGTAGTGGAAAAATTTCTTTAAACCCCAGAAAATGGCAGTAGCTTCTTTATCAATTTGGCTATAATTCTTTTCGCTAGTGGTTAAGGTTCTAGAGGCAAATGCTATTGGTTTTTCTGAACCGTCCGGTAATTTGTGGCTAAGAACCGCACCAAGCCCAGTCGGGGAAGCGTCCGTCGCCAGCACGAGCGGTTTATTTGGATCAAAGTGCATCAAGACTCTTTCGCTTAGTATCTGTTTTTTTTATTGAAACTTTTTTCACAAGCTGGAGACCAGATGAATTTTGTAGTTTTCTTCAAGAGCTCGTTCAAAGGACTAGTGATAGCTGCAAAATTAGGTATAAATTTATTATAATAATTGGCCATGCCTAAGAAGGTTCGTAGCTCGTTCACATTTGTCGGACGTTCTACATTTGAAATTGCTTTGATTTTATCTCGATTCTTATGTAATCCATCTTTGTCGATTGTATGTCCTAAGTAATTGATACTGCGTTTGAAAAAGTGACACTTTTCTTTATTGACTCGTAAGTTACTTTCTTTGAGTTTTTGTAAGACTTGTCTAAGTCTAAATAACAGCTGTTCTTCTGTAGAGCCTTGGATTATTATGTCGTCAAAAAAACACTTTACTCCGTCAAGTCCCAGGAGTAGTCGGTCCATAAACTTTTGCCAAAGGCTCGGTGCTACTTTGACTCCAAACATGAGTCGATTTACCTTAAATGTTCCTTTGTGAGTGCTTAAGGTTTGTAATAGTGCACTTTCTTCGTCCATTACCATGTTGAGATAGGCCTGAGAGATATCCAAAGTGCAGAAAATTTGTCCGCCGTTCATCTCGGCTAAAATATCTTCGATTATTGGGATTGGATATTGTTCGTCTTTTATTACTTTGTTCAGGGTAATTTTGTAGTCGGCACACAGCCTGATGCTGCCATTAGGTTTAACAATCGGTACTACTGGTGTGCCCCATTCCGCGTGATCAATCTTAGTTATGATTCCTTGTTTAGCAAGTCGGTCAATTTCTTCGTCAACTTTAGCTCGTAATGCGTAGGGAATTCTGCGTGGTTTAATAAAGACCGGTTGTGAATTTTCTTCAAGAGTCAGGTGTGCTCGAACGTTCGGAATTTCGCCCAAATTTGAATTAAATACTGTGGATTCGTATTCTTGGAGTAATTCTTCAAGTTTTGGTGCCTTCTCGTGAGCTTCGAGAATTCTCATATCTGCAAGTTCAACGTTGAATTCTTTCATCCAATTCCTACCCAGAATGGGCTCCACGTCCTTGTTAATTATGTATAGTTTTCCATAAAATGTTTGATTTTTGTAGCCGCATTTTACAAAGGTCACTCCGATTGGTTTAAATACTTCGCCTGTGTACGTTCTAAGTTTCATGTTTGTATCAAATAATTTTTTGTCGATATTGAGTTTCTTATAATCTTTAAGCGACATTGTAGATAGCGTTGCACCCGTATCGAATTCCATATTGATTTTGTTCCCTTCAATTTCAATAGTTATCATAAATTTATCCAGAGTGTCGCTCTTAATTAGATTTATATCCACGATGCTGTCGGTACTGCGGCTACTCGAAGGGTTATCCAATATATTTGTGTTGTTACTTCCTGGTTTTTGTAGACAAACACGGGCTAGATGGCCCTCCTTTTGACAGTTGCGGCATGTACTTTTTATTGCACCGCACTCATTTGCCTTGTGATCGTCTTTCCCGCAGCGGAAACATTTGCCCCGTAGGTCCTTTATAGTAATCGGAGATCTTTTTATCGCGGAGTATTGAAATTCCTTGCGTACTTTTGAAATTTTATTGATGTTATCCAATGAGGGTTTATGAAATGATGTCGACATAGTTGAGTTTTCGTTTTTCCCCATTTCCATGGATATGGCAGTTTGTATTAATTTCGAAAACAGTGAAGTGTCTTTTTCTTGTAAGAGTTTCGTGCGAATTTCTCCGTCTTTTAATCCTCGTATGAATTGGAGCGAAAGAAATGCGTCCAGAGTTGGTTTATCGCAGTGTAAGCATTTAAATTCACAATTTAGAGATAATCTTTTTAGTTCTGATGCAAAGGTCGACACTGTTTCATCCGGCTGTTGTAGTCGAGATATAAAGGTATGTTGAGAGGCCCATTTGCTCGGTTTCGGGTCGATAAAATCATCTAAAATTTGTGTAAGTTCTTCAAAGGTCTTGCAGGTTGGATCGTCCGGTGAGCATAGATCATAAATTCTTTCATGTATATCGGGAGGCAAAGTAGATAAGAAGGTATACATTTTCGTCTTAGGGTCAGTTATGTTGTTCAACATAAGATAGACAGATAGTCGTTTTGTAAAATTCTTAAAAGATTATTTTTCGTGAAAAGGCTGGAAGTTGAGTCTAGGCCGAGGTTCAAGTTGATGACGTGTTGTAGTCGTATCTTGGTTCGTTCCAGGATTCGGTGATGGTGTAGGAGGTTTGTAGACATTCAGTAATCGTAATATTTTTGTGCGTAATTCAGTGTAAATTTCGTCCACTTCGTACCTGTGTTTGACTTCAGATTCCAGATCTTCGTCTTCGGTCTCTTGTCCTATCTGGTTCTGAATATTCTGTAACCCTTGGTACGTATTTTGTAAGGTTTGTAAACGTGTGTCTAATTCTTCGTAAGTATATGTGGTTCTTTCTTGTTGAAACGCATGATTTGTCTTTGTAAGAATACCCCGAAGGGTAGCTCGAGTACGTTTACCTTTTTTAATTCGAATATACTCGCCATTTGTTATGTACACAATAATAAATAATAAATATTTGAGATTACAAGTTCATATGTATTTCTTATACAATGACAGTCAAGTTGGAGAACAACCGTTGCTATGGTAGAAATCCGTGGCCATAGCCATTCGTCAAGGAGATGGTATATAACAGTTTCTTAACGTGCAGTCCTAGTTTTTCATTATATCAATGTACAACATATGAAGTATTAAATTGGCCTAGGTTTTAAAGGGACAAACACGTAATCGCGTTTTATACACCGTGTTTTTTTTGATTTACGATAACTTTAAGGGAACGTACTTTAGGTCAAATAAAGTTAATTTCCCAAAGACAGACAAATGATAACTCTTACGGTTTTAAAGATATTTAATTTTTAAATTTAATCAGTTAATCACGTTGAACTAGTATAAAAGGCTCTTAATTGATAACAACAATTTTCTTTTAATTTCTTATGAGTAAAGAGTTTCCATTTGTTAGGTTTGTATACGCGTCCATGGAATTAGTAAGTACTAACGTACATCTGGAAGGTGCACTACACCGATAACGCGAGCCGAAAGAAATGTACTAAAGCTTACTGCGTCCCTTTCGAAAGGTGACCATATTTGAATGGCAATTTACGGACAAATTAATTTTACAAGCCGGTGGGGCAGTAAACGAAACAATATTTACTTATTCAACTGTTACTCTTATTCTTACTTATTCAACTTACTCCCAAATCGATATCTGTGCATCTTTGGATCTGTGTGGTCTCCGACAACTAATCCGTTGACAAATTGAGGAACAGTAGCCGCCATCTTGAACCTTTTAGTTATTCAACTGATTGTCTCCAAAATCGATATCTGGTAATCGATACGTCAACCGTCAACCGTCAATGAATCCGTGGACAGACTGAGAAAAAGTAGCTGCCGTCTTGAACTTCTTAATAAGAGCAGGTAGAACAAAATACAAGCATTGAAAGCTTTCATACAAAATCTAGTATTAAGTTGTCATTCAAGTGTCAATTTCGAATTATAGGAGACCACACGGAATACACAGATCCCCAAATCCACATACAGGTACATTTCTTTCGGCTCGCGTTATCGGTGGAATGCACCTTCCAGATGTACGTTATTACTTACTAATTCCATGGTTACGCCAACATTGACGTATTATTTGACACTCACTATTAGTTAAGTCTAAAGGCCCTTTTAGAATGATCAAAGATATAACATTCAATAACTTTGTTCTAAACAGATTTTTTTTTTTTTTTTGCTATATAAAAATCTAATCTGCCAATTAGTTTCTATGGATATACCCAGTAATATGCCGAAGTTATCGTAAATCAAAAAAAACACGGTGTATAGAAAACCATTTCGAAGAATAAGTCTCTCGATTCGTTGCAGTTATATTTTAAAACATGTTATGGTGCCCGGCCCGGCAAACTCGAGGGAGGGATCCGGTATCTCAATTACGCGTAGTTATTTTTCCAGTTTCGTTTTTTCGCTTTCGTATTTTTGTATTACTCGGCCGCGATATTCCCCCTTCGTAGTTTTAAACCAGACGTGATACGTTACAACATTGTTGCGGAGCCGCATGACGGGCTTTTTTAAATATCGATATTTTGTTTATAGTCGACGGAGCTCCTACTATTAAATTTATGGATGATTTATTTGGCCTGGCCAAAACTAAAATTCCCCGGAGCTACCTAGCTGTTGCATTGTAATTATAATACGAAAATATAGTAGACAATATAAAAAAATATTAAATAAGGAAAAATGCGACTGGACAAAATTAAGAATTGGGAAAAATGCGACTGAAAACGGATCAATACACTCATTTCCACACAGAACTGACATCATATTTATAATAGTCATTTTAGTGTATAAGTAGCGTCGGTTAATTATGCCTCCTAATTAATATAAAAACATAATGTATCGTTAACATACTCGTATGTTGTTATCGTTAACATAAGTCGGCACGGCCGTACCATCCTTTTCTCGAAGCAGTTCGGGCCATCTTCGACTCCCTATATAACTTCGTTGTGGATTAAGACTGCGCCGAGCGTACGCCGGATGTACAGTGGCGCCCTCACTACTATTATTGTGTTTTCTAATAAACTCTAGTATTTTCTTGAAATTAGTCGGTAGGTTTTTGTACTACAAATGAAAACACAACTTGTAGGGTATATCACATAGTTTAATCACAATTCACCTTCGAGTTATCAACATAACGGAAAAAAGTGGCCACCTTTTCCCGTTAAGCTGACTACTCAAAGGGTAATTGGGATTGTTCATATTTTTTCACACCACCTGCTCGACAATGCCAAATTACATATCATGCAAACCTTACGCAAACCAAATCATTAAAGCCCTTGGCTTTAGCCGGGGTGTAATGTTGTACTGAATCTCATTATAACCCGCTGGGTTGTAATATTTTCACTTTTCATAGTTCTTATTACAATGGCCTTAAAGTCTAATTTCGTAATAAAAGATCAACTAATACTCGAAGGCCGGGCGCGGCGCCTACGCCACCGCCGCGTCGAACCTAATTTGAAAATCGAACATTTTCTAAAATCGAGCTGGCCACGGCAAGCTGAATGGAACACATTTGAAATTAAACAAAAGCCGCGAGTATTGTAAGGCGCTGCAATAAAATACATTGGTGCTAACTGCAAAGTTTTAAATAAATATTGTCTTTCCCACAGGTCTTTCCACAACTGGACTAATGTCTCAAATATCAATTTTCACTTTTCATTTTAATTTACTATAATAAAACGCTGTTTTTAGTAGACTCGCTTTTTTATTGTCTCGCAAAAGGTGAGAAAAGTAGAGTACACTCCTCGGGGATAAAGCTGTTTTCGTCTTGGGTGCGCTTGAACCCCTCACTGCGCTCAGGACTCTTCTTAATTCCCTCGCTTCGCTCGGGAATTAACTCGTAACACCCTCGCTGCGCTCGGGAATTAAATCTGGAGTCCTTCGTTACGTTCATGATTCAATATCGCGCCCGTGACATAAAACTGTGCTTTATCCCCTCGGTGTATAATCTACTATTACAATTACTCCAATTCGAAAACCATTTCGAGGAATAGGGTTTTAAAGCCTTTTTGCATTATTACGTTTTTGAAATATTTATCTATTTTGGATATTTCGACAAAAGTATAATAATTTAACCTTTGTTTGACTTTCTTTTTCGGCTTGAAGCCCTCCTAGGTGTATCTTATGGGTTAGGCGAAAACAGCTTGATATAGTATGTTTAAATACACAAATTAAAAATAATCATGTCATCCATAAAATGTCTGCTAAAATCAACAACGTAACGTCATCGAGACAATGTGTATGGCGATGGGAACAGCTCACACGTCCGTATTTAGTTGTATCAATCGAAATGGGCAAAGATTATGAACAAACGAGTATGGTGTGACACATAACCATGTTTTTTATCGAGCTTGTTTTACTTCCATATAAAATGTAGTTTCAACCTTGGGTACTCGCATACAAGTGGGTACCTACTATTGAGTAGATTTAGTACAAGTAATATGCACACCTAAGCTTACTTAAGGGTTAAAAAAACCGGGCAAGAGCATGTCGGACCATGCTCAGTATAGGGTTCCGAAGCCGTAACGACAAACACAAAAAACTATCTCAAAAATCAACATGTATGAACCAATTTTCTATTTAAAGTTATTTGGCGCTGTCTTAGATGATTTTTAGTAGGTATAAACCCGTTAGTCGCCTGTATCTCAGGAACTAATTAAGTCTACTTAGTAATGATTCTTTTTCTTATAAATTCGTATATAATATCTCAAACAAGAGCCAAGCTTTTAAGTGTGAGATCAGTATACCTATGTAGGTAGTTAGGTATCTAAACTGCTTCAAACCGACTTTAAATTACAATAAAAGTTAAATCTTTTATATAGTAATTAATAGAAATTGAAAAAAAAACAAGGTCCAGTAAATATAATTTTAAGTTTTCCAAACGATACTCAACTCAAATCAATAATCTAATCGAAAATTTGTAAACTTTCAGATCGCAAATCGCAAACTTGTAGGTAGCATTCCGGGGCACGTCCAAACAGCATCTAGGCGCTCGCGCTTATGAGCGCGGCTGTCGCTCGATTTGTTGCTTGGACAGTTTGACTCCCCACGCGCGTCCTGCACGCCCTGTTAACAAATTTTTCTATCAAAGTTATCATAGGCGATTTTGATAGGTATAAACACTTTAGTCGCCTGTATCTCAGGAACTAATCATGTCTACTTAGCCGTGATAGTTTTCCTTTAAAATTCGTTATATGCGCTTTCGTTGAAGATATTTTTCAGATTTTTAGTATTTGAAGTTTTGGCTGTAGGGGGGGGGGGGGGGGGACACTTGACTCTAACAAAAAATAGCGCTTTAAAGCTTAATATTTCATAAACGGATCCCTTAATCGAAAAATTGTTTGCATAAACCTGCAATATTTTTGAAAGACCTATCCAACGACACCGCACACTATGGGGTAGGCAAGAAAAAAAAAAGGCATCCCCACGTTACGTGTAGGGGAGGTGCATTAAAAAAAAACATTTTTCAAAATTTTATTTTGCCACTTTGTTGGCGTGACTAATATGTATATTCATGCCAAATTACAGCTTTCTAGTACTATGAGTCTCTGAGCTAGGCCGGGGACGGACGGACGGACGGACGGACATGGCGAAACTATAAGAGTTCCTAGTTTGACTACGGAACCCTAAAAAACGTGTATAAGGCATAATTATTTATCATCTTAACATAAAAGTAATGATTAATAGCATAAATCATTAAAAAGACCACATCTGATATTTGAAAGTTGTGTTGTTTGATTGTGCAGTGATAATGGTAGGTAGATTGATCCATTTGTTTTTGTATACATCTGGCCCACTTCAATCGACACCAACCATTTTTAAATTTGATAGCGCATTGACATTGACGTTGATCTTCGTTTAGTGTCGTAGTATTATCGTTTTGCGAACAGAATGCGAATGGAGCTTAAACGTCTTTAAACGAAAAGTACAGTCGGCCAAGAAAGTGGTCTACCAGTTTTGACAAAAGTTTCTGTGAGATCTAATTATCGCTAAGGTTGACACTTATCACCAGGGAGCGAAACTTTGGTGCCGGTGACGTCATTATGACGCAAATTTAAATATAGGGGGTGTTTTTATAAAATATACACAACATATTAAAATAGTGACATAGATGATTCATATTATTACGATACGTCTATATTTTAATAATACCTAACTTACTTTCTCGGTAAGATCGTGTTCATCCTTCTCATCTAAGTACTGAAGAAGTTTTCGATTCAATATGTTGGCATCTCCATTGCAATGTCTCATAATAAATTTGGAACCGAATACCTTTTATCCGTCCTTAATGACAATATTCTTAAATTCACGAATAAAAAATACTATTTAAACTGATATACATTATTATTGTCTCCGAAAATTTTCTGACTTATATGACAAAGACAGTAAGGTGTCACTTTTTATAAATACTGGGCGTCTCAAGTGTCAATAAAATATCCGTAAACTAAAGAGGCCAATATGTTGTAAGTGATTATCTATAATGTAGATAAAAACACTCTGTATGAAGCTTGACGTCATACGGCTGTCACCGGCACCAAAGTTTCGCTCCCTGGTCATAACATTATTGCAAGGGAAAATCGAACTTGTATTATGACGTGCTAATGAACTTCAACCGTAGGGTGGTGGACCACATTTTTTGCCGACTGCACATAAAATTACAGTTATAATGGTTCAGTGTGCAGAGAAACTTCACTTTAACACTTTTCTGTTATTTATGACATTTCAATGCGGTGCATTAAAAGACCCCATATTTTTCATACAAATTTAGACCCGGGCGATAACGTTTGTCACCCTCTTAATCTTCCATTTCCACGATTTTTGAATATTGTAGTTATTATGAAAAAACTAGGATTGTGCGTTTTCGATTTTTATTTTTTAAATTGGTTTCTTTCCAAGAAATGTTTTTCAAAATATATATTTAAAAATCGTAATAATCGGGCTAGGTTTAAGGGAAGAACAAAGTTACCGTATTTTGTATAGAAATTTTCAGCTTATTTTTCTTTATCATAGGTATGAAAGAAACTAATAAAATGTACTAGCAGATCTAATCTTAACTTACAGGCGCGCTCATTCGGATTCACTTCGACCCTGTACGATCTTCTATGCAATTACCCTCCTACACACTCATCTGTTCGAATGTGCATGTTTCCTCACGATGTTTTTCCTTTACCTTAAGAGCAGTTTTGATAATCTATCACTCAAAAAAAGCAATAAGCGGTATCTCAAATTTCATAGCCCAAATACAGTGAACTCTTTCTTGTTTGTAATGAAGTTGCAATTGCTACAAGAGTTTTATGTCAAATGCCGCCATTTGATTGCAGGGTAGAACAGTAGATTGACTTATGGTTAAGCTGTTCTCATAGAAAAACAAACAAATTAACGTGTGTATCCGTGTGTAGGTACCTAACTCAGCTCCTAAAGCCTAAAGGGCCGGAATTTAATTACTTTTCTGTATAAACCTGGTGAAAGGTACGGCTTACAGAAGCTATACATCATTCATAGATAGGTATTGTGAAAGGCGTCACGGTCTAATAACAGTATAATACTCAAATGAAATGAAACTCAAACGTCTAGAACATAAGGGAAAGATTACCATGCTCAACGCGAGGAATGTACGAAATGTATGTATTTATGTATGTATGTATTTGTTTTCTGAAATAAATCATTTGAATTAGCAATGTACTAATAATGAATTATAACTGTACTTATCACAAATACATTATTTTAATGAGAGGTGAATGTTACTGAGCTTGTATGCTACTTTAACTTCTATCTCTCTAAATGACATTAATAATAATGATTCGCTATTAAGAAAAGTACTTGTGTCAATCTCGGCGTATACTCAATAGTGTATTAGTACAACCAGTTTCTTAATACAATCGGCAATCTTCGCTTTTCAATGAAATACGAGTGACAAATATGCTGTCAGGTGCGAGTGCATGGGTGATAGCAATAGCTAGCCGAAAGCTATTAAGGCCGAGTTGCACCAAAAAACCAACACTTTTTTAAGACTTTTCATTTGAATCTGACGTTTACTAACAGTGTCTAAATTGTTGTTGCACGTGGCCCTCAGAAGCTGGGAGTAGTACTATATCACTGTAGCAACGGCATTTTTTTTTAGAATGTCACTATCCCCTTTTCAGTCAAATTTGTCGGTGTACAAAGTACTCCTTATATGCTGACTTTTCCATCGCATTATTTGGTTTATCCGACTATGGACTCTAGAGAAATATGGCAATGTATAAAAATTACTACTTTTAATAAATAAATTTGTCTGAATATTAGTTTGAGTCTAGTCAAGCCGGTATATAAAAATGACAACTATCAAAGTATAAAAAATTCTACTATCATAGTATGTAAATGTCTACAAAAAATAATTAGTGCAGTCATTGAAGCGAAAAATACGGTCTTACCTCCGATTTTTTTTAATGTGAACCGATTTGCATGAAATTTTGGAATTAGGCTCATCTTACCCTTAACTTCAAAAGTGAAAATGATCTGAACTCCGCCTATTATTTTTAAGGGGTGTAAACAACCCCTTAATGGAAAAATTGACATTGAGCCATTTTATCGGTAGAAAACATGTCTAATAGTAAGTGGTGAAATTGTAAAGTGTTTTCTAACACAATTACCTCATATTAAAATCATTTTCAACCCCTTGAAAATCTTACAACCCTTGCAAACAACCCCTAAATTGAAAAAATCACAATAAAATACTTTGGTATGACATAAAAAGATGTAAGTATAGAGTAAGTAATATTTTATATTCTCTATAATAATTATCAATTTTTTAACCCCCTTTCAACCCTTGAAAAGTACCCCTTGATAAAAAATTGTTTTTTTTTTTTGATAAAATGAAAAGGATTTGAATATTATTCCACACTCTCGAAAATGATTATCATATTCTTAAGCTTTTCTACCCTTAGAACTACCCCTAAATTAAAACAGTAAATATATGATAACATATTTAAAAATAAATTAATTTAGAGTAAAAAATTGCCATTTATTGAATAAAATATTTAAAAATTATATATGAGCCATATTATGTATATTATATATACACATTACAATAGTTTTGGGTCTCTATTATACTCGTACTGCGTACTTTCACATTGCTCCAAATATTCACACTCCGAAATGTTCAGTTACTAAGTA
This sequence comes from Acleris laterana, assembly GCA_963966035.1. NCBI lineage: Eukaryota > Metazoa > Arthropoda > Insecta > Lepidoptera > Tortricidae > Acleris > Acleris laterana. The sequence goes on along the minus strand of OZ014438.1, from coordinate 76,106,938 downwards.
GAAAAAATATGATAAGTTTTTGGACCATAACTCCTTCAATTTTCATGCTATCACAATTTATAAAAAAACCATTGTAAAGGTAATTAAGAGAGCTACAACATCCTTCATTGCAATATATAGTAAAAAACCTTTTTCTTAAACGGTGAAGGGTTAAAGGGCTTAAGAGAGGCTGTGATTGCGCTGCCACGCGCTCTTTAAACAATCATATCTTCGTCATTTTTTGTTTGACAGAAAAAACAAAAAACCAAATTGTTTGTCAGAAAAATACCTATATTTTTTATCCCTACACTTTTATACGTATCATTTTTGAGATATTATGAAAAATAGGTGGGTGTTTTAAGAATTTGAATTTTTTTATTTATTTTTAATCGTGACTTTTTTGAAAAATATGTGTCCTGAAGCAGCCAAACTGATACAATCTATCAAACTCTTCATAATAAAGTTAATTCTAGGCGGAATACGATTAATTTTAATTTTGGTGGAAATGGCACTTATGAAACCCATTGATTTAAAAGAAAAAACATTAGATGATCCTCTTATTTGCAATACAACTCACTTATTTTACGTGCAAAAGACTTTTAATAGTGCTCATTTTAAAGCTTATTTCAAGCACTACAAAACCCTTTTTTATTAGAATGCATAAAATGCATCTGCTCGCCGCTAAATGGCATTGACCACATCGATTAAATTTCAGACAAAATAAAAAACGGCTTTGATCTTTAATATCTAGCTTAATATTGCACTTAGAATACTTTATAAAAAACCAAATTGTTCATTTTTTTACCTGCTACAATTTTGTTTTTTATAAAATTTTCGATAATGCAAAAAACCGATGAAAAACGTGAAAAAATTGCGAATTTTCAATTGCCAATAACTTGAAAAGTATTGGATTTTTCGAAAAACTTTATAGATGATTTTTTGCTTAAAATTAGGCCTTATATCGATATCCGAGGTTATTTTGAAGAAAAAAAAACAGCGGAGTTCAAATAATTTTCACTTTTGAAGGTAAGGGTAAGATGAACATAATTCCAAAATTGTATGCAATTCGGTTCACAGTAACAAAATTCGGAGCAATAATGCTTCAATGACTGCACTATAGTAGGTACTAAGACTTGTGTCGTGTAGTCAGCGAGGCGGTATCAAATGGTAACCAAATACAACGTACCTAGCAAAATCCCTGAACATCTCAACCAGCTTTTTCTTACGGTTGCGTCGAAGTTGGTGGTGCTAATCCTTACTTCGACGAACTCCATTTCATAACTACTAGGTAGGTACTTATGACTATTTGAATAAACTCTATCCGATTTTACGTATTTTATTGTTTTTAATCGTCAAAGCTCTCACTCTTACCTAACGGGCAAACGTCAACAATAATCCGACTAAATCAAGTGTCTCTTTCCCTGATTCTTTTTCCGACTAGCCGCTAATTCCATTAAGTAGCAGGCTTAACATGTCATAATAATATTGATAGGTTCGTCTAACGTTTATTTTTTGTTTTCTTACCTGCTTTTATAACAAAATTCTAAATAATACAAAAAATAGTGATGTCGTGTGTTCTTAAATCAAAAAACGATCTTATTCTGACTTAAAATCGTGGTACTTACTCGTATTTGTTACACGAAGTATTTTCACACAGCACAATGTGTTTTTGACAGAGACAATGAAAATTGGTTGTAATTATAACAAACGGCAATCATTTTAGTATCTAAAATGGGTGGAATATGCTGTTACTATTTGAAGTGTGATAGTTCAGTGACGCTTTGATTTAGATCAGTAACCCCTGCCTTCCATCTCAATACATTTCTGTTGTCTCCTGCGATTGACTTGGAAATTAACTCAAGTAAAATCAACCGCAAAAGCTCACTTTTTCAATTGAGAGTTGCAATAAAATAAGTAGGTCTGATTCTTCTATACATTTTCTTATGCCAGCATTATTTGTATTCACAAACATGCACTATTGCAGCTGATAGACTACAGCACTACTTACCGCTGAATAACTGTGGATCTGTGGGTGTGTGTGGTGCTTAATTGAACCACAGTACAGCAAGGAGTGTTATATTGGGCCTATTATTTTTCTACGCAGCTTTTACAGGCCGAGTGAACTGTATAAGTCGTTACAAATGCTTAAATTGACAATGTGGCGTTATTTGAAATATTATAATGCAGTTCTGGGCTACTTGGGCACTCCAGGGCCTCTATCCTAGGCGGTAAAAACCATATCGTCTTTGACCTGTTAAGGTGTTGTTTTTAACTCGGCTGCCATTACTGTCGAGTAAATAAGAGCTATCAAAATGTCGACAGTACGATAACGGCCTCCTTTCTATACGGTAAAAACCATATCGTCTTAGACCTTTTTTTCTCGTTTTTACCAATTGCAATAGAGGCCCAGGTCTAACACGATGTGGCTTTTACCGCCTACCTAGGATCTCGGCCCGGGGAAAAGGGACACAGGAAATGTTGTGTTTTAAGTCTAGGTACGCTACGCTGGGGTCAGCAACGAAAAACACTTTAAAATAACAAATATAATCGCGATGTGTGAATAATTCAGTATTTAAATATACTGTCTACGAATTTATCCTGCTGATCCTGCCTCTCATACACCGCCGAGCCCGTCCAGATCTATGCAAGAACATAAATTGGTCATTCGACTCCAGATTTTTACCAGCCCAGGATTGAGGATCTTGGATGAGAGTATCGCAATCGGCTATAGCCACCGGCAGCAGCACAGTGTTTCGGTGAGGCGAACCAACCAAGTTATCGCGGCCTAAATAGTCTCAATCTTGATACCGGTGTTCATAAAATTTCAGTGACGTGTCATCGTTGCGGTGCCTACTTACACAGCTAATCGCAAGTCGGCAATCGAGCCGTCGCAGCTGCAGGGAGTACCTAGTAAGCCGAAATTACTGTAAGTGAGCCTTCGTTTCTTACACATTATCAAAATGACTAGTACGGCACCTAAACCGCAAGATCCGCTTGCGGACCTTAATAGGAAAAGAGGTTCAGTAAGAGGCAGATTGACAAAGTTTAACAATTATGTTGACGCGCTTGAGGGTGAGGTTTTGTCGGTTCATCAGCGGACCGAAATAAAGCTACGCATACAATCACAAAATTCAACTTAAAATTGAGAAAGGTGGGTGGTGTGGGTCTACTGGTAATAATGGGATATTTACAGGGGATACCGTACATTTATTGTTTGATAAATGGAGGTCTAGTGTTCTGTCGTTATGGTTTTTACAATTTATGGGATACGTAACAAACTTGAATAACAATTGGCCCTTTGAGTAGTCAGCTTAACGAGAAAAGGTGGCCACTTATTTCCGTTAAGTTAATAACTCAAAGGTGAATTGTTATTAAACTATATGATATACCCTATAAGTTGTGTTTTCATTTGTAGTACAAAAACATTTCGTCCAATTTCAAGAAAATAATTTAGTTTATTAGAAAATACAATAAAAGTAATGAGGGCGCCACTGTACATCAGTAGCACCATTATTGTACAACTTCGCACCCAGCAGTAGGCATAATTCTTTTCTTAAGCTTTGTGTTTAACCTTTAACAGTAGGGATTTCTTATAAGTCATTAATGTAAATGCGTTCAGTGACTCTGCTTCCTGAAAAGCCCAAATCATCAGCCAAAAAATCTTCCTTTTTGTATCGTGATTAAAATTTGACAATAATTGGTTTTGGTTTCCCGTCGGCGGAGTCGTTCTTGACAGCAACGCGTGTAATAAGGTCAATATCCGTCTCCGTATTGGTAGGGAACCCGCTCTTATTAGCAAGGCTCCGTATTACCTGAAGTAGGTTTTCTCCTTCGGTTTGGGGAACTAACAAAACAACTAACTGTATTTACCATTTGCGAAAATATATATCGAATTGCAAAACAATTATTCAGTGGAGCAATTGATGCCATGATTAATCACTACATACTCGTAGTATAAAACAAAGTCGCTTCGCGCTGTCTGTCCCTATGTATGCTTAAATCTTAAAAATTACGCAACGGATTTTGATGCGGTTTTATTTAATAGATAGAACGATTCAAGAGGAATGTTTTTATGTATAATAAATTCTGTTTTATGTACGGGTGCTACAGAAAACTCACACAAACCGAAGCGAAGCGCGGGCGGGTCGCTAGTTATGTATAAAGTGTGGATCGCTAGAGAGGGGTTTAAACGAATTAGCGGCGCCATTTTGTTGTTTTCATTCATTTAAACTTTCAAACTGTATGAAATTTAATATGTGTCTTGTTACCCTTAATTTTTGGCTCTTATTTGAAAACTACCTTAACTCCCACGGTAATAGGTGCCGTTACCTTAGTAAATACATTTTTAACAAATGGCAAAAACTGGCTGGAGTCCAGTTCAAAACTAAACACAGTCCTAAGCAATTACCTGTGGTAGAAGTCACAAAAAAAAAATTGTTATCTGCATTAGCGAGAAGTTATTGTTTTATAATTTGCCGAGTTATAAAGTGTTTTAAAGGTTTAAGAGACAATATAAACTAATTAGAAATGGCTTCTTCATCCGATGAATTGGAATTACGATTCGTTATTACAGCTACATCGCCGAAATGCGGCTCTTTTACTTCATGACGATTTGTTACCAACCAAATCGAAATAAAATAACTTTAATTTTTCTTTGTGTTTTTTCCTCTTAAATGTGATGAAAACCATTGTGTGTATCACAGGCAGTAAGGGGATTACCAATTAGTAAGAGGGGAGTAAGAGGGGATCCCCTTCTAACTACCCTTGATGCACAATGTACTATTAAATTGCCACCGTTCGGCTTTATCTCTAATAATATGTAACAATATAGGTATAGATGATAGGGTAAGACGTTGGGTCAAAGGAGTTTTTAATTTAAGGCCTAACATTCCAAAATATTCTTGTACTTGGGATCCTCAAAAACATCAGCGCCAGGAAGATTCATGGCAAAACTTATCTCTTCAAATAATAATCCCAGTATATGTGCAATTAAGAATAACAAAAGGCAACAGAAAGAAAAGTGGCTGTTTTAATTTACTGCTGAGTTTTGATAAGCTATATAAGCCAGCTTCGACACAAACAATTAGTAGGTGGCTTGGACTTGTTACGGGAGATAGTGGTAATGATGTGTCAATATTCTCTTCTCACTCGACGCGTCACGCGGCATCGTTGCGCGCACATAGGGCAGGGCTCACAGTAGATAATATGAGTAGGTTGGTCTGATAAATCCCTTACTTTTGCTAAGCACTACAATAGGCCTCTCCTAAATGAACAAAACTTATTTGCTAGAGCTGTTTGTACCTCAAATTCTATAAAACGAGTTTGTATTACTATTAAATATAGTAAAGATGTTTTGGGCCTATTGAATCTTATAATATGGGCCATCTATTTAGTAATTCTTTATTGTTTAGCCTAAAGGAGAGTGTTTTTTATTTATGTGAAGAGATGAGTATTCTTAATTTCTGATTTCGCTAAAATACTATTTCTGATTTCTCTAAACAACTACACAGCTATGTCGGACTAAGTACGAATGTAATGATGGGATTAAATGGTCTTACCTGAAGTGAAGTTCAATCCTGATTATATAAAGTACTTAGTCCGAGATAGATAACTTCCCACCCTAACATTATATGACTATAAGGTGTAGAGTTCCCTATCCTTTATCTACTATATTTTTTCTTATGACTCTAAACGTAATGGCATATGCCACTAGTATTGCCAGGTGGCGATTTTTGTTTTTTAAAGATGTCTATGAACTTCGCGTATGAGGAGCAAGAAAGGACGATACTATTTAAACATCATAGGTTTTCTTAGGTTTTTTTGGAGAAAACTAGGAAACAAATTTGCTACGTTAAAATACCCTGTTAATAAGATAATTAAATGAGACCTCTTTAGACATTCTAGAACCTCTTTAAACTATTGTTGACGCTAGTATTTAATAACCTACAGTTTTCCCGCCGAATCATAATGACATTTACGAAAAACAACTTTTGACAAACAGTGTTAAACATCTTGACAGGTTCATACGAGTAATAGGGGTGATTATTTTAAAAATTAATTATAATTTATATTTTTTGTTCGGTGTTTTAATGTAATGTATTATCGCTTAAAATATCCGTGACTAATTTGTTAGCACCTTATGTAATCAGGATAGAACTTCACTTCAGATAAGTTCGTTTATTCCTGTCATTATACCCACTTAACATTAGGCAAACTCACGACCATGACGCAACGGATTCTGATGCGGTTTTTTTTAGTAGATAGAGTGATTCAAGATGAAGGTTTATATTTATTCTGGTTTATGTACGGGAGTTACAGAAAACTCACATACACCGAAGCGAAGCGAGGGCGGGTCGCTAGTAGGCTATAAACTTTAAATAACGCAGACATGTTAATAAACATCGCTCACAAAAGTATGAATGAGTCATAGTTAGACATATGAATAGCAACATAAACATTTTTCACTTATTTCGCATTGACAAATTAAAACACATTTCTTTTTAAATCAATCAAATACCTGAAGACTTTTATACTTGGGTCTATCCAGGAGGGTCCCTGTTACTTTATTTATTTATCGTATGGCTTTATTCTCTTGTTAATTTTTTTATCAATTAGATTTAAGGGATGCGATTGCATCCATCGAAAGAGTCTTAAGGTCCGTTGCTTGCCCGCTAAATTTAGTGAAAAGACACTCGAAGATGATATGGTGGACTGTCTGGTCTGGATAGCCACACTGGCAGCTTGCCTACTCGCTACACCCCCATTTATGCCACAGTTACGCACAGTTGTCAACCCCTGCCCTGATTCGGTTGAGCTGGCACCAAATTCGTCGGTCATCCTGAAAACCAGTCGGCCTGTTAGTGAGATCGAGCTCGAAGAGGTCCTTAGGTATAGACCTAGATTCCCATCCTGCAGCCCATGATTGTAGCAGGTCTTTTTGGGAATCAGGATCATGTATCTTCAGTGCGGGGGGCTTTCGGAACTTTAGCTTGGTGTCCTTAAACTCATTTAGATCTTTGTGTATTGGCAGTTCATCGTTCGTGCGCATTTCCATGATCTCTCGGTTGAGGCATTTTTGTCTGCGAGAGTGTGGTGGCAGGATGTGGCGGAGTACTGGTAACCAGTATGTGGGGGTCGGCTTGTGACAGCTCGTATAAACACGAAATGGTACATTTGTTTCTTTGCCTTTTGTAAATTCTTGCGATAACCAATCTGTACATTAACGTGAAACGGGGTGTGTAGGGATTAAGGGCTTCGTAAGGACACATCCTAAAATGAAGTTTATGTTACTAATTATAAGAGTGAAATTATTTCCAATAGACGTAGCGTTATTGTCCATTTAATACTTGTTCTTATTTGTAAGAAGTTATGACTTATTTAAGGTTGTGTTTCTACTCACCCCTTAATCCCTAGTTACCCCGTTTTACGGTAATGAGCTATTTGTAAATACCTTGCATGTAAGTGAAGTAACGCTGTCGGGATCGTCTTAGGAGGACCGAAAACCAGTTAGTCCTTTTAGTCAAAAGAAAATATTAACTTTCTTTGCCTATTCACTTCACGAAAACTTCGTACTAGATATGAAGAACTTCTTACATATGTACAGATCGTATGTACAGATAGAATATTCCTTGATACTGAGACGAGAGAAGAGACGTCCTGTTATGTTCTTTAATAGATGCTGCGATAACGACTTTTGTTTATCATGCCCGCAATCTACAAGGAGCATTTTCTGTTTCAAAGCTCTTAGAGTTTCTCAGATATGCACTTGTATTTGAAAATTCCTTTACAGAGTCAACCTGAAGGTAATACGAAAAGCAACTTCATATTTTCCCGCGAATCAAAGGACTAGCTCAGTTCATAACTAAAAGGCTGATGTAATATTCCAATAATGAGATAAGCCCGACGTTAAATATTCCAGCATTTAAATGACTAGAATACGTTTTTAATTATAAACATGATTCGAGAATTCATTGCCACAGTAGCTTTCGATTCCTGCTAAGAGGAAATGATTAAACAAGTGAGGTTTAGGAAATTACATTCTATAAAATGTAACGTCATTCGAAAGTGGTAAATTTGTATGGGATTGACCACTGATCGATACAAGAGTACTGCAGCTCACATCCAACCTATATAAATTTACCGCCTTACTTATAAACGTGGGATACTTAACCGTGGCGTAGCTAAACCAGGCTTTGTTCTTATCTGTTACTGTGACAATTGAATTTGACAAATGCTAGTTTTGAGGTTAGGGAATCAGCAAGAGAAACAAACGTGCGTTCAAGGACAACTCCTATAATCGACTAACTCAAGGTGGGGTGCAGCCACCGTCTTATACTAACTTAACCTAACAACAAATAAGGACAAAGTATGGTTTAGCTACCCCACGGTTATTTTATTCCACGTTTATAAGCAAGGTCACGTTTTTGATCACGACATGATGCCATTCTACTCGGTAAATCAATACTGCTTTTGACATGTTATACACCGTGTTTTTTTTGATTTACGATAACTTTAAGGGAACGTTCTTTAGGTCAAATAAAGTCAATTTCCCAAAGACAGACAAATGATAACTCTAACGGTTTTAAAGATATTTAATTTTTAAATTTAATCAGTTAATCACGTTGAACTAGTATAAAAGCATCGACATACCAACCTATAGACGCCGGGTTCTATACAAAATTCTCTTCGAAAAGTGTCCCAGGGCGACCTATACATACTTCATACTTGTATACAATCATTGTCAAAATAAAACATTCTAATTTAAATGGTATGTCATTAACGCAATGCTTAATTTTGCTTGAAACTATTTATCATCTTATGTTGCTTCGACTAGAGGCTCGTATTTTTACCTTATGCAGCTTCTACTAGCGGAGTGCCAATGTCACCGCGAACAAAGTACAAATGGAGTAGCTTTATACTTAATATTATTAAGGTGGGTAGCAGGTCGGTTCAATATAAACAACAACTCACGCTATTTTTTCATTATTTAAGACTAGCTTTCGCCCGCGACTCCGTCCGCGTAGAAGAGGTTTATCGCTGCTCCCTCGGGAACTGTCCAATTGCCCGAGAAAAAACTATCCTGTCTTATTCCAGGACCTAAACAATATGTGTGCCAAGTTTCATCTCGATCCGTTCAGCGGTTGAAGCGTGAAAGGCGGACAAACATACACACTTTCATATTTATAATATTAGTATAGATAATATACAATATTGTGGGCTTGTAAATCGTCATATTTATATTTTTGTAACAAGACATAAAACCGTTTTCAAAAACCCTAATAGCTACTTGAAAAATTTATAACTTCCTTAACCTTTAAATTTGGTATCTCTTGTTGATGTATTGGAACTTTTTTAATCAGATCATCTTGGCGTGGGGATTGAACCTATAAAATTTCACAATTGTAACTTTATAATCTGTGATACAAATATATTAAAATTAAATAAAAAATCTATATAGGTCCCGTGTCAATGTCGGCACGTTTACTAAGCTGTTCCTGTAGAAATGAGTTCTGTAATTTTCCTGCTCTAAAAGTAGCATGTGACTTTTCCTGGGATTTCTACAAACCAAATTTCAGACAAATCGGTCTAGCCGCCGTTTAGCCATTCTAAAGTAACAGACAGACAGGTACTTTAGCAATCCTAACACTTTAGGTACAATAACTACATCATCATCTTCGAATTCGATACAGTTTCCGTAGGCACGGTTTTCGGACAGTGGTAGAATCAGTTTTTTATAATTTATGATATTAAAGTGACATATCTACTTAGCCTCAGTTTCACGTCACAAAAATAATGATAAGTAGCATATTATATTAATGGCAAGGTTAATAACCTGCAATTTAGGGACAGCCGTTTTACGCAATCGACGTCTTTGCGAATTTCCCACGACATCGAATTTGTCGAAATGGATCGAGCATACAACGGAACTTTTTCCGGGTCTAAAAAACTCCTCCTGCCGTTCACTCGCGACGATGGAATTCCATACCGGACAGTGAAATGGATCACCAGGAAATCTACAAATGAATATTAAATTTACGACTGCAAAAAATATATAGTATTAAACTACTCCATAAACGCAACTGTTCTGCAACAACCAAATATTGACAATTGTTGGTCCGAAACTAAAATAAATTATTTTAAAAGAAATAATTAGTTATTTGCTAATTTTTATTACGAGTCGACATTTACTTTCCGAAAGTATGATATTCCGTCTGAAAAATTTTTGTTGCGGTGATTATTTTTGCAGTTTTTGAAAACGCATTGAGGCATTGTGACACATGTCACTGTTGGCGTAGTTGAAAGCGAACTAAATTCAAGTAAGCTCCCAATTTGAAGTGGGAGTATATTCGCTGGGCCGTGTTTTGTTCTCTGACCTGTTATCTAGTTGTATATTGTTGATCGAAGTATAAAAGCCTCTTAATTGATAATAACAATTTTCTTTTAATTCTTATGAGTAAAGAGTTTACAATTGTTAGGTTTGTATACGCGTCCATGGAATTAGTAAGTACTTACTAACGTACATCTGGAAGGCGCACTACACCGATAACGCGAGCCGAAAGTAATGTGCTAAAGCTTACTGCGTCCCTTTCTAAAGGTGACCATATTTGAATTGCAATTTACGGACAAATTAATTTTACAAGCCGGTGGGGCAGTAAGCAAAACAATATTTACATATTCAACTGATTGTTTCCAAGATCGATATCTGTGGATCTGTGGATCCGTGTGGTCTCCGACAACTAATCCGTTGACAAATTGAGGAAAAGTAGCCGCCATCTTGAACTTTTTAGTTATTCAACTGATTGTCTCCAAAATCAATATCTGCGCATCTCTGTGTGGTCTCCGTCAACGAATCCGTGGACAGACTGAGAAAAAGTAGCTGCCGTCTTGAACTTCTTAATAAGAGCAGGTAGAATAAAATACAAGCATTGAAAGCTTTCAAACAAAATCTAGTATTAAGTTGTCATTCAAGTGTCAATTTCGAATTATAGGAGACCACACAGAATACACAGATCCCTAGACCCACATACAGGTACATTTCTTTCGGCTCGCGTTATCGGTGGAATGCACCTTCCAGATGTACGTTATTAGTTACTAATTCCATGGTTACGCCAACATTGACGTATTTGACACTCACTATTAGTTAACTCTAAAGGCCCTTTTAGAATGATCAAAGATATAACATTGAATTACTTTGTTCTAAACAAAAAAAAAATTTTTTTTTGCAATATTTAAAAATCTAATCTACCAATTACTTTTTATGGATATACCTAACAATATGCCGAAGTTATCGTAAATCAAAAAAAACACGGTGTATATTGTTTTGTCAACGTTACAGTAGCTCTTATATACTATCAGCCCATTGGAACCCTGACCCACCATAGAACTGTGTCACGTCATGATTCAAGTCGTAAAAAGTGTCAAACAAATTGTTTTATAATGTCACTGCGACACCGTTCTTTGGTGGGTCAGTGTTCCATTAGGCTGATAGTACTTTGCAGTAATGGTGGCAACGATGTCAAAGGCAATAAGGTTTTCCCAAGTAGAATAGAGAGATGTTTCTTTCAGCGTTGAGACCCTAGGTCCCCGGGCCCTAGCGCACTCAACCTCTTCAAAGGTAACCTAATTTGTAAGGTAAGGTAGGTCAATTATTCGATGAAATCTCTTGCCTTAAACTAGAAAAATACATAATAATATGTGTTTATAGGTCTACCAGAATGGTATGTCGACAAGAAGGGAAATTATATAATATGTTGCAACTCCGGGGTAATAGGATTTAAAGGCCTGACAGAAATAGTTTTCTAAACATGAAACCCAGCTAGATCAAATTAATCGCCACCGAAACCACCTGCGTACTAAATTTTATGACAATCGTTTAGGCCGTTTCCGAGATTTAGATATATACAAGAATTGCTCGTTTAAAGGTGTTAGATGAAGTCTCTACCCACCTAAAATCCAGTATTTTCCTTTATTTCTATAACTTTCCAAGGTCTTAGTTGTTATCCAATTATTTCTTCTTCAACGAAGAACGAACGAATTAAACGAAGAACTGAGTGGGTTCAAGCTTCATTTTATTTTATATGGGTTCTAAGAACAACTCCGTCCTTCGACTGCAATAAGTTTGCTCAGTGAGTTGAAAAGAGAATCTGTAGTAAAATGATTGCTTGCCTCTAGTTCCAAGGTAATTTTAAGTATACAAGTTTATAATAACGTCTTATTATTCCGTTCCGCTTTGATGTCAATTGCGATTGCGACTGCGTTAGGCAATATGCCAGCTGGTCCATCATGCTTGCAGATCATAGGCAGTAGGCGACGATTTAAGCACTCGCTGAAGCAAGTATCGGCCTTCTTTGTTTGCGTAGTAACAAAATGGCTTGGATATCTTGCCGCACTTACAAATAACTTGCCACACCATTTGCTTTTTTACTGTTTTTTTCCGTGTAAAAGGATTTTTGGGTAGCACTGATATCCTGGCTCTCTCGTACGGTATAAAACTGATCACTGGGTAGCATTTTTTGTAATCAAACTTTATGTAAATATTTCTCGTCGTCCATAATAATACATGCTGATTTTTAGCACAAGGGATTGTCGTAAAATTTTCGGGCTCTTGGTTTCACGCATGCGGCCTGCTTATCACTTCATTTAGGTTTTTTCTGTTTATTGCATGTTTTAAGACCATTCGTGCTTTGGCTCGGTGGACATTACCTTCCAATGTTCGTAGTTTTTGACCACATCGTTGACAGACAGGTCCGGTTTTATTCTAACCACATGAACGATCTTCCGGTCCAAGTTTAAATCTATAGGTCCCGTTTTATGGCCTCTTTGAATTCGGTCTTCGGTGAATCATATAAGGTGATTTCCTCACCATACTTCCGAATATACGTACGAGTCCGATGCTGACCTAGATGCTGACACCTACCGCTTTTGCCAACTGTTTAAGAGTTATTTTAGGAATTGTACACTATTTGTGCACGATCACTTTACGTTTCTCTGGAGAAATACCTCACATTTTGGGTATTTTGCAGAAATAAACATCAAATAATAACAACATTTGTTGGTATCCATTTAAACAGAATACCTTTATTCAAACTTGTCTCTAATCATTATTATCAAAAAATAGTAGCCCTGCAAATCTGTGCTGATACTTTCTGGTAAACCCGATAGCGCGTAGAGAAATGACAAGCAAAACGTGGGACCTCGCTCTCAGCACACCAATAGTTGACATTATAACTTTATTTTTATACTAGGGCTCGAACCCAGTATCACTAGCTTCTTAGGCAGGGTAACGATCAGCTACGCGATATTAACCCTAGTCACATTAAGTAAATTAATGTTCAGCATCAAAAGTAGCTAAGCAGAATATCATGCCCAAAATGATCTATTTAGACACGTACTCTCTTGACAATACAGTCGAGTGCAGATTATTTTGACCTTTTCGGTTGCGTAGCTACTTCTCTTGCTGACTGTAGTATAAAAACTAGGGCAAGATCAGTTGTGTAACGGTAACGTTAGCCATTTTCATAAATTACGCAACGAAAATGGGCAGTTATCGAAAATCGCTAACGTTAGCGTTATGCATATTGTGTAAACTGTTGAACAGACACGCTACGCTAGCCGCTTCTCCACTGAACCTCGATTGTCCCTGGTTTACACGAGGTTAGTGTTTCTTGCTCTTTACGACGCTAGAGAAAATTAAGCAAGTGTTCTGCTAAACACACGTAGGTACAGTAGTTGGCCAGTTTTAATAGCGTTAGCCTGCCGAATGCTGTAAAGAAGCTGGGCGGAACTACTGTAGACTACTGGTGCCTTAGCCAAACGCTACTAAACTTTTTCTTTTCTATCATGTAAAAATCTATGGGACAGTAGTTGACCACGTGGGTTATCATAACGCACGAGAAATGTTGTCCCATTTTTAGTCAACAGAGGCCTGTTCACTTGCTATTTGAGTACGGGCTTTAATAATCCACAAACCGAGGCTATGACGGCGCCGACGGCGGCAGCGGCGGCGACCACTGGGCCCTATTTCACGAAAGGTACTAGTCTAGTAACTAATACCCGTCCATGGACTAATATTTTGTACAAGTTTACAATTGTGGGTTTCAACAAGCTACAATTGTAAGTTACTAGTTACTTCTTTGTAAAATTGTAAATACTAGGATTACTAGTGTACGTTTCTCGAATCTACAAATATACGGCTTTACTAGTTAGTAGTAACTAGTTAATATGTACAAGTCTTGGTAAATCACGTTTCATTACTTTTTTTACAATACTTGTAGCTAGTAGCGGTGCACAGACTAAAAATACTAGTTACCGAATGGCTGTTTACGCTATTATCAAGGCTGAATTAGGTAGCTAAATTTTTTATTCAAAGAATCAGTCAAGTGAGAGTCGAGCACACATTATTTTGAGGCGCCGGATCTAATTAGGTTAATTAATTATTGTTTAGTATCGTATTCATTATTAAGCGTGTAAAAACTTGTTGCGATTTTAATGGTAATCGACACGAGACCGAAATCTTTGATTGAATTCGAAAGAAGTCGTCAGGCCCCTAAACTGATTTCTTGGAAGAAATACTCAACGCCGACGGATAATAACGATTTCTTCATCGCTGCTGTCGAAATCAGTCCACATTGCTTTAAAAACTTCACAATACACTTAAAATCGACAAGACACAACAATTTTCACAATAAAATCGATATTTTTGACAAGAGTAAATTCAACTTGTAATTTTTACAAAGCTTCCGACTTTGGTAGGTTTAGGCTTGTAATTAACAAGTGAATTTATTATTTTTAACTTTCGTGAAACAAAAAGCAGTTTACCATGGTGAAATTAGTCAGTATTTACTAGTTGGCGACTACCTAGTACCTAACTGGTAGATTAATATTGTAATTTGTGAAACGTAATCTTACAAGCTAGTGAAAAATAATAGTCCATAGAATAGTAATACTAGTCTGATAGCTTTTGAGAAACAGGATTCCACAAGTCTAATAAGAGGTAATTGTGAAACAGGCTTTACTAGAACTTGTAATTGTAACACTGGTGAATGGTAACAAGTAAATCCGTAGACTTGTAGATTCGTGAAATAGGACCCTGGCCAGCGGCAGCGAACAAATGCAGAGAAACGGGATACCAGCCACCAGCTACTCTCGTCTTTCTTGTCCGATCGGAAACAGGTAGTGAAGTGGTCTGCAAATGGCAAAAGACTGACATCGGGGAGTGGTGACGTGCACTTAGGGATTCCTCAAGGGTCGGCGTTAGGAAATACCCTATTTTTAATGTTTATAAACGACCTTCCAACCACAATCACAGCTGGCCTTTCAGTGCTGTTTGCAGATGACACAACCGTCGTGGTAAGTGCGCGTACGTATGAGCAGCTAGATGAAAAAATACATAGCGCTTGCAAGCAGCTGCAGGGGTGGTTCACGACAAATGGATTGCTTTTGAATGTTGCAAAATCAAGCGTTATGTTATTTTCGGGTCGCCGTCTCGCTGTTCCTCCGAGCGTGCCTAAAAATCCGATGCCTGTAAGCGACAAGTGTAGGTTCCTTGGTTTCACTCTGGATTCGAACCTTAACTGGAAGTGCCATGTTGATGAACTGTGTGGTAGACTGAGTAGTGCAGTTTTTGCGTTGCGAAAGCTAAAGATCCTAATCTGTGATGACGCACTGAAGCAAGTATATTTTGCTCATTTTCACTCCCTAATGTCGTACGGTACTCTTAAGTATATGGGGAAACTCCACGGATGCCAACAGAGTTATGTTAATAGAAAAACGTGCTGTACGTACATTAGTTGGAGTGAAACCTAGACACTCGTGCAGGGACCTCTTTGTGACGCACGGCATCATGACGCACTACTCACTTTACATTCACGAGGTTGTAATGTTTGTAAGAAAAAATATTGACATGTTCACCCGCGTGCACGCAGTTGGCAAGCAGCTCCGCCACTCGGGGCGTTTGAGAACCGTTCCCCGTCGCATGGTACTTGCAGGGAAGAACCCGCGCGTAATTGGGCCCACCTTTTACGAACGTCTACCCTCCAATCTCAGAGATGAACCATCCGACGAAACATTTGGACGCCGGCTGAAAAACCTTTTATTGGAAAATCCATTATACTCAGTTAAACCCCCTTACTTATAAACGTGGAATAAGCTTGGAATAGTTTATGCCATGCTTTGTCCTTATCTGTAATTGTGATATTTGCATTGGACAGAAAGTGACAAAGCATGGCATTAACTATTCCTAGCCTATCCCACGTTTATAAGTAAGGGGGTGTAGTGTATAGCTGCTTGTCTCGTTGTACGTCACGGGCGCCCGGTGGTGGGGGCATTCATCACCCGACCAGCAAGAGGTGTGGTCGTGCTTGTGGCGGGTACTTATCGAGCCGTTTGCAGCTATACCCATCTAGACCTGTCTAGATCATAATATAGTGTACAGTGACACTACAGGGGGAAAGAGTTTATGGACCTTAATTTATAATATTTTTTTTGATTTAATATGTATTGTTGTTTTTTATTATTTGTACTTAATGTTTTGACTTATTTTGAGACGATCCTTAACGGTGATACGAGTAACTTCTTAGTTCTGTATTATTATTGTTATCCTGACTTCTTATTTCTATTTTGATTATATTAAAATTTATGTATATTGTTGACGATTCCAATGTAATTTCTTGTACTTTTGATATAACATGCAATGTATACTGTGACTTACTTTGGAAAATAAATATCATTCATTCATTCATTCATTCATATGAGAGGCAGGATCAGCAGGATAAATTCGTAGACAGTATAAATACTGATTTATTAAAATATAAAATTACAAATGTAAAAAAAACAATGTGCTTCAGTGTAGACTAGCGGTTAGAGAATGTGCCAGGGGTGACATGCATTTTTGTAGCGCAAAAGTCCTCGACCAATCCCAGCGGCTGTAGATGATGTGATATCTTCTCATTGGTTCCCGGTGTCGTGATATTTTGTACGGCCGATTGGTGTACTATGTATGCGTATATGATGCATTTATAGATGAAGTTAGGATCCAGCCTTAACGTTAAGATGCGTCAACATACTCCCGGCCTTGGAAACTCCGTGTTTTCAATAGAATGATGAAGTGATGCAGCTACTGGTCTGCTTGAAATAATGGGCAAATTTTTGAAAATGCGCGTCGCACTGTGCCTGTCTCGGTCCTGATGTCAGCTACTCTAGAAACGCCATCTCTGCCTGGATAAGTCTTCATAATCCTTCCTAGGCACCATCGAAGTGGAGGCAAATGGTCTTCTTTAATGACGACAAGCGTGTCTTCCTTTAGGTCGTCTGTTTGGAACTTCCAATTGGATCTCGTCTGTAGCTCGGATATGGATTCCTTTGACCAGTGACTCCAAAAGTGCGAGCCGTTTGCAGCTATACCCATCTAGACCTGTCTAGATCATAATATAGTGTACAGTGACAGTACATGTGGCGACGAGGATAAAAGTAAGTGTTAATATTCCGTTGTTATCATTCAAACTTGAGATATTCAGTTCAGTTGTCTTTTCTTGTCTCGGAAAAGAGGGGTAAACAAGATGTAAAAAATGTCTTTTATAAAATGGAACGGACTAGACTTAATCACCATCTAACCTACCTAAAATTACGAACCAAAAAGATAGTAAATAGCGGCAACCCGCTATCGATTCAATTTGCAAGCTCATTAACGCTTAAACAACATTTGAGTTCGACTAGGAATGGTTAGATCGGTGAGCCATAACATAATAGATAACTCCGGCGCTCGGCCGGCCGGCTCGATTACGTAAACAAGATTTATTAACTACTTATGCAGGGTATGATGCATTTCATTTCGCTGGATGCAATCTTGGTTAAGCTCTTTAAGCAATTACTGTAATTCACGAACATACATATAGTAATAAATACATAGCACTTAGGTTAATGCAAAATTGAGCGAACTAAATATCAGCTGGAAAAAGGTGTTCGTGTTTAAAGAAACGGTTAAATATATAGTCAACAGTACTTAGTTCTTACTGCGTCCGCATCTGCAGACATACCCCAAAAGGCTTGAGTGCTATATGTATTGTATGAGCAAGCTTTTAAAACTCATCGAGTAACGGGTGTAAAGAGGGATATTTTAATAATAAAACACATTTAATTGTGGGACAGGTTATGACAATAAAAGGAAAACTCGTGAGAGTTTTTTTGCATAAACCCTTAAAGGGTATTATTGTAAAACTTACAGTATCATTAAATTGATTCACGATTGTCGAGTAATGGATGCCAAACAGATATATTCTGTACATTAAATTGTTGTGTGGACTGAAATCATTAAATTGATAGTCCTATTATTGGACCGACTTTAAAATGGTCAATTGGAAACATAGAAATGGCAAACAAACAGAAAATAGTCTGAAAAAAAAAAAAAAAAAAGAGAGAGATGTGACTAAGGCCGACATCTACAGATTACTAATCTGTATCATTAAATTGATTTTCAGGACGCTCCAATATGAGTCACGGAAACATGAGTTTGGATTTAAGAATGGAGCAGTTCGACTGTAGTGGAGACTCGAGCTCGGTGATTGTCAGATGGGAGAGATGGAAGCGGGCATTTAAAGTATACTTGCAGGCGTCTGGGACAGACCAGAGCGAAAAGAAAAAAGCTGCTTTGCTACATTTTGGTGGGCAAGACCTACAAGAGGTATTTTATAACTTGCCAGGCACTGACGCGAGTGTCGTCGACGCGTATGATAGTGCACTCAGCAAATTGGATGCATACTTTGCACCTAAGCAGTGCACGTTATATGAATGTCATATATTTCGGCTGATTAAGCAAGAAACCGATGAAAAATTCGAGAAATTCGTCCTGCGATTAAGACGACAGGCGGATAAATGTGAATTCAAAGACAAAAACGAACATATCGTCGATCAGGTTATAGAAAAGTGTTCTTCTAATGGATTGAGAAGAAAGATTCTTAAATCAGGAGACATAATGACCCTAGACAAGATCTTAGCGGAAGCAAACGCCCTGGAGGCAGTGGACAGACAGATGGAAGATTTTGGAAAAGATAAGCATGCTGAACAATCAGTAAATAAAATCGATACAAGAGAGGGTAAAACATGGACAAATCAGAGAGGTCGGTGTGGCAGGTGCGGAAATTCTAGACACTCTTCTAATTCGGAGACATGCCCTGCCAGGAACAAGGATTGTCTGAAATGCGGGCTCCGTGGGCATTACAGAAACTGGTATAAAACTAAAATAAATTTAAAAAGAAAAGTAGAAGAGTCTAATGATAAAAATAAATGGAAAAAGACTATAAATGGAACAAAACATATGACAGAAGTAAACCAGATAACTGAGCAGAAGGAAAAGGACGAACAAAAAGAAATGAATTATGTGTTTCATATAGATGAGGATTTAGAAGTAGAGTGCTTGGTCGGGGGAGTCAAAATTAAAATGATTATAGACTCAGGTTGCAAGCACAATCTGATAACGGGAGAAACATGGGAGGTTATGAAGAAGCAGCAGGTGGTTGCTTACAACCAAAACTCTAAACCTGACGTGAAGTTTACAGCCTACGGAAGTAACAAGCCCTTGAAAGTTAGGGGATGTTTTGATGCTACTCTTAAGGTGGGAGGTAAACAAGAACGGGCTACTTTTTATGTTATTGTTATTAGTGACGGGACGAGAAACCTATTAGGAAAACAAACAGCAATCGCAACCGGAATACTAAAAATTGGACTAGATTCAGCTGTCAACAAAGTGGAACAGGAGGATGACATGACATTCCCAAAATTCAAGGATGTTTTAATCGAAGTTCAGATTGATGAATCGATACCAGCCGTATCTCAGCCGTACAGGTACTGAAATAATAATAATAATTTGATTAAAAATGTATACAATGGCTATTTACAGATAATTAGTCAAGGTCAAAGTCAGCCCCGCGTGGTTGCCGGGTAAGAATAGTGCCACTCTATGTCCTCCCGTGGATGTCGTAAGAGACGACTAAGGGAATAAAGGCTGTGTAGTACTGTTAGGCGATGGGCTTGCAACCTGTCACTAATACGCTGGTAAACATCTTAGCCTAATTGTGCAAAATGTGGTTACAGAATTATTAACAAGTTTTTAGAGTTGTTAGTAATTCTGTAGCTCTGCCTACCCCACTCTGGGAATAAAGGCGTGAGCTTATGTATGTATGTATGTAGTCAATAGTGTAAAAGTTACAATTATTACATAAATAAATAGATTACATATATGAATAGTCATAAAGCGAGTTGAGTTTATTACATGATAAAAAAAAACATTTTTAGTTTTATTTTATACCATTACTAATATTTCATTTTAGGCGGATACCCATACCCCTCGAGGAAAAGGTAGAAGCTAAATTGATGGAGTTGGTAAGGAAAGATATCATAGAAGCAGTACCCGGTAGCTCTAAATGGGTTTCACCTATTGTGCCCATTCTTAAAGACAACGGCGAAGTTCGCCTCTGTGTAGATATGCGACATGCTAATGAAGCGATCCTCAGAGAAAATCACCCATTGCCAACGATGGATCAGCTGTTACCCAGAATGCGGGAAGCTAGGTATTTCACAAAGCTAGATATTAAGGACGCATTTCACCAAATTGAGCTGCACCCTAGCTCTAGACACATAACTACGTTCATCACTGGTAAAGGTCTTTTAATAAGCTTAGCTTAAATTTTGAACCCACTACTCATACGGTTGAGAAAGCAGTGGGAGGGGATGTCCAGGTACGGAATGACGAAACGGGTCAGATCTTTAGAAGGAACGTGGTACATCTAAAGAAAGTAGAAGGCCAGTGGAAGGTTATTGAGGACGACACTGAAACAGGAAAAGAAGACCAGGATAATAGTAATACAGAGATGCGGGAAGATTGTACAAAATAAATAAGTTAGCAATACACACAAGATTATAAATCATCCGACATCTGATTAAAATGAAAATAAGTAAAAACATGTTTTAATTAGGAAGGGGATGAAGTGTATAGCTGCTTGTCTCGTTGTATACGTCACGGGCGCCCGGTGGTGGGGGCATTCATCACCCGACCAGCAAGAGGTGTGGTCGTGCTTGTGGCGGGTACTTATCGAGCCGTTTGCAGCTATACCCATCTAGACCTGTCTAGATCATAATATAGTGTACAGTGACACTACAGGGGGAAAGAGTTTATGGACCTTAATTTATAATATTTTTTTTGATTTAATATGTATTGTTGTTTTTTATTATTTGTACTTAATGTTTTGACTTATTTTGAGACGATCCTTAACGGTGATACGAGTAACTTCTTAGTTCTGTATTATTATTGTTATCCTGACTTCTTATTTCTATTTTGATTATATTAAAATTTATGTATATTGTTGACGATTCCAATGTAATTTCTTGTACTTTTGATATAACATGCAATGTATACTGTGACTTACTTTGGAAAATAAATATCATTCATTCATTCATTCATTCATATGAGAGGCAGGATCAGCAGGATAAATTCGTAGACAGTATAAATACTGATTTATTAAAATATAAAATTACAAATGTAAAAAAAACAATGTGCTTCAGTGTAGACTAGCGGTTAGAGAATGTGCCAGGGGTGACATGCATTTTTGTAGCGCAAAAGTCCTCGACCAATCCCAGCGGCTGTAGATGATGTGATATCTTCTCATTGGTTCCCGGTGTCGTGATATTTTGTACGGCCGATTGGTGTACTATGTATGCGTATATGATGCATTTATAGATGAAGTTAGGATCCAGCCTTAACGTTAAGATGCGTCAACATACTCCCGGCCTTGGAAACTCCGTGTTTTCAATAGAATGATGAAGTGATGCAGCTACTGGTCTGCTTGAAATAATGGGCAAATTTTTGAAAATGCGCGTCGCACTGTGCCTGTCTCGGTCCTGATGTCAGCTACTCTAGAAACGCCATCTCTGCCTGGATAAGTCTTCATAATCCTTCCTAGGCACCATCGAAGTGGAGGCAAATGGTCTTCTTTAATGACGACAAGCGTGTCTTCCTTTAGGTCGTCTGTTTGGAACTTCCAATTGGATCTCGTCTGTAGCTCGGATATGGATTCCTTTGACCAGTGACTCCAAAAGTGCTGGCGGATCTGTTCTAGTCGTTGGTAATGCGTCAACCGATGATCAGGAACGTAGTTCAGGTCAGCGCACACAGGTGAAGTTAATGAGCAGCCAACCAAGAAATGCGCCGGGCTCAAAGGCAATAAATCATTAGGGTCCGTTGACATCGGTGTCAACGGTCTGGAGTTGAGCACAGCCTCGATCTGAGTCAACACGGTGCTGAACTCTTCAAACGTCAGGTGTGCGTTGCAAATGGTGTTTACCGCTTTTAACCCCGGCTTCCCACAAATCACCAAAATGACTAGCCTATGGTGGATTCATTCGAAATTTAATATCTTGAGTTAACGCGTATTCTTTTATTTTCCCTGAGATACTTACTTGAAATTTTGGCAAATTCGTTTTTCAAACCAATGAAATTTTTGCCACTATCGCTAAATACTTCCGCGGGTTTTCCTCTTCGAGACATAAATCTCTTTAAAGCTAGAAGGTACGCATCAGACGTGACGTGAGGTCGCCGACCAGTTCTAAATAAACCGCATGCGTTGCAAAACACACAAATATACATATGTACGACTTGACGGTTTTCGCGCCCCTGCCCTTGCGATTTAATATAAGCCCGGCGTAATCGACGCCGCTGTAGAAAAACGGGTAGCCTGGCTCTAAGCGTTCTTTAGGCAGGTTGCCCATGATAGGAGCAGGACTCGCACCCTGCAACCTTTTGCACGTAATGCAACCGTGAACCGTCTGTCGTACCAGGTTTCGAGCCCCTACGCGGTGGCGCATGCAGCAAACGTTTATGCTCGTGACGAAATAATAACAGACTAAATTGATGTTTACTTGAAATTAAAATGGGATGCTTTTTATCGTAACTAAACAGACTAGAGTTACCGATGCGCCCACCTACTCGTGTAATGCTATTATTGTCGATAAATAAATTAAGTTTTGTTAAGCTTGCGTGTTTATTTTTTATAGATTGGCTCTTCGATAAACAATCGTATACGTCACGGTATGACTCACGCTGAGACAGCGCGCGCGGCGAGCAGCCGCTCTGCCTTGTTCAGTTCATCCGCACTCAACAAGTCGTTATTGCGTTTGTTTATCTTTTTTCTCGCATTATGGATAAAATGTAGTAAATAAGCCATGACGCACTTAAGGAAGTTGAACTCAAACGGGAACCAAAACTCTGAATATTGATAAGTTACCATACTACACACGTCATTTGATTTTAGTTCAGGCAATTCTAAACGGTTACTTTTATCGGACTCAGTACTATTTAGGTTCAGAAAATAACCTATCATGAAGAAATTGTGGCCCTTCCCACCAAAGGGCGGAAGTCCAGAGGTCGTTCAATTTTCGACCGCGCGATATAAGGTCCGCCGGATTATGTTCGCTTCTCACTTGGCGGCAAGGTTTATTATTAGTTAATTCATGTATCTCCGCAGTTCTGTTCTGGATAAATGTTTTAAGTAAATTAGGCGACATACGCAGCCAACCTAACACAATTGTCGAATCGGTCCAAAATGCAACCTTATTAAAGGAAATACGTAATGAGTTAACTATTTTTTGGTACAATCGGGCCCCGACGACCGCTCCGCACAGTTCTAGTCTCGGGATACTGACCGGTTTTTTAGGCGCGACCTTACCGTTTGAACATAGCAGCTTGACAGATACATTGTTATCGTTATCAATGGACCGAACATAGGCGCACGATCCGTACGCAATCTGAGAGCTGTCGGAAAAAATATGCAACTCCAACTGTTTAGGGTTGTCAGACACCACAAAACGCGGTATACGAATGGCATCTAAGTTTTGTAAGTTTAATACGAACCGATACCAGATATTTGCAACGTCATCTGGCACTGGTTCGTCCCATTCTATTTTTAGAAGCCACAACTTTTGTAGCAGTGTTTTCGCGATTATAATGGTTGGGCTTTGTAAACCAAGCGGGTCAAATATTTGAGAGGAACCTGACAATATACCGCGTTTTGTTACTGGTTTTGAGTCCGACTCAAATTGAGTGCAGTATCTAATATAACTCATCAGTGGGGCTAGACAAGTTGCCATCGTTCACGAACGCTAGCGTTAGGCGATCACTTTGGTGATCACCTGTCCCTTGGCGCTGTCAAAATTAAATAGGCTAGACAAAGCGTGTCAGTTGTAACGAGTGATATATCACGTGACTTACGTCATTCCCATACATTTTTCAATGACAATACATGTCGCCAGTAACCTAACGCTAGCGTTCGTGAACGATGGCAACTTGTCTAGCCCCACAGATTCCTTTCATAATGTAAATAGGTATGGTTATTCAAAAATAACTGTACACAGGCTGCTTATACTTATACCATCGTACTCTAGAGTAATTTTTAGAGACAATTAACTCGATCCTTATTCAAACTTGGGTATGAAAAATCGTTATTAAGGTCCTCTTGCAAGTAGTTGTGCACAAAACTATTATGGAATTTACGCCAAAATTCAAATACAGAAAGTCGAACGGTCTATACAGACGTGTTACGACTACATGACGTCATATAATACTTAAGCTTTGCACCAATACGGCTTGATCTTTATGAATCGAATCGGAGTGCGGTCGAGCTATCAATGCTATAAATAATACAACACTGAATTATTACAAACACGCCACACAACGGGGAACGAGAAAAGATTGTAATGTGGTGAAACACTACTAAAAACCAAAATTTGCTAAAATTACTATTATAAGCCCATTCACAGGAGGGCCTATTTACACAAAGTGCGAAAATAAACGGTTCGTTGATTCGTTTATTATGCGCCTTTTGTAAAGCTTTAAAATATTAGCTTTATAATATATATAGCTGGACTTACTTAGCTTGTAGTTGTAGCTCGCAGTTTTTTAAATTTCATCCCTGATATTGGAGATTGCTAAACATTTTATACATATGCTACCCCGCCGATGGTAGAGCAGTACCTATTATCGTGGTGTCTACCGGCCGCACTCAGGGTCAGTTAATGACGATTACCCTTCATTTGTCGTTGAATCAGTCGTTAAACTACTTAATTGTTAAAAATCGTAAAAATCTTCGATCAAAAAATACTCAACTAGATAACTGGTCACACAACCAAAGCCGCTGAGCGAGTAAGCCCTCGCTTGAAATTGGAAGCCTATTTTAATTAAGTTCGCTGTCACTACACCAACAGTGTCCGGTGCCGCTATGGGGAGTCTGCTGTTTGGGCGACATATTGTTTGTCGTTGCGTTAATGAGAAAGCATTTAAATTAAAATGTTTTATTTTGATAATAATGTTATACAAGCGAGGGGTTGCCCTAGAACACTTTTCTAAGAGAATTTCGTATTGAACCCTGCGTCTATTGGTCGGTACGTCAAAATAAAAAATAGTGGTTAGATCTCAACTATTCTTTTTTTGAATTTTAACAATTAGTTGAGTTAACTACTGATCAAACAACAAGCCCTCAGTGGTTCCTCAATGACAACTTTAATAACATGTTTGAAAAAGGAACGAGTTAATTGTCTTTAAAATCAGTATGGCGGCGGTAAGAGCTTGATCTGATTTAGTTAGATTTGGCTCCGTGAGCACTGGGAGCAGACTGTGACTATCCAAATAAATACATTCCTACGTTTCTGTCAAAAAATGAGACTACCTCAAATCAAGAACAATGTATCGAGTCTAAACTGAGTCGGTCTACGTTAAGGAGGAAGCTTGAATCCCGTTGCCCTCTTATGATTATATCAGACTGGCTTCTGCCCGGGACTCCTTCCGCGTGGAACTCGTTTATATCGTAGCTTCATACAAATTTTCACCCTCTATTTCACCCCCTTAGGGGATGAATTTTGGGAAAATAAAACTATCCTACGTCCTTTCCCAGGATTCAAACTATCTTTACACCAAATTTCACATATCGGTTTAGCGGTTTAAGCGTGAAGAGGTAACAGACAGACAGACAGACACACTTTCGTATTTATAATATTAAGTATGGATTAGCTCGTAAATACCATTATATTTGATTTTCATCTAGTTAACATCATGAAATTCCGGCACGGTATCCTAACAAGAGACTAGCAACAAATACAGACACCGGGCGCTGATCCCAATCGCCGCACACATTGTCCTAAAGAGGTTCCATTACCGTTACTGACTCGATTGGATGAAAGGTTGTGCTCGAGGCACGCGGTCTTTGTGCAGGCTCCGTCCGGGTCGTTATCAGCGTATTCTTTGAGTAGTATTTGCATTGTTTGGTGTCCCGGCGCAGGGGGATCAACCGCAACCAACGACAAGACTGGAGTACAGGCATTCCATCCATCGTAGGGTCGTCAACGCATTTGCAGCTTGATATTGCAAATAGATGCAGATGATCTCATGAAGATTGACCTCGTCTTAAACTAACGATAAGAAAAAGGAATATTCTAGTTGAATTATAATATTCATCTGTGTTTTTGGACGCGTCGTTGAGTTTGATTGATCAATACCGCAAATTAATGTACATCTGCGGTTGATGAAATATTAACGTACTTAAAACATTTTCGAACTAAGTACATTTACCTACGTTATTTCTGAACTAGCGGCAGCATCGACAAAGACATGAGTATTTTTTGTAAAATGGAACAGATTATCTTTGGGTATTGTACTGAGGTATTTTCATGAAATTGATTATCAGATTATCACTTATCTTGTTACACGGAATGTTAATTTAAAATGGAGCAAGGCATATTTTGATACGTTCAAATTGGCCACTATAAAAATGTTTTTTTTTAAATAATTACATCTTTAGACTTGATTTTGCTACCTTCAGATTAGGTCTGATATATTATTATTGGCATTTATCTTTTATTTGCCAGAGAACAGGAGAGTGATATGATTACATTCACTTATTTTTTTTATCTAGGGATAGGTT
Source organism: Acleris laterana (assembly GCA_963966035.1). Classification (NCBI taxonomy): domain Eukaryota; kingdom Metazoa; phylum Arthropoda; class Insecta; order Lepidoptera; family Tortricidae; genus Acleris; species Acleris laterana. The sequence continues at coordinate 76,080,002 of OZ014438.1, read as the reverse complement.
TAATTCAAAAACACGCAAAAGCACCCGAAACCGACGTACGTGCATGAAGAGATTGATGAATGTAGAGGAAGCGAAAATTGAGTTTAGATCGGTGCACTTGGCGTTCCATAATCTCTGCCTACCCCATTGGGAGACAGGCGTGAAGGTATGTAATGAAGGTTTAATTAAGCCTAAATGCAATCCTAGCGATGATGATATAATTGAACACGGTTGACTGCTAATTGGGACTCCGTTTCTAACGGTGATAGGCTATATGCATAGGCCAATCTGTCTCGGTTCAGTGATCTTACGCAAGATGCATGCTTCGAACTGTCAAATCGAATATCGTTACCGGAATTGCATAAGCGTAAGCTGCCGGATGATCGCGTCGAAAATTGTTATCCTACACTAGCGCTATGCATCTTGTCTGGGGTCCTAATGTAACGAGGTCGAACTGTATATATTCAATTCAATTCGATTATATATTGCTTTTCTCATAATGGTACAGCTTATTCTAATAAATATGTAATAATGAAATGACCCCTGGAGGGCACAGCAACACTAGGAGAGAGGAGGCATAAATTAATTAGTAGTATATGTATTATAAACTTTATTAACTATCGTTATGCGTCTTCTGTATATTCTTTTATAGTATAATATGCTATGTTTACTAGCAATTGTTTCAATTTATTATTTTTATTTTTTATTTTTTTACTTTCAGGTTGTATATTTTTTTTGTAATTTTTTATGAACATGACCAAAGGACCATCAGAAGTTAATTTAAGACGGGATCGTGGAAGTTGCAGGTTTTTCTTATATAGCTCAAAGATCTCGCTACAGTGGGGCTAGACAAGTTGCCATCGTTCACGAACGCTAGCGTTAGGTGATCACTGGCGACATGTGTTGTCATTGAAAAATGTATGGGAATGACGTAAGTCACGTGATATATCACTCGGTACAACTGACACGCTGAAAAGTGATCACTATCACTCGCGCTAGTGATAGTTTTGACGACTACGGTCGTTACGCTACTCGGTCGGTACTATTTTGATACAAAGGCTAGACAAGTTGCCCTTTAGACAGGTCGAATAGAACACGAGCACTATCACCATGATAAACGTCGGTATCTAAGGGCGGTATCTAAGGACGACCAAGAAACTGTTAACTGAGTCCGTGTCATCACTGTCATCATTGCTTCGCGGTCGCATAAAATATATTGTTTGAACTTTGATTTCTTATTAAAAATGCTTCCGCTGAGACTTATACACTGCTCACAACAGTACGAGCTTATTCAGGCGCCGACCCGGAGAAATATCTCGTGCGAGCCTGGAGGCCGCGGACGGGATGCATGAAATGCTGTTCAGGAACATTTTACGTTAAGCAAGGTCTCATTTAGAGTTCTTTGCAGCCTTTTGCGTTTTTTTTTTAAATAAAAATCTGTTTATTTCAATATTTGTGTTAAGTTTACAATTTTTACTTAGCTAAAATCTTTATATATTTAAGATTATTTGGCTAAGTTAGTGAGGACACTATTTATAAGAATTAATTATAAGACACTAGCGACCCGCCCTCGCTTCGCTTCGGTTTATGTGAGTTTTCTGTAACCCCGTACATAAAACAGAGATTTATTATACATAAAAACCTTTCTCTTGAATCACTCTATCTATTACAAAACACCGCATCAAAATCCGTTGCGTAGTTATAAAGATCTAAGCATACATAGGGACAGACAGCGGGAAGCGACTTTGTTTTATACTATGTAGTGATAAGAAATCTTTTAACGATGTTTTTGGTAGACCCAGGTTTAGCGTCCATGCGTTCTATTACATGTTTAGGAAATTTGACCAAATTCTAGACCCGTATAGGTTATTACTTCTTGGAGTGATAAATGACTTTCCTTCTTTTAGATTTCGCAGATTATCAGATCTTCTATATTTAACTAATTCGTCCATAGCATCTGTATTCCAGCACCATAGCTAGCTTCACCTTATCAAATACACTCAGCACTCTACAGTATTCAAATAGACTGTCATAGTTGTGTCTATGTTGGTATTTGACTTTTAGAGGAACAATCGCTTTTAACAGTCTTATTTGAATACTGAAGATGCGCTGCAGATAAGTTTTATAAGTTCTTCCGTAAAATGAAATTCCATAGCTTATTATTGAATCTGCTAATGACATGTATAGCAGGCGTAGTACGTTGTAAGGCATTGTTTGTTTAAGTATGCTAAGATTACACAAGATTGCTCTTAATTTTTTACACACATGGTCAATATGGGTGCCCCAGTTAAAATTGCTGTCTATATGTAGTCCAAGATAGGTATGATGCTTTACTAGTTCTAGTGGCTCACATCTGCAGTGTGAATGAGGAGCATGCAAGCACGAGTGTTCGTGGGCTTTAACTTTAGGAACTGTGTTAGTTTTCACATATGGTGAGTGCAAATGCATTAATTTAGTTTTTAGGTAGTTAAGTGATAGGCCAGCATCATGCGCCCACCTACATAGCACATCAAATTCACACTGTATCAGTTTTTCCGCAACTTTCAAATCTTTATTTGCTATTATGAGACAAGTGTCATCGGCAAACTGGTATACCGAGGCGTGGGCAAATAGGTAAGGACCAAAAAGTTGTCCACGCTAACTCAATCAATTAAATTTTCTATGAAACTTTTCCGTTGTGACACGAAAATTAACCATACATTGTGTGGATACTTTTCGTCGCACAACGGAACTTTTTTCGTCTTTGTTGTTTGTATGGTTAACTGCGCTTAACTGTAGTCAAACTTTTTGGTCCTTACCCAAATACGTTGCACATGTCATTCACATAGATTAGGTATTCGGTCGGACCGATTATTGATCCTTGTGCTGTCCCTTGGAGGGCCTGCGACATCTCACCTTGCTCTCCAGCAATGAAACAACGTTCCCTGACTTCGTTGAGGAGATTGAAGGAGGTTCCCCTTGAACTGAAGGTAAGCATCATTTTGATTTTAACATGTATAAATTGGTACGTGCGTTATATAAACAATACCTACAATGAAACTTGTCAGTCCCATTAAAGATATTTATTACGATTATTTCAGGTGCTGTGTGCTCACAGCTTTCTGGCGACAAGGTCGGATCAGAGGATCACGGGGTTTCCAACCAATTAACGCAACGGACCGCTAGTAGGTACATCCGTCAAGTGGTGGATGCTCTCAACAACGATACAGTCTTGAAGAGGTGGATCGTCTTCCTACAATCGGATGAAACTAGGTCCCGTATAAGACAAGAGTAAGTTATGACATATATTTAATGAAAGTATTGGATTTTTCATTCCCTGAATATGTGTAATGTTTTTTATCCACGAGGTCCCGCCCAAGGTTCAAATTAACCGAGGGAACGCTTTTTCTTTTATTGAAAACTTTTTATAAATATACAGTAGTATGGTTTTCGAAAAAAATATTGTAGTTAATTATAGCGAGAGGTCAAGTATACCTAACCGATATCAACCAATTTATTGATAAAATAACTTTTTTGTGTTTAAGGCAACAAAGAAAATCCTTCAGACGGCTGGTTGACGATGCCGGATGTCCATATACTATTATCAACCCCTTGTCGCAGAATTACACACTCCGGTGTTTCATTTTTACACGGAGCCTGCAGCCTGTATGGAAGGAGTATCTCAACTTCCATTCAATGTCTCAAAGGTCCCCCTCTAGGTTAGGCCCTCTAGGTTATATTGTGGTGCGGAGCAGTCCTTTTATAATTGGAGCCAAAGCCAGGATGAGACCTACTAATTAGAGGCAGGATTTTACTTAATTGTCTGGTGAAATGAGTTTGAATTACTAGTAATTTATTATGTTTAAAACCTCATCAAAAAAAAATGCTATGAATCAAAAAAATATTTATTTCAAGTATTAAACACTCAAAACAATATCGAAGTACATTATTTTAGAAAAGTTTCATTGCTTGGAGATATACACTGGTGGCTATACATATATACTCGTAAGACGACGCGCTGGCCTAGTTGGTAGTGACCCTGCCTACGAAGCTAGCGGTCCTGGGTTCAAATCCCGGTAAGGGCAGATATTAGTGTGATGAGCGCGAATATTTGTTCCTGAGTCATGGATGTTTTCTATATATTTAAGTACATATTTTTCTATGTAAGTATTTATATCGTTGTCTAGTACCCATAATACAAGCCTTGAGCTTAGTTTGGGACTAGGTCGATTGGTGTGACATTGTCCCCTAATATTTATTTATTTATTTTATATAAAACGAACGTGACAAAACACGATCATGGCAAAATGCGACTGGGGAAAATATCCTGACTATTAAAAATGCGTTCGAGGCACCTTTTTTCCAAATGGAAAAATGACACACAATTCCCCGATCTAGCCTAATGCTGCACAATGAATACCAAACAACGAAATACACCTACATATGTAACAGTTACATATTTATCTTAACATACAACTTAACGAACGAATCCTTACTCAAACCATTTCCTACTTTGTTGTTCTTTTTCTAAGCTATAGAGCTTCCTATAAAGGACGATGGGAAAAAATGTCCCCACCCACCAACAGAGATGAAACATGTCTCAGTTTATACATCTTGGCAACATGATTTATTTTTACTATCGCGACGATCGCGATATGCGTGGGGTTTTCTTGGAAAATCATAATCGTATCGTATGGAGTTTGTTTGAAAATGAACACAATCTCGGCTTGCTTGGCTCTTAAAAAGATTTTTTTCATTAAAAAGTTCCCATCAATTTTGGTACTAAAATAGGTAAGTTTTTTTTTTTGGTCCTAATGAACATATCAGACATGCATCCCGTGACTGTTGGAGGGCCCATACAAAATTAGTTTTGTTTGTTTTAAATCATTTTTTAGCAATTATCTTTAATTACTTCGATGTAATATTCGTTTTATACATCGTTTGGCCAGTTACAACTTCATTATTTTGCAATGAAAAATGACGCAATAATCGTAACATTAACATTAACATTGCAATTAATGCAATGCTGGACACTGCTCGTTATTGAAACCACACAGAAACAGTTTATAGTCTATCAGCTCCAACATCATAGTGTTATACTGGAAGTGACATCTGACGTCACTTATAGATTACGAGTAAACATGAGGGAAGGTCCAAATAAACTCGGGCGGCGGGTGTTCACGTAAAAGTACTAAAAGTCTATGTCCATAATAGGCTTAATTTTATTGTTCCCATCATGATCTGACTTCAAGTTAATCAATTATAGTTGTAATTAATATAATTATAATTACGGATACAACAAAAATAGAAATACGTCAAAAAAACGTTTAATTATTTCACTGTTAAAATAAAATGTTAGTAAACCTGCCGCAATAAGTGTAATAACACATATTCTGAAGAAAAAAAACCCGCTCCAATTATGGTTCAAATGATACAACTCTTTAAAGTTGAGACGGACGGACGAACGGCCAACGTAGGCATATTAATAGGGTCCTGCTGAGCTCCCTTCGGATACGGAACCCTAAAAACTTACGTAAATACCTACATAGACGTAATTCAAGATTCGGAAATAAAAAGTAAAAATTCGCGCCCATCCTTAACTCTGGTGCGCTCTCCCCATACTGTAATTCAAAACCAAACAGACACAAAAAGGTTTTAATCAAACAAGACAGATCTCTTTGGTGAGAACGTAAAAAATAAACTGAGTTGAGTTGAGCTTTCTCTTTGATTAGCAATGTAATGCTTAAGTTTTATCAAGATAAATGATTCGAAAATCAAAGGATGAATATTCAATCCTACTATATTATTATAAATGCGAAAGTTTGTGTGTGTGTGTGTGTGTGTGTGTTGGTTACTCCTTCACGCTGCATCGGCGGGATGGATTTGGATGAAATTTGGAATGGAGATAACTAAACTTGTACACTGGATTAACACATAGGCTACTTTTTATCCGGGAAAAGTTCCCGAGGGAACAACGACAATCGAAATCAACGCGGACGAAGTCGCGAGTAGAAGCTAGTATCAATATAAATTTGTGGGCTAAAGCTATAAGAAATCGCATTTTATTATAAAGCTAAGGCAAAAAGTTGTTCAATTATCCTACAAAGTGATTATAAAAATATGTTTTCACCTCAGCAGCTCAAACAAGCAGGTTTTGCTGCTTAAAAACAGTGAGCAAAATTCAATTTTGCTGCGAGTGAGAGGCAAAGTAGCTTTTTAATTATTTTTTTTAAATGCCGTGAGCAGTGCTGGGGCTACTCACAACATTCGAAAAAATTGAACTTCACTTTGTTCTGTCACTTTCACTTCGATAGGAAAAAAGCGAGAGATAGAAACAACTTGATTCGAAGTTCGATTTTCAAATTTCACACATAGTAGGCCCAAAAAGAAACGCACGTTCGGATGCATACATAACCAACCATAGCCATAGACAAGGCCTAGTTAGGTTTTTTTAAAGCCACAGACTACATAAAGCTGTATAAAGTTGTGTTTGCACTACGGCATTATCAAGTTGAGTGACAGGTTTTATCTGTTTCATGTTTATTTTTTCCACTTTTTATTTTATTAGTAAGTATTTTGCAAAAATGCTTGTGATTGATGCATATGCGATCGTGTCGTTATTTAGTCGTGAATACCAAATGGTCACAACGGAAGACCTGCGTTGGCCCTACCAGCTTCACGCTGTGTTGTTCTCGCTGCTGAGGTGAAAAGTTGTATGTCTCACACGAGACCAAAGTTTTTACGTCTCGTATCTTTGAATCCCTCGCTACGCTCAGAATTCTACCCTAGAATCACTCGCTACGCTCGTGATTCAATAATAGGATCCTACGCTTACTCGGGATTCAAAATCATCACTCGCAGCAAAAACCAACTTTGCTCTCTTGTTGAACAAATAACTATTATTTATCTGCTCGTGCAAATTTGATCGAACTTATTTATTAGTAGGGGCTATCACACGCATCATACGAGTAGTTGCGCAAAGCACGTGAGCTGTTATAGATGCAACGGCAGACTTAAGAGCTGGCGGTATCCCCGTTCGACATGATATTATTACTCGTAGTTCAGTAACAAGAGAGAAAAAAATCCTCTCTGATTCGCAGACATCGGAATAGGCAGTCGGCAGGCAGAAATTGAGACAAAGCCGAAGTGGCCATTTTTGCTTTTTAGTGCACTTCGTTCGTTCGTTCGTTTGTAAGAGATTCCGGTTGTAATCTAGGTAGTAAATTTGGAACTACCTCCCGTAATATGCAAAATATAGTTACAGAATTATTAACAAGTTTTTAGAGTTGTTACTTAGTAATTATGTAGTAGCTCTGCCTACCGCACTCTGGGAAAAAAATTACACCCGGGCGACGCCAGGCGTGGACAGCCTAGTTTAATAACTGGTGAACAATAAATAATTGTTCAACAATATCGGTTGGACGAACTTTCACGTCAATTTACCAAATACGTTTGTTTTAAAATAGAATGAACCTCGGGAAATGATGGATACCTCCGCAAAATTAAAAGCTTTGTGAGTCGTGGGCCGCTGAAAGCTTGTTTGCGATAATGAATACAGCATGTTCCAAGAATGGAGTTTAATTCCTGTTCATGTTTTTGTTCTTGTTTTATTGACGTAATTTATTTTGGATGTATTGTATTTTGTTGTCTTTGTTTTCGTTAAGTATGTAAGAGGATATTTTAATAACCTGGCGAGAATATATTTTTTGTAAAACTCATTTTGGTATTAATTTGACATGATCTGTTAGACTTACTCATCGTACTTAGGCCCGTATTAATAACCTCGTCTTGGCTGAGATGTGTGTCACAATTTAAGTCAAAGTAAACGTCAAGTCATAGAAAGCTGTCATTTTTGACGCATCTCGAGACGAACATTACAGTTGACATTAGTTTATTAATACGGGCGTTAGTTTGTTAGTTTGTGGTATATTTTGTTTTAATTCCTTTACTATTACTTCTTTTAACTATTAGATATTATGTTTGCGGCATGTTTTAGCTTATATTTTCTATAGCAATGTCAGTTGCATAAAGGAATACATAACTCGACGTCAATGCAATATTAAGGTACAGTGACGAGATAAAATTTGGTACCTACCTTAGGTCCAAATTCAATCTGACATTCTACAACAATAAGGTTGAGTTTCCTCAAGTTACAAATGACTTGACAACTCTAATGATATTGACGGCTTCAATCATATTTTTTTTGAAATGGGTCCCAATTTTCGTGACCGTACATACGAGCTGATCTCGTGTTGGAGTCGGAAGGTGGGACTCCTAAGTTTGGACTTTATAAGCACATGATGACGGTTTTAAAAAAGTAGTCTTACCTTAATAATTTTATTGATAGAAACTAATTTGACTTAATTTAGTTTTAAATCGTATAGTTTTATTTCGTCAATTATTTACAATAATTAAATTTATCTTCATTAGCACGGCCAAGCGACGGATCCTTATTGCAGATGTTACAATGCGGCGTGCTTATTAAAAAGTTTACAAGGGCGTTTTAATGTTTGGATGTTTGTCTTTTATCCTCGCATAAATGACCAAATGGATTTTTGAGTCAACAGCAGCAATAATACAGTGACTGTGTGCTCTTTTTTACGAACAAATAACCAGTCTTTAATTTCAACACAATTTAGCTTATTAGATAGCAAAGGAACAGTAATGAGGACGCCACTTTACATCCGGTGTATGCTCGGCGCGGTCTAGAGGCATTTTATACGGAGACAAGGAAAATGCCAGGAAATAAATAACTCTCAGTCCACACACAGCACAATGTACAGTCGACGTCAAACATATGTTTACATTTTTCACCTTATTCCATTGAAATAAGGTTCAAAAATGTAAACGTATCTTTGACGTCGACTGTACCTGGAAACTTAAAGTTCGCTCTGGCAAAAAAAAGAACAGAAGGTTTACCCACGCCGCATTTTTTTTACAAGTCGTTTTAGGGAAAAAACAAGCAAAGGTCCTCTTGCCGTTCAACGGACTGTTCACTTTGGGCACGAAATTGCTGGAAAATGCTAGTTGTTGACGAGTAAAAGACGTTAAGAGCATAATAATATGAAGAACGCTAACGGAGTTCCCGGCGTTTCTTGTTTGGTCGGCGGCGTTACTTACCTAACTAACAGTCAGTTCTTTTTTGGTTTTCGAATGTGAATTTAAATGAAAATTAAGTGAAATGAAGTTAAATTGAAGTGAATTGAGCTTGTTTGTCTGTTAAAATGCAGTACAGGTAAGCAGCGTAACAACTGCATTGTTACACTATTAGCTAAATTCCGAAATCTGTTGAACCACAGCTCGAGCACACGTATTATGTACTGTAGCAATACAATACTGTTATCCGTTAATTATTGCATTGTTGTTTTCTAGGTAATACAGCTCATTAAATGAATGCCTGCATGAAAGCATTCTTGGTTTGCCTAGTACATTCCCTGCTACAAAGCGCTACGCGCTACGCGCTACGCGCTAAAGCCGTAACCGTAGCTGATGCCAATCGTTATTGAAAATGTATGTGGCTTGCCGTTCACCTGGTCTTTTCAATCTTATCGAAAATGGGTTGTGTTTGCGTGAAGCATCTTGTTTACGGACTCTGCTTTTTTCTGGTTTGCACTGAAAACTGCCTCCGAACAATTTAATTAAAATCCGATATTGTTAATTCAAATGAAGTACAATTTGAAAACATTATTATTTTTTAATAATTAATTTACTTATATAGAGATATACATACTTAAATCATATACAACATCCAATATCTGCCATTACCGAGATTCGGACCCACTGCTGGCTTCGGAGGCAGGGTCAGCCAACGTGTCGTCAAATAGTAAATCATTTCATAATTTATAGTCACAATTCTATTTAAAATAGTTGAAGAATTCATCTACGAATTAAATATATTCCTGTATCAATCATTACTTGAGTTTACTTTCAGCGGATATTCTTTAAATAAAGAAATAATGAGGAATCATCTTACTCAAATTTGTTTTATTGGAAGGTACTCACTACTAGACAACGTCGTAAACATACTATTATAGAGAAATAAATAATTTACTAAGTAGGTAATACCTCTTCATACAAAGAAAACGAATGCTCGCGCTCAGCACAGAAATATTTGCCGTTTCCACGAATGGCTTTGTAGGCCAGTAGTGGTAGGTGTTACAGAAGTGGTTTAACGGAATCGGAGTTTATAATTTGGTATAGGAGTCGCGGGCGGAGACAGAGAGGAGAGAAGGGAACGCGAAACAATCCAAGTGAAAGAGTAATAGCGACTAAACTCGCTGTCAAACTGGATGTCTTTTATGCCCAGACCAATAATTTTAATATTTAAAAATCCAGTGGATGACTTTTCCACGATTTTTGTTACTTAGTAAACGTATAAAAACTAGGTTTATACATTCTCTTTTTTTTTGTATTTTATAAGAAAGAAAACGTACAGACCTACTTTTTCGAATTTAATATAATATCTTTAAAACCGGCAAGAGCATGTCGGACCATGCTCAGTATAGGGTTCCGAAGCCGTCACAACATAAAAAACTATCTCAAAAATCAACATGTACCTACTTATGAACTAATTTTCTAAGATAGATAAATTTTAGTAGGTAAAAACACTTAAGTAGCCTATATCTCAGGAACTAATTAAGTGTCCTTAGTCGTGATAGTATTTCTTTTAAATTCGTCATATGCGCTTTCACCGTAGATATTTTTCAGATTTTTTGTATTTTTAGTTTTGGTCGTAGGGGGGGGGGGGGGACACTTGACTCTAACAAATTTAGCACTTTAAAGCTTAATATTTCACAAACGGATCTCTTAATCGAAAAGTGGTTTTCACAAACCCGCAATACTTTAGAAACACTTATCCAACGACACCCAACACTATGGGGTACATAGGGGTGCAGGGGAGGTACAGTAAAAAAAATATATTCAACATTTTATTATACCACTTTGTTGGCGAGACTAATATGCCAAATTACAGCTTTCTAGTACTAAGAGTCTCTAGCTAGGCTGCGGACGGACGAACGGATGGACATGGCAAAACTATAAGGGATCGAAGTTTGACTACGGAACCCTAAAAATCAGACTGTGGTGAGAGAAACGGTACCGCATTTTGCTTGGAAAATTTCAGCCTCAAAAGCCCCTTGACGAACCTTTACTTTTCTTAAAAAATCAAGATAAAATGCACTAGCTATTCAAGGACTACTCGTAGCAGTCGGGAGTTTTATTAAAGATGAAGATTTAGAGTGCAATGTGGAGTGCATCAATAAGATTAAGTAACTTTACGTTAAAGCAGGATGGTAAGTACTACTTTTATTTACCCACTACAAAAATTTAATGGCAACTTAATTGACATAACCTACATTCTTAGATAAGTTGATGCGAGGTGTAAGTTTTATTGCGGAAAACAACTGAAAGTAATGGGGAAAACGAAAGACCCGTTATGGTAAGAGTTTGTACGTGATTACCTTTTTAAAGCGAACTTGAGTTCACATTTTTGGGGACCGATTTTTGACTTTCGAGCGTTTGATTTCAAAAGCGAGCGGTAGAAAATATTCGAATGCGAAAATCTTTCACGCTTTATTTTCGAATGGTCTATTTTGAGATTCTCACTCGAAACTGAGAGATTGACTAAACATTATTGTTACGTTGGCACGTGTTTCATTATATGCAGAAAGTCGATGTTTTACCGGTTGTTTCTAATTTTTAAATGCGAATAAATAATGTATGAAGCTAACAAACGTTGAAATTATAACAAGTAATTTATTATTTAATTACGAACGTATTTTTTACGTTTCTTTTAAAAATTCTTGACTTTTAAGTTTACTTGTTTACAGGAAAAATTAAACGCTTTCTCGCCTGCGGATGTCTGTGGCGTTGCTAGGTTTGTTGTACCTATGCTTTAGATTACACAGGTTTGACAAATGTCAAATGTCAAATGATACTTTCTATTGATAGAATTCAAAACGGACTTGACAGAAGCGCGTGGAGCTAACCCCATGTGCTTCTGTTTAGTCCATTGGAGAAAATTCTCTTTTACCGAACAATTGTCTTCGCGTGTGATATCCACGGACTTATTGCTCTAATAAGTCCATGGGAGTGTCTATAAATAACTTGACATTGGCGAAATACACCTTAACAGATGTGAAAGCCATTAATTAAAAAAAAAAAAAAAAAGAATTCAAAACGAATGACACGGACCACTCGTGTTCATATTTTCTATCGGTCGCAAGTCAAAAATACTATTTCACTGTTTTTTGTCACTTTCGATTGAAACTTTCGAACACTCGAAAGTCAAAAATCGGTCCCCTGCGCAGGGATTGAAAACCGGTTTATTTTCCGTAGCGGTTAAAGCCACACTATTAGAGCCTAACCCATAATAAAGGTTACGCTCACAGGGAGCGAAATGCATTTACCGGTTAGAGAGCGCTCCTTCCGTGTGAGCCGAGACAAGGGTGAATGACGGAAGCGCTCTCTAACCGGTTATAACCGGTAAATGCATTTCGCTCCCTGTGAGCGTAACCAATTCGTTGGAACGTAACCCAAATAATTAACCGGTTTAACCTAAATAAATACCGGTTTATTTGTAACCGGTTACAATCCCTGCCCCTGCGTGACACACCTTCGTAATTGTTTTACAACCTTACTTGAAGATAACAATTGAATAATACATGTTAGTAATAGTTGCTTTTAAGTACTTTTCGTCATAGCTTAACTGGAACAAACTATACATACCTATACATCGTGTGAACTATTGCTTATTTGTGAAGCTTAAATGTCCTAAGAACTATGATTACCATCTTTATACACGTATTTTTTGCTTTATCAAATCAATCAATATTGACAAATATAACGCGCATCAAAGTTCGGGAGTGGGGGCTCGTGACGTCACAACGTGGTATAAAGTGTGCCACGGCGTGACGTCAGGCGATACTTCAACGCACTTTATCTTCGTAATTTTTTGTTTAACTGACAAAGATAAAATATGTGCTCATTATTTTTGATAATGTAGAATAGAATATATTTATTCAACGCACACATAAGAAAATATGAAAATATTTATGAACTAATTATTTAGATTTCCTATAACTTGCGTGGGCATCATTTCGCAAGAGCATCATTTGTTTAACTATGTAGGTAATCCAGAATGGTGGTGCAGAAAGCTAGTCAGTTTCTTGAAATTTACGTCTTCCGTAACCAACATGTTAACATTAAAATCACCTAGCCAAATTATGTAATCAATGTAAGCGTCTATAAATGTGTCCACGTCCAGCCACGGCGGGTGGTACGCTGTACCTATAGCGACCCTCGTACCCTTAACGGTAAGGTTCAGCCACATCTACTCGACAAGCGGCGTGACGGGGTGCGGAGAGACTGGCGATCGGGGGAGGTCAGCGCACGGCGCGCGGCGGGCGAGGCACACAACCAGGCGCAACACGCGCGCGCCCGCCCCGCTCACAGCGCTCTCCTGCAGGCGCGCACCCACGCGCTCAGCGTAGACAATGTCGTGTATATCCAGGGCTACGCCGAGGAGAGACCGGCTATCGTTGGGCAGTTCGGGGATCCCTGCGATCTCGAGGTCATTCAGGAGGAGGTCCTGGTGCCGGTCGTTCAGCTCAGACTTGAGCTCAGCGACGGTGTTGGCAAGGTCACTGTTGGAATTGTCAGCTGCGCGCTGCTCCGCACACTCCTCGAGGCGCTTGACCCACCAAACGTCTTTCGAATTTGCACCATCTCTTGTCTTAGACGCGATTCCTCTCTCATGGAGCCGAATTCTATTCTAAGCATTCTAATTTGTTCAGCGAGGTCCTGCGCCTGCTCCACAGCAGGTGATGACTCTCCAACGTTGCCCTCTTCCCGCTCACTACTCTTGACCGGTGTGTCGTCGGCGTCGTCACGCCGGGGGCCTTTTGCATTTTGCATTCCGGACAGGTCCAAGATGAAGAGACCCGCGCTTCAAGCGCTAGATTCACGCAAGCCCTATGATAGACGCAAGAGCATTTCCTACACTTGGCGCCCTCTGCCATATTATTCGCAGTAAATTTCCCGCAGGCGATACATTTAGGTTGTGGCATTATGACGGCGGATATCTCAGACCAAACTCCCACTATTAATATAGTTAGCGCAGCGAGCTGCCAACAAATGACGCTGTAATCGGAATCGTTTAAACAGGTCTATGATTAGTTCTTATAGTGGCATCTGTACACAACATAAAAGTGCAATATACGGCTTTTGATGATTAAAAGGTTTCCTTTGGCGGAGTGAATCCCCTGAACCCTTAGACCGTTTTAAGAAGGGGAGCCATCTTGATTTTAGATGCAGGAAAGTGTGGGGGGGGGGGGTCCGTTGTCAATAATTAGTCTCAATTTTATAACAGCTTGTGTTTAGTTTAGGCTAATGCATTAAATTTGGTGTCTATTTCGAATAAACGAAAGGTGAAGATTTTTTTTATGAAATAATATTTATACCATTTAGTATTAAAAACTTGAGATAAAAGAAAAAAATAAAAATAAATTTTAGTAAGTACCTACTTTTTTATTTTACCTACTATAGACTTGAAATAAATTTGGCGTCCTTGGTTTCTACGAAAATGATACCAAACTTGCCCTAATACCTAATTGCTTTTGATGTGATTTTGGTTCCGAGCAAAGTAAGTAATTATTTTTTTCACGCTCATTAATACTCAGACTCAGACAGAAAACATCATATTCATATGGGTAATTTTTACAATGCTAAATTGTAGGGCTATCCAAATAAGTCTTTTGTTTTTTCTTAAAATTTAGATACAAAAGTTATAAAGATAGGTATATTCAAAAAACAAGACAATGTAAATTTAGAATTTTCCAATTTTTTTTCTTAATACGTAAAAAAAGTTCAAATTAAGTAAATATCAGAAATGTTGCGTTCTTGGTTTATACGAAAATGACACCAAACTTACCCTTATAGCTTCATAAATTATAGTACGGTCATTCGGAGTAAGCCCCCCACCCCCTCCAAAATTTACATCTGAAATTTTGATGGCTCCCCTTGTTAAATCCATCTTTGAGTCGCAAGGACCAACTCGGCTAAAGGAAATCTCTTGATCACAAATCGCCGTACATTGAAGCCAACACCGGCAAATATTCTCCCTATAATTCCCGCAAGAGCGAAGAGTGCGATGTGATTAAATAATAAACTCGTCACACAAACAACTCAATAGTCTTGTTCATATTGTTTATTGTTTGTTGGTGGGTTAATCTTTAGAAATATATAATATTTAATTTTAGTTTAAGGATTAAAGTAATGTAACAAAACACTGTTATTCACCAACACTACTGTCACTTCACTGTACTAAAAACTGTCTTATTTTATTAAAGTATTTGCATATAAAGTGCTTGTTTATTTTTAAAAACCCCAACTGTCATAAACATGACCTTCGTCGCTAACGTTCGTGACGTCACCCCCGTGTAAATGACGGACTAAGTAATCAGATTTTTTTAGAACTGGTGCCTATTGCTCGTATTATCACGTATTACACTTGTTTTCCTTTCATACATACAGTCAATGAATCTATCTAAGTAGGTATTCACATTGACTAGCAAATTAAAACCGTAACACAAGATTCAATTATTATTTATTAACAACATTTACCACCACAATACAATACAGGGCCTCTATTCTGCCGTGTAATATAATACCCTTTGACGTGATATGGTATTGTTTTAAACTTGGCCGCCATTAGTTTCAACTGAATAGAGCTTTTGAGTGATTCCCATTTGTTCTATGGAAAAATGACGTCATAGGACAAAATAGAATTTTGAGGGCTTTAATGACTCGAGCTTTGTATTTCCTTTACCACCCGTGTAACATACAACGTTTTTCATCACTATTGCGAGGAAATGAAATAAAATCAGAAAAAAGATCATATTTGTAACTTATTAGCGGCAAACGACATCATTGTCTGTGACTTACCACAGATAATGTCAAACGTGTTCGGAGTTCGATTCTAGTGACATATGAGATCAATAGTTTATTATGCGAGATTTTTAGGAAATAGTATTCAACTGACATTTCATCTCGAATGAAACTTCATATCGAATGGCACAAGAATTGGGGTCCTGACATATTGTGATAGTTTGAGTCCACGTATAATATTAAAAAAAAAGCTATTACGCAAGTTAAGGGCGTAATGGTAAAAAAAAGGCCCGCGCGTATTATTTTGGATTTACGGTCGATTTTTCTAGCATGTTAGGACACTATTTACGAGCAAGTGTGATGAAAAAGAATAAATAAGACTTTTCTTCCCACATTGTTCCATCATGGAACAAAATAGTAATTAAATTTCCTAGTTGTTCTATATTAAAAAAAGAACTATTTTCTAGTATTTTACCTGACGTAACTTTAGTTGGTTTTAATTCCGGGATGTAACGTAAAGTTACAAGGAATAGTTTAACATTTTTCGAGGATTGGACATCGACTTCACGGATTCAAATCATTGCGATGAGTCGAAACAAATATGCATTATATTTTGAGTTTTGTTATTTATTTTTAAGTATAAGGTAATTGTCCGAGTGGATAACATTGACCCAATGTATGACTTTTTTGCAGTTAATTTGAAATAATAAGACAACGGATATTAATATAACCCAAAAACTGGGTTTAACCGACTGCTAGTGCCATTTATGATTTTTGTGCAGAAATTTTCATTGATGCGATAAAATATTATTCATTTTTAGAGTCAGTTTTCGCGAGCATTTGTTTCGAGTTAGACATGCGTTGGTCTGCTTGTGAAATCTGTTAAGACATTGGATCGTGATAGTGGATATTATAGCCAGGAATTCAAGTTTTATAGGTAAGTGATTATTGAAACAGTTAAATCATTAAACAAAGTATTGATATTAAGTGTTTTAAATTGATTATATTAATTAAGTTAGTATTTTGGAGGTATGTCATACACTGGGTAATTTTTGTTGTCTTTAGTAGTGGATGACACCCATGTCATTCACTCATCCAAATTAATATTTTTTAAATCTGCATTTGAATCGTATTTTAAAGATGTAGAACATATATTTGAATTACCCTGTAAAAAGCAAGCTTTTATCAATAGTTTGAGTAGTGTCTGACAGGGGTGTCATAGACTGTTTTTCTATGGAGCTCCAATAAATGACAGTTGCGTATTGAGGTGTCATTCATTAGGTCATAACTATAGTGGCATACATTGGTTACAGGTATTTTGCTATGCAAACATGCCTCCGAGATCAAATAAATATACTCAAGATGATATTTTAAAGGCGATAAAAGAAGTTTCGAGGGGGATTTCTGTGGCTGCAGCAGCAAAGAAGTACAGAATTCCTCGTCTTACTTTGTTGCAATAAAAACATAATTTTTAAATAATTATAAATATCTGATTTAATTTACTGACTTGTTTTCTTTCAAGTTTATCATCATTTACCCCCGCTTGCACCATCTGCGTTAGTATTATGTGTTTAAGTTTTAAGCATATTTAACGATGACATTTTTCATACATTTTCATACAACTTAAATATGTTTAAGAGCTAAACATGTTTAACGCAGATGGTGCAAGCGGCCCTAAGTATTGGAAGTTAAATATATATTTAATAACTAATACGTAAATCATAATTATTTGATAATGAAAACCCGACAACGTCCTGTCATATACTGGGTCGCAGCCAATTTTTTTTCATAGTCATATAATGGGACATTCGAGTTTATGCCAGTCATCTACTGGTACAATTTCAGAGGTCGCGAAAAACTGAAATAACTTAAAATTGGTAATATTATTATACAATTTATAGTACTTATAACATTCATGAAGAACCCGTTTATACATTTGCATATGCGTTTAGTCGATAACTTTGATAATTGAGTAGTTTTGTATAAATATGTATGAATTCCCCCCTTATAGTGTCATTCGCTGGGACATTTACCTTAAATATTTTTCTATGGTATTTTTAATCTCGCACCAAATCAATTGAAAATTTTGCGAGGGAATGTGTTAAGTTTAGTATCATGGTAACAAATGAAAATGAATATTCCCATGTATTCTTTAGAACAACGTGATACACTGCCATATCATTTAGTTCCATGGCATAACAGTTCTATAGAACGAATGATAATCCGGAATCCTCAATGTTCTGTGGAATAATTAGGAAACCCATTTATATCTATTAATATTCCATTTAAATATTTAAGTATATATAAATATCAGTATTTTAAAACCTAACACTCTAATATTGTGAGGCTTGATTAAACAGAACTAGATATTTCCCTACAAATAAATAACCCTACTAATTTCAATCATCATAGTGCAGTACATAAAGTGTTCAAGTGATTTTTCAATTTGTTTCGGATATTATGTTATGTTTATGTCATAGGAAAGGTATAATTCTCAAATTCAGTTAAGACTGCGCCGAGCGTAGGCCGGATGTACGGTGGCGCCCTCATTACTATTACTGTGTTTTCTAATAAACTTAAGTATTTTGTTGAAATTGGACGAAAGATTTTTGTACTACAAATGAAAACACAACTTATAGTTTAATAACAATTCACCTTCGAGTTATCAACTTCACGGAAAAAAGTGGCCACCTTTTCCCGTTAAGCTGACTACTCAAAGAGTAAATAATATATTGTGGACTTGATTTGGATACTAAAATAATTTAAGTACTGTAAAGCAGGGTGAATAGGGATCAAGGGGTGAGTGGGGACACAAGCTAAAATAAGTCATCACCTGTTACAAATAAGAACCAGTAGAGAATGGACAATATTGTTAACTCAATAGGAAATAATTTCAGTCTTATAATTAGTAACATATGCTTAATTTTAGGTTGTGTCCCTACTCACCCCTTAATCCCTACTCACCCCATTTTACGGTAACCATAATTCCAAAACATTTTCACGCTTCACTTGGTTAGGGAAATAGTCAACTACGGTCGACAGGTCGACACGGTGTTTTTCGATGACATTGGTCGAATTTGTGTGTCATGGTACCCATGTTCTTCAGCAACAGTCACAAAATGTTATTGGCTAACGCTTAGGTAATTTACCGTTGGACTCATACTACCAATTTTTACTTCAATAAGTGTCCGCTAGAGGCGCAGACAACGCCCCATACGCTTATGCCGTCGCTAGCGAGTACGGTCGCTGTAACCATAACCTTATTATACTAGCGTAGTAGACGAACAGACGTCGCTTGACTGCATCAGCCTCTCTGTGTAAATTTGTAAATGTGTGTGTGAATTTTAGAGATGTTCTCGCTGTTCAACATGAGTTGTCGATAACCATAGGTTACAACATGACACAATGAATATATAATATAAATACCGTTGACCAAAACTCTATTAGTGATTAATCCGCGCGCCATATTAATTGTACACTGCTGTATCTACTTTTCGGTGATTTCTTTGCATAAAATAGTTTTCCTTGAAGTGTTTGCTCCATACCACCGATTTTCGCGAGGCTCCCAGCCTATTCGGTTTTATATCCTTATCCATTTTTCTCTAATAACTAGATTAACAGGAAACCTGGAAATATTTGTAAATTGGTTTTCGAGAGAGTGTACTGTATATTCCGAAAATCATTTTTTCCAAGTGGCGATTAATACCATTCGCATATTTTACCACTTTATTTTTTCTCAATAGCTACTTTTCCCGAAGGGCTTTTTAACCATTCGCATATTTTACCACTTTATTTTTTCTCAGTAGCTACTTTTCCCGAAGGGCTTTCTAACCATTCGCATTTTTTCCGACTATATTTAATTCTCTAATTTCTCAACCAACTCAACTGACCAATGTTTTTAATATCAAAATTAAATTTAACAGAGTCGACGGAGCTCCGCTTGAGCGGAGCTCCTATTTCTGGGTGGTTTTGGCCCTCCGGGCCTGCTGCAAAACTAACATAACCTAAACCTACCTCATATTTATGATAGTCGAGCAGTGGAGAAGAACCCAATTGAAAAATAAATATAATGGGAAAATATACGAATGGTTAGAAAGCCCTTCGGGAAAAGTAGCTATTGAGAAAAAATAAAGTGGTAAAATATGCGAATGGTTAGAAAGCCCTTCGGGAAAAGTAGCTATTGAGAAAAAATAAAGTGGTAAAATATGCGAATGGTATTAATCGCAACTTGGAAAAATCGATTTTCAGAATTTACAGTACACACTCGTTTTCGAGCAGATTTTGTAAAAGAGTTCGTATAGTGTCGTGTTCTATTAAAAAAACAAAATACTTACTGACTTTTTCCTTAACAAAAATAAAAATCATTTGATTTATTTAAAACTGGTTGATCATTCAATCTTAACTTATTTTCATTTTGATGTCAAATAAAAGCAGCTTTAAATAAAACTTTCGGTATCTAGGTATATCGGCAGTACAAAAGTAGGTACGTAATAGGTATAGGTGAAAAACTTAAGTAAGTCACCTGTTGTATGTAGATGTGTACAGTTTGCAAAAAAACGCATAAGCATAATTAATTATATAAATATTTAATATGAGTTGAATATATTAATAACATAATGCACATTTTTTTACCTCAATCACTCGCCAGTTCGTCATCCTCACTTTCATCAGTGGACTGTACAGAAACATTTGATTTGAATGCATACTTACATTCAAATTCTTTTAATGTGTCGAGAAGCTGTTTTTTCGGTACACCACATACCTATTTAATGATAATGACCAATGGTTTTGGTGTTGATAAACAATTTGAGTCTTTATCGAAAACCTCTTGGAAATGTTTGTACAAATTATACAAAACTCTTTTCGTTTGAGTATGCAGTGGTCGTCGCCTACCAAATTCAGGAAATAGTGCCATATTAATTTGTCAAGCTGAATTCAAAATCGATGTTTTACAATTTACTTCTGTGGTAAACTGTAAGTAGGTATTATTATTTATTCATCAACGACGCAAAAAATACGAAGACAATTACTTGATATTGACAACTATTTATATCTTATCATGACAATAGAATCATGTGGACAGGAATAATCAAACTTGAAAGATAAGCAAATAATGAGTTTGCAAACCATACGATATATTACAAATTTCAAAAATGGAATCTCTATTCGCACACATTACTCACACATACAACAGGTGACTTACTTTAGTTTTTCACCTATACAACGTTTTATTGGAAGATATCGAAATATCGATAAAAAGCAATAAAATTCTACACCTTTCGTTCTCGAATTCACTGACATAATATATTTTTCTCAAACATGCTATGTAATCTCGGCGTTATGTTAGTTATTTTAGGCTTCAAAGTGCCACGTTCCCGACGGAACAACTCGAGAGAACTGTAAAGGAATTTCATACAAAATTGAAGGCCTAGGCCGGGAAGTAATTTTTTTTTTAATTTTAATATGGCCATGACAGCTGGTTTTACGAACAGGCTGAATATCTAATAGTAGATTGTACAATAAGGGCATAAAACAATCCATTATTTCCGAGACTTATGGTATCCAACCGAGCCGGCAGGCGAGGTTGGATAATTAAGTCGAGGATAAAATGGGTTTTAAGACCGAGTTATACACTCTGCTTTTCACTTCGATTACGAGGAAATAAAACAGTGATAATGTAAAAAAACTTTAATAAGTTCTTTTGCATTTTTTTCCATGTGATAATGTAAAAAAACTTTAATAAGTTCTTTTGCAATTTTTTCCATGAGTGTGTTAGGTGTGAGCATTATTTTCCTCTTGACTAGACGACATTTTAATTAAATTCCATAACACAACAAGTTTTGCAAAGAAAATAACTAATTAATAGTCCAAAACCTCTTTCCCGCCACTGTATTTCTGTCAAAATTTTTTTTTTTTCTGTTTGCGATTTTTGACTTAGGTCGAACGCAATACTGCCAAGTTTATACCTACGTTGATTTTTTAATGTTCTTGTTAATAATGCTTGTTTTTAATAGTTTTAATTTCTTCTTTGTTAGATGCAACTACGATGCAAATATAAATAAAATTAAAGTAAATTTATTCAAATAACAAGTTTATTTAATGTAGTCACCTCGTCTGTCTGGCTGTAGGGCTTAATTGTCTTAGTCTAGATGACGACAACCATTTATGCACTAGTGCATAAAATGCGATTTTATGCAGCCTATACCCAGCATAAAGAAGGACTTTACGAGCATGAGAAGTGAAAATTATATTTTTAAAATTTTTGAGAAAATGTTATAACGTCAAGTACTAGGAGTGCATAAACGTTTGGGAGACATCCGCGCTGTGTCGTGTGCGCCCGCCGCCCGCCCGCCGGTTGCCCGCACCGCCTGAGATCTAAGTTGCGCTATGCCTGATATACCTCCTAATTACCGCTGCGCTCCTGGTACTTTATTTTAACACCCAATTACGAGTACTTTTCTTCCCTAGGGTGTACATTTATCAATTTACTTTTTTGAGTGATGTATTTTTTATTTAATTGCATATGTTTGAGAAAAGCACTATACGTACCTCGCCGTGAAAAGGGGTTGCCAGCCTCGTAAGTATCCGGCCTCGCTTCGCTCGGCCGTCTATATCACTCGGCCAGCAACCCCCTACTTCCCGGCCTCTGTAGTAATGTACTATTTATTTAACGCATTATATTTATAAATATAGCAATATTTGAGAAACAGACGGTTTACCGCATGATATTAACATACTAGTAAATAAATTTGAGAAAACATTCATTAAAAATAAGGAATACGAAAATGGTGATAGTACAATCATATTTAGCTGTGAAATTAGTGTTTATTTGGGTTATAGCCATAAGTTACACCACCAGTTCAACACAGAACACGACACCATTGCTGATCATATACTTTTATGAGATAAATCAACGGGATTCGTCGTGCGGACTGTCGAGTGAAACCAAGCGGCGAGATTAAGTAGTCCCGTCAGTGCGAACAAAACACATTGTAGCGCGTGCATTTTCAATTAAGCAGCCTTATACGTTCGACCCATCGTGCTGCTATTTTTTTTTATCTCGGTCTCACACGTAGGTTTTACTGTAATGATCGGTTTTTTCACTCGCACTACTACTGTTCGTCTATTACGCTATTATAATAAGTTTATGCTGTAAACTCATGGTAGGGGTACGACGGGTGAGTCAGGACAGAACAAAGAACCCCTGCATGGCCTGCATTCGCCGACCAAATAGAACGTCAATGCTACACTAATTAAACATACATACATACATACATGCATACATAAGCTCACGCCTTTGTTCTCAGAGTGGGGTAGGCAGAGCTACAGAATTACTGGCTGTGTAGACTATGGGCTTGCAACCTGTCACTAATACACTGGTAAACATCCTAGCCTAATTGTACAAAATGTGGTTACAGAATTATTCTGCCTACCCCACTAATTAAACATGTGCATTGACACGGGAAATTTCTTGATATGTTAAAATTTTCTATTATAAAACCAGTAGGTATTTAAAAAAGACAAAATAAAAAATTAATTTCAGTTATGGCTAAAATTATTGCAAAAGTCATATATAACAGTCTGTATAATTATCTAAAAAAGAATAATTTATTAGTTAAAGAATAGAAGGGCTTCCGAAAAAATCAATGTATTAACATGGCAAACTTTGAATTAATAATAATAATAATAAGTAATAAAACTCCTTTAGTTTGCACACAAGTTGTTACACAATTGCCAGGGGGACACTAGGCTTGGCCTGTATCGCGGGGTACCAATTACAATAATAATATCACTTAGTTATACATATTGCTAAAAACTATATAAAAAATGAGATCAAAGTTTATAAAACTAAAGGAAATAGGATAAAGAAGTCCAATTAATAATTCCACCTAAAGTAAAATGTTTTCGGTTTCGTCATAATTTAAATTATGGAGAAAATTAAATACAAGCTTTTTAGTCTTGAGTAGAGATTGGCCTTTCAAGCTGCAATGATCTAAGATAGCATTGTAGGTATATACAGGGTGTTCGGCACACAAACAGTAAATTTGTAAAATAAAAATCCTCGTAAGTCCCTTTGAGACTATCAATTAGAATAAAGACTATTAGTATTTGAACTAGCATGTATTAACAAGTTTTAAATACAACATATTTTTCTGTAACACGCATTAATAAAAAAGTTACAAACGTTTAAAGGAGGAATTTCGGAAAATTTGAGAAAAAACATTTAACAAATCATATCTCCAAAACCGTGACCCTTATGACCCTAAGTCCAAGGGCGAAAAGATAACAAATAACCCCAACAATATCCCAAAAAAATTGACGGTCCATGTGCCGAACACCCTGTATAAGTGCTTAAGTGTTCTCCGAAACGTTTACCAAAAGTACTATTGTCAAAAGTATTATTTATTTAATTTTTGTCCGTATAGAAAATGGCGAAAGTTTTTTATTGCTCCTACTACTGCCAAGGTCTCCAGCTCATAAGAGTGATATCGGCTCTCGGTCTCGGTAGTTCGCATAATGAAATACGAGTAACACTACACTAGTACAGTAGTTACCACCTTTTCGTTGTAAAAGCAGAGTGCCATATCCAATGGCACTCGCGTCCGTGTGAAGTTCTGTTGGTAAGTCTGGATCATATATCGTTAGCAGGGGAGAAGTTAACCTATCAATGACCTCTTTTCTTACTGTTTCATGACGATCTGTCCAGCTCCACGGAATGCCAGTCTTTGTTAGCTCATAGAGCGGTGCGATTAAAGTGGAAAAATTGGGAACGAACTTCCTAAAATACCCAGCGATTCCATTAAACTGGCGCACTTTTTTGACAGATTTGGAAATAGGGGAATCTACTAATGCTTGAATTTTGCGGGGGCTAGGTCGAACGGTTCCGTTTTCAATGATATTTCCCTGATATTCAATAGACGTCTTTAAAAACGAAAATGTTTTGACGTTTAAAGAAAAGCCCGCTTTTGTAAGTTTTTCTAAAACCAATTGCAGGTTATGAAGGCCTTCTTTCGCGGTTTCTGAAATAACACAGACGTCATCGAGATATATATCAGGGCAATATTATCTTTAAGGTCACCTAGGGCTTTATTTATTGTTCTCTGATAAACAGACGGAGGTTTGCACAGATCAAAAGGGACGCGAAGGAACTCGTATTGCCCATAAGGCGTTACGAATGCAGTTTTCTCGATTGAGTTGTCAGTCTCTGAAACAGGCAATTGATGGAAACCGGCAGCAATGTCTAAACATAAAAAATATCGAGCTTTACCTAACCTAACCGTGTTAGCATTAAGCTCGCGATAATCGACGCAGAGACGGTCCGACTATCTCTTTTTTTTACTAATAACATCGGACTACTAAATGGTGAGCAACTGTCACGAATAATCCCGTTTGCTTTAAGGTCCGCAATAATTTCTTTGACCTTTTCTCTTTCACTTGGTGAAAGACGATTCGAGGGTTGAGTGGTCAAACCCGATAAATCAAAATAATTGTTTATTCAAATTTCAATTGTTTTGATGTATTCATTAATGTTCTTTTTGACACAACAAGTTATATCGACTTATCGGGTTTGACCACGCAACCCTCATGGCCGTCGTTGTACAATTTTATCCGGATTTTTTAATCGAATTCGCAACTCACCAGTTTTCACAGTAGAGACAGAGTTTCCCGATGTAAATGACTGTTTATATTTAGTGAGTATTTTTTTTAATGGCTCAAGATGTTGTGGGTCAGCTATATCAGTACCAAATTCTAAATCTTCCTTTTGAACAGTGTTAATTATCACATCGCGTTGTATTACAATTTTATCTCCAGAGAGAATCACAGTGAACTTATAAATATCCGC
The DNA here is from genome assembly GCA_963966035.1 of Acleris laterana. NCBI lineage: Eukaryota > Metazoa > Arthropoda > Insecta > Lepidoptera > Tortricidae > Acleris > Acleris laterana. The sequence continues at coordinate 76,054,315 of OZ014438.1, read as the reverse complement.
GCCTATGATAACGTCGTATTGAATGTCGCTGTCACCAACAACAAAAAACTCGACCTCAACAAAAACATCATCAACGGATCCGGTCACCTACGGCCACTTCCTTGGACGGCCACCACCCAAATTCCTTGTTCGTCCATTTCCCAGTTTGTCCATTTCCCAGTTTGTCCATTTCCCTGTTTGTCCATTTCCCAGTTCGTCCATTTCCCCGAACGACCACTGGTCAGTTACGGCCTCTTCCTTGGTCGGCCACCACCCAAATTCCTTGTTCGTCCATTTCCCCAAACGACCATTTCCTTGGACGGCCACCACCCAAATTCCTTGTTCGTCCATTTCCCCAAACGACCACTCTACGACCACAGCTGTCCGTCCGTCCGTCCGTCCGTCTGTCTGTCTGTCTGTCTGTCTGTCTGTCCTTTATTTATCATAGTGACGACGGAACCCTACATTGAGCATGGACTGACATGCTCTTGCCCGGTTTTTTTGGTTTTTACCGTGCCTGGTTAACTAACTAACTATCTTTTTAACTTTATATAACTGGGTACTTATTTACTTTCTTTGCCCTTGACTGTAAGTACCTAGCTAAATAAACTAATGGTTAAAATTCGAAAATCTAGTAAAAAATGAAATACATGTGGTTCTGATTTAACAATAGGTAACGATTTTTACTCATTAGTCCAGTTAACTAGTCTGATCAAAAAATCGGCCCTTGCTTTAGGTATTCAATGGTGTCTCAACAGGTCGCTGAATCCAACAAAGAGTAAAACATTACCACCTTCTCGCATTGGTTGCGTGATAACTGGCCACTTATAGATTATCTACTGCTCTTGAATAAAATTGACTTATATGTTCTAATATTTTTCATTGTGTCAATAGCAATTTGACGGTGGTAAAACATATTATTTGAGAATAACATACAAAAACCCGTAAAAATACGCACAAAATTAAAATGGACGAACTGTATTTCACTTCAAGCCGGAAAGGTAAACCTGTAGCATTTTATAAAGGTTTTAACTATAATTTACGTACGGGTAAGAAGAATCAAAATGGCACGACGCTTTGGCGATGTTCTGATAGAAATAATTGCTATGCGTCAATCACTATCGACGCTAAAGGCAAAAATGTATTACGTGAAAATAAACAACATCAGTGCAGATCAAATGTTGTCAAAAAAGAGATAGAGTTGCTGTTAGATGCATGTAAGAAAGAAGTTTGTACCAATTTTACTTCCGTGCAAAAAATTTATGAAAGTAACGTAGAAATGTTAATAAACAGAAAAGGAAGACGATTCGCAAAACACGTTCCCCTATTTTCTTCCATAAAAAACGGTCTGTATGCTGCCAGGAAAAGGTTTTTAAAAACAGATGCATTGAGTTTTAGGAAATTGGAAGACGTACATATAACTGGTACAATAGCTGAAGATTTTTTGGTTCTTGCAGATGGACAACATGACAAGATTTTAATTTTTTCTACTCCAATTTGTAAAGATCTGATAAAAAATCTTGATGGATCATATTACGCAGACGGCACGTTCCATGCCGCCCCACATCCTTTCTACCAGTTATTCGCACTACACCTAGACATATTAGTGGCCGTTCGAAGCATGTGGCCGTAAGTGACCGGATCCCATTCAACTTTACGGGTGTGACTAGACTGCGCTTTGACACTACAGGCGCCTGCCCAACACCGCGGAAAACAACACGCACTTCCCTTGTTTTACCGGGAATCGACCCAGCCGGGTGGCTCGCGCATCAAAGAGCAGTCCGCTCCACTATCAAACAAAATTTAAATATTTTAGCATCAACACACATCGATCAAACACGCCCAACGCGACAATAATTAACTCGCTTACGAGTATTTACATTTTCTGTCACAGATAACTTACTTTTTTCATCACTCTGCCGCTTAAAACAATTTGACATCGAATGTCCTTTTCTATGGCAGTATGTAAGTACATTCAACATATTGTTGCGGCTTAGAATTAGAATTAACCGATACATTGCTTTGATCACCATAACTAGGTTTAACAGGACAGTCACGCGAGTAAAATCCGTTTTTATTACAACTAAAGCAAGTAATTTTACTTAAATCAGCACTATGCACGGGTTTGACACTAAAGTCACTACGCATTTTCTTTGAACCAGAAGGCAAAATCACGTCATTCTTGCGCCTACGATAAGTCTTTAGAGTGATAATCAAAATTGGCAAATGGTCCGGCGTGTTACGTAACAGTTCAGCGCGAATAAATTCAGTAAAAATACCTGTTATGATGGCCTCTACAACCTCTGAATCCGCGGCTTCGGGTCGAATCCTCTTGAACAGCGTCCACCTCGCGTGATCCGAGGTGTAGTTTCTCCACTTTAACACGTCATCTGCATAACGAAACTCGGAGCCAAAGTGTTTAATTAAATCTTCTTTAATTTCATCCCACGATGTAGAGTGCAGTGACCACGTATCGGCCCATGTTTTAGCTCGGCCGCGTAGCTGCAAAATAGCTTTCATGCGCGCCTCGTGCTGCGTTATCTTCAGCTCCTTAATGGTGTCGTCGACGTGGGCGCACCAATCGCGGATGTCATGCGATCGTTCATCAGGATCGAATGGCGGCAAATAAAAGTCATTCATTTTTCTATGGGGTTGGCAACTGCTGAAAGCGGCAGGGACCGCGCTAGCCGTAGCTTCTTTAGTCAGTGATGAGATGAACGACAGTACCTGGTCTATGGTAAAATGCGGAGATGTAGAATTATGCATCAATACTTGTGTTTCGATGTTAGGAGGTTGTAATCCCACCACTGCTGTCGGCGCGGAGCTGCCCGGCCGGGGCGACTCCGCGTCGGGAGAGTTAGACATCACAGGATTTGAAATAAAATAGCACTTCAGCACACACAACACTCTATAATGCCACTAAAACAATATATAATTACAGTAGCTTTAAACAAAACACTACACTTCGACACCTCAACACTCGCGTAAAATGTATTTTAATAAAAAGCAATTCAGAGTAACTTTCAGTACAAGTTACAGGACCGTAATGGCGGCGCGGGCGGTAGAGAAAAAACATAACAAATTTCCCGCCATTGTAAGGTCAACCTCTGATTTGCAGAATGTCAAAACAAAGTCCCATTAATTATTTCTCTATACATTTAAGCACATAAAATTGACACAAAAATATTTTAAACCGACAAACAATATTGAAATTAATAAATTATAACGTTCTATTCCGGAATATTTAAATGCCATATATGGCGGCGATTCACGGAGAAACTATCATAGGACCTGTGTTTCTGCCTCCAACTCTAAACAGAGACGGATACATGTCTCTTTTGAACACCGAGTTAGACAGTTATCTGGACGAATTGCCACTGGCTGAAAGACGAGTCACTTGGTTCCAACAAGATGGTGCACCAGCTCATTCTGTACACGAAGTACGAATGAAATTAAACAATGAGTTTGGGGATCGCTGGAGAGGCAGGTTTGGGCCGCACCGTTGGCCGCCAAGAAGCCCGGATCTCACGTGTCTAGATTTCTTCCTGTGGGGCTCTGTAAAAGATAGTGTGTACAAAACAGAATGTGACACTGCGGACGAGATGCGACGACGAATAACTGTTGCCTTTAACGATCTGCGGAGAAAAAATTATGAAGAGCATATTTTGTCAAGGGTGCACCGGTGGTGCTCCGACATACTCGGGCACGGGCTGCAGCGTGTATAATAAGCCGCGGAGGGACATTTGAACACCGAATGTGAGAGTAATTGAAGATTTTTGTAGACGTAGTGTTAGATTTTTATAACAACATGATAATGTTGAAATTTTTTATTTTTTATTTTAAAAATGTGTAAACTAATGGTTAATAAATTGTGTAAATAATAAAAAACATTTTCATTTCGTTTTGTTCATGGATTATTTGACGTCTATGAATCATACCTAAGTTATCACCTTATCACTATGGCAACGTCAACATTCGGAAATAAGCGTAGTTTCGAATTTTAATAGTCAAGTCGTAATGGGTAGGTGTAACAGGGTTGTCACCGCAATGAAAAATGAGTCAATTTGTTTTTTTTAAATTAGTTAATTCATCATTATTACCATCACAAATCGACTGTGTACCTCTTAATTAACGCTATAGTTCCGGGAAGGTCCCCCGTCCCCTTCCACCCTGTATATTCACGAAACTTACGACCCACACCACGGCTAAGGCTTCTCGCTCTGTGGTTGAGTAGTTTTTCTCAGCGGGATTTAGGAGACGGCTCGCATACTCTATCGGTCGCTCATCTGACCCGTCCCCCTGCATGAGAACTGCGCCAAAACAGCACCCACTGCTGTCGGTTCTGAGGAAAAACACAGTCACACAGTCTCCAAATCTGCCAGGTGACGCTCGAATGGCTCGAACGGTGGAGAAGCTACCGGTTCCTGTGGCAGGACTGTTAGGCGCAAATTGAGATGCCCTTCTCATTATGAAAGCGTTGAGCGCGTGCGGTCCGGTGAGAGTTTTGTACTTTCGTCACTATGTAGTGAACGGTCGGAAGATTCAGCTCGCATTAGCTCTGCGTTGTTAGCGATGTCTAGGTGGTACTTACGTACAAAAGAATACTGAACTTCAGGATCGTCAGCAAAGCTACATGAGTCCCGAGAACCGTCGAGCACTATCCCAGCTTTGTCTAAAAACCCAAAACCGAATAGGGTTTTGGATTAATCTCCAGGCAGCACCATGAGGTCAGCAGTAAAGTCACGGCCTTCGATCGTGATAACTACATCAGCAATGAGTACTTTTTTTAACTGCTGGGGACCGTCGGCCAGGCGTATTGTTCGCTGCTTATCCTGACTCTTTACATTTTTCGCATTATTTTATATAGGGCAGGGCTCGCAATACAATGGGTGGCACCGGTATCGACGATCGCCACCCCTTCACGGCCAAAACGACCTACCATGACCATTGGGTTCAAAACCACTATTTTCGCTATAATAAAAATCGGCGCGTTTAGAAGGATTGCACGTATCACATCTTGACTTGATAACCCTACCTTGCCACAACCATAACAACAATTAGCTTCGCTCGACCGACCAGTATTCGGTATATTTACCTTGGCGGTAACAGGTACCTATTGGTATTGGTAGTGGGCTCCTTTTTCCGCGCTTAGCCCGTATATGCCGGGCCATTGTGCGTAGGGTACGCCAGCTAGTAGTCTAGCCTGCCTAACTCCGACCAGAAGCCCAGGATCTTCCTGGTATCTCTGCAGGCTTCCTGGATTGACCTCGGTGTTTTGAGGATTTTGGATTTTTGGATTACGCGGGGAGCTGTTTCGTCGGCCGACAGGCATCTGCACAGGGGGCGGTCGGTTGCACCCAGAACATATAAATGTTTGTTTATCAAGCAGTAATCAGTAATGCTTCCAACGTTTGTTCGTAGCGCTACTCTGTCTAGCGATAGCAGGCGACTTCTCAAGCGCGCGTCCGGGTGGGTCACATACAGATAATTCTGGTGTTTGCCCATTGATTAGCATGTCATTGATTAGCATGTTTCACTGACGCAGCCAGGACCTTGGTTAAATGCTAATGGAAGCATTAGGGCGGGACCAATCGCTGAGTGATCCGATCCTCTCCGGGCCAGCAGGTCTGCCGCATCATAAAAAAAAAGTTTATTCAGTAAATTGGCCACATATGGGCTCTTTTACACGTCGGTATTCACTGAATCTACTAGCGCTTCGGACAAGACCATTATTGCGAAGAAGAAAAGTCGCACGAAACTCCAGCAGAAGGTCATTTTTTCAAACATAAAATACAATAATACTTAAAAGTAAGTTACATTACAAGCTAATAAAGTCACAAATATTAATTATAAGAACTAGCAAAAATATAAAAATTGCATCGTTGCCTAGAGATCCACTGTACCCCTTTATCCATTGTAATGGCCTATCACTTTCAATGCTGAGTGGCACTCTGGTATGAGCCCGGATTGAATTATTTTGCTATCTAGGGCTCGTAGTACTGCCCTGGCAGCCTGTGTTATGGCAATACATGGCGGTAACAGGTGCGTACCTTACTTACGACGGAGTTAGTACTTGACGACGGGTTATCGTGTCTTTGTCGTAAGTTGCGACAATCTTCAACGACGTGGCCGTAAACCTTACAATAATAACATCGAATTCGATTACGTTTGGACTTATTATCGGACGCGGTCGGAAAAGCCCCCTACCCGAAATCGCTTGCGCTCGAAGAAGCTACGTTTGCGGACCCAATTACGCTCGCGATAGCCAAAACAGCTGATGCAACTTTAGGTGTAATTTTACGTACACCTCGGAAAAAGAGTCGTCCGTAACTCTTGCCTTGTTCTATAAACAATCAACGTGTGTTCGTTCCTTATAGCATAACGCTGATGTACGCAATACGTACTGAATTTGTACTTACTTAAAAGTAATGTAGTAGGCGCTCAGTAATCCGCCACAGGTAATTTTCCATCTATGCCGAATTGTTGGAACTGCTGGATCATTATAGGCATAGGCATTCGGCTGTGTAAACTGCCGGATTATAGAGCGGGTCACCTGAGTCGCTTACTGCCGGAATACTGAAGCAAGTCGGATTGGCGAGCGCCTACTGTACCTCGAATGATCTGAATTATCTGAACTCGGCACATACTTTTGGCTCGGCGCATTGATAATGTTCGGCCATAACTACTTAGTCCATATGATTAAATTGACTCGGCTAATGCTTGATAAACTGTAAATAGCGTAGCCCTATTTACACAGAAGTTTAAATGAAAAATATTATCCTACACTATTCTTAATTTGGAGCATACAAGGTCAACATGTAGTTTCCACGACATTTTACTGTCAACAATGAATCCTAAATACTTATAATTTTGGACATTCTCTAAGGTACCACAGTGACATGATAATTTATAATTATTATTATGGAAGCACTCGTAAACATGACCCGTTATAACCGGTTGATTCAATATCAATCTGCTATATGGAGAGTGTATGTGCATGCATTTCATTTTTCAAATAAATTATTATACCGTTATCATGCGCCCATATAATAATATTATTAACATCCTCTTGAATTTTATCTTGAATAATACTCATATCCCTGTCTGCATACAGTAGGCATGTGTCGTCAGTATACATATAAATTTTACAATTTTTCACTACGTTACACATAGAATTTCCATGCATTATGTAACCGACCGGGCCGTACACCGAACCAGTCGGCACCCCATACGTCACACCGTGCCTATCCCCCGCGACGCCACAGACTTCAGTCCGCAAGGTCCTGGCTTCTAAGTAAGATCTAAACCAATCGTTCAGGCGATGAGGGCATCGCCTGAAGCAGCTGGCTGTGCTCCAAAGTGTCAAAAGCTTTTTTAAAGTCTATGTACACAACAACCAGGTGCTTCCGGTCGTTGAGGGCGCGGTTAATGTCGTCCGTGAAGCAGGTCAGTGCGGTTGCTGTGCTACGAGTACAACCCGGTCGGAAACCATGTTGTGAATCCGAGATAACACCGTTATCTTCTAGAAAGCTACTAACTTGGCTCATTATACATTTTTCAGTTACCTTATTGACAACCGATAAAATAGCGATAGGTCTATAATTAGAATAATCACTGTGACTCCCTTGCTTATACAAAGGCCTTATATTCGCAATTTTTAACTCTGTGGTGTTCACACCTGTTTTAACACATACTCGTATTTATGAATTTAGCTAAAATAGGACTAATTTTCTCATTTACATATTTTAAATCTTGCACACGTATTTTATCAAATCCGGGCGATTTTTCACAGCCAAGACCTTCTATTTTTTTCAATATTCTTTGCATTGACAATGGAAACTCGACAATATAGTCTGACCTATTAAGAAACTTGAGGTTACACTTGTGCTCCTGCTTTATTTGAACAATTTCTTCCGTAAATACTTTAGAGAACGAATTGCATACTTCTACTAGGTTCCCAGTTTTTCCTAAATATTTCACTGTGATATCATCTAAACTTTTTTAACTCCTCCCTAACTAATTGTTTACATGGCTCCATATTTTTCTTAAATCTTGTTCAAAATTCAATATCTGAGTTTGTCTATAGGTATTTATTCTTAGGTTTATTAATGTATTTACCTTATTTCCACATTTAGTATATTCCAGCCGAAAGTTAGCATTATTAGGACATGACTTCCATTTTTTTAATAAATTGTTTTTTCTATTTAACATGCCAATTATACAATCTGTTATCCATGGCTGCGGCTGTCTTTTAGTTTTAACATTGAACGTTTTTACACTTGACTTATAAATATTATCGAAGATACTCGTACCATACAGCGCGTTATACAATTGTATCGGACAGTCTATGAGGTCAAGGTCGCTCCACTGCACGTCAACTAACTTATCGATAACAAGTTTGTTGCTTACCACCGTGTGGGTTGTGCTTCCCTGGCCGGGTGGCACACTTATTTTCGGAAGTTGAATACCTATCAGGTAGTGATCCGATATCTTGGAGAAAAAACGACGAAAAGTCACTTTGGCGAGTTCGAACCCATATATGATCGATACACGAACTCACATATTTCCCATCCATAATCTCCTCTCTGGTCACATCATTTATTACACTTCTAAACTACTTAGTATGTTCGTATATGCAATCACCGCGCTGGATCCCGCGCAGTTGTCACTGATGTCGATGTTCGTGTCACCTATAGGTAAGTATCGCCTCAGACGCAGCTGGAATGTTCCGCAGCAAGTGTTTCAACTCGTCCGTAAAGCCCAGTTTATTTGTTTTTGGGGGTCTATAAACAGCCAAAATACGAGTTTCCTGCATATTATGATGTAATAATCTGCCGTGTATGGCCTCCATTGTATTGCTATTAAGCATGTTAACGCTTAGTTTGCAATCATTTCTATAACATATTAGTAACTCCTCCTCGTTGTTTGTTTCGTTCTCTTTGCTAATATTAATTTCAGACAAAATGATAACATACAGGCTTTCTTTGCAGTTTTCAATTAGTGCTAATAACTCATTAAAATGCTTCTTCAATGATCGAATGTTTAAATGAATGATGTTAATTAACAATATGACTATAGCTAGAAACGTCTCTTTAAAGACATGAAATGAATAATAGTGGGTTATCAATAATAAGTAAAATAAAAAAGAGGGTGTTAGTTTTTAACGTGTATTTATATGTCTATGTATCTGAGTGTCTGTTTGTGGCATCGTAGCTCCCAAACGGATGAACCGATTTGGATGCGTTTATTTTTATTTTTTTAGCGCTGGTTTTTACCAAGATTTCATAATAATTGGATAAGCCGTTTAAGAGATATCAGCTCTTTAAGCATGTGGGCTTTATACCCCCTAAAACCTCTATATCTCAAAAACGGCTGAATCGATTTTGATAAAACATGCAACCTGCTTTCAAATGAAAAAAATCGCATTCAAATCGGCTCATCCGTTTAAGAGCTACGGTGCCACAGATAGACACACACACACATACACACACACACACACACACACACACACACGCACGCACACACACACGCACACACACACTTCCACGTCAAACTTATAACACCCCTCTCCCCCCCTCTCACACCTCTCCCTCCGGTGCCCATCTGTGGTCTTCATCATCACTTCGTTAAATGATACAGAGACCAAAATACATAATGAGAGCACAAAACCGCTGTGTATGACTATAATTTGAGGAGTTCTCTGAATTACTCATTGATGCCATCATAAGGTAGGGATTTGGTGAGTACTCGTATACCCTATTAATAATAACAAAAACTCGCACTCAACATACAAATATTTGCAACTACCGGGAATCGAACCCAGGACGGCTGTTTTTGTAGGCATGGTCACAACCGCATCGTCAAACTTCAGACGTGAAACTGAAGTCAACGTGTCCTCAACGGACCTACTATTACTGATGATGTATGTACAGTTAGACCTTCTAGCTTCATACTTAGTAAGAGCGCATATGTATCTGGAATTAATAGTACATTACTTAACAAGGGCTGTAAAAGAAAGAAAGCCCGAAATCGCAGGTATTTGAGACCCGAGCCGTAGGCGAGGGTTGTAAATATGCGATAGAGGGCTTTCTTTTTTACTGCCCGTGATGAGTACACAATTTTACGTCTTCACCTGGCCACAATGCGAGTTATAACGTGCGCGCAGCGTGCGATAAAACTCACATTATGGCCAGGTGTTACGTAAAATATTTTACGTAACACCTGGCCATAATGCACGGTAAAACTCGCATTGTGGCCAGGTGAAGACGTAAAATTGTGTACTCATCACGGGCAGTAAAAAAGAAAGCCCTCTATCGCATATTTACAACCCTCGCCTACGGCTCGGGTCTCAAATACCTACGATTTCGGGCTTTCTTTCTTTTACAGCCCTTGTTAAGTAATGTACTATAACCATTTGCCTGAACGTATTAAATCGCTACATGGGACTAGATTTAAAATAAAGCTCAAAAAATGGCTAACAATGAAAAGTTTTTACAATTTAAATGAATATTTTAGATGTTTACCTGATTAAGACTGTTTTAATACAATACATTTACTTGCTATAAGTAATATTGTACGCCCGAAATGGGCAAACTGTTGGACCTTTCATATGATGTGTACACAGTTTCTGACAATAAATGAATCTTATCTTATCTTATCTTAAGGAACTTTTTTGGCCAAGTTCGAAGAAAATACCCCGAGCGACCTGCAATGAGTACATTTACACAAACCCATTTAGCCCCTATATCCCACCCTCATAACTTTTTTCTTAGTGCGGCTAGGAACCTGTTTTTACACAATATTTCAACCTACTTATAACATTAAAAGAAAAGTAAAAATCGAGGTTCAATAAATTATCCCATATGAAGGAATTTATTTCCAGATATTTGGTAAGGTCGAACTCAAAAGTAGCTGTACTAAATTCAAACCAATGTATACATTACTGTGACAAGTACTTAAATGTATGGCTAATTTTGAATTCGACTATACTGATTGACTCATTCATAAAAACCAAAAACTTGTCAGTTTTAAAAATTACCTAACATTACATGACAATTATTGTAAAATACTTTATAGAAAACTGAAAAGTCGGCTCAAAGCTCGTTTACTGGCAATATTATACTGGTTTGACCTTCTTCGATGTTACATCTGTTGGTGGCATGAGAACTTGCCCTGTTTTACATCAATGGAGTCACTGGAGCAGCTGTTAAATTAGGTGTGCCTCAGGGCTCTATATTAGGTCCTTTCTTATTTTTGGTTTACATTAATGACTTACCATCCATGGTAGAGAATCTTTGTGATATAGTGTTATTTGCTGATGATACATCATTGATTTTCAAGGTAGACCGTAAATCCGTCAATTACACTAGGATAAACGCCACGCTAGGTAAAGTACTTAATTGGTTTACTAGTAACAATTTGCTACTCAATGCTAGGAAAACTAAATGTGTTAGGTTCGCTTTGCCTAACGTTAAACCGGTAGATTCTAGAATTTTTCTAAATGACGAGTGTTTGCAAATGGTAGATAAGGCAGTTTTCCTAGGCATAACAATAGATAAAAATTTGCAATGGAGTCCCCATATATCTGTACTGGCAGGTAAACTAAGCTCGGCAGCTTACGCCGTTAGGAAAATTAGACAATTAACCAATGTTGAGACAGCTCGCTTAGTTTATTATAGTTATTTCCATAGTGTCATGTCGTACGGTATTCTGGTTTGGGGTAAGGCTGCTGACATACAAACTATATTTGTTTTACAAAAAAGGGCCATTCGCTCTATTTACAACTTAAATTCCCGTCACTCCTTAAGAGAACTTTTTAAAGAAATTAATATCTTAACTGTAGCGTCTCAATTTATTTATGAAAATATTATTTACGTTATTAAGAATTTAGATTCTTTCACCAAGAATTCTGATATACATAATTTAAATACTAGAAATAAAAACAAAATCGCTATTCGAAAATTCTGCGTCCGTAAAGTACATAAATCATTTGTTGGTCAATGCATTCATTTCTATAATAAATTACCTGACGTAGTTTTAAAGTTACCATTTCCATCACTTAAAAATTACTTGAAAAAGTCGTTAATGTCAAAAGCGTTAGGGTCGAGGACTATCTAACAGACAAAAATGCATGGTCTAAACCCGAAACATAGTCAATAATAATTTGATCAATTGCAAAAGCTTTATCTTGTCTAGGGGGACACTATTGATGTAGGAAACCGTATCGAAACTTTTATGTGGTCATCTTGCACCGTGTTATAAGTTATAAACAAATGTAAGTGAGTTTTTTTTTTTTCTCCTATTTCTTCCTTTATCTCTCACATAACATTTTTGGCATGTTTTCCTGCTGATCTACGCATGTTATTTAATATTATATTGAATTTAATATTTACTGCTTTATATAATGCTAGATTAAGTAGTACCATTGTAATATGTTTAAAAAATGACTGACTGCTGAGTTTCTTGCGGCGTTTCTTCTCAGCAGTGTCTCCTCTTGGGAAGCGCTGGTAGATTCTTGACGTGTAAAAGTGCCCGTGTGGCCTACTTACTGAATAAATATCTTTTATCTTTTTTATCTTTTAATGTTTTCGGAGGTAATTTTTTTTTTCTAGTTTTGTTGACTCAGCTAAAGCTTTTAAAAGCGTGTAAAAGCTTGGTCCAAAGGACCTATCAATAAGCCCTCGGGTTCACGCAAAAATGGCGCATTTTAAGTCGTCGAGTTGCGGAAATTAGCCCGCTACAACCTATAAGCCCTCGGGTTTGTTTACTACGAAACACGTTGGCGTTGATTGTGTTTGAAAACCTTTTAAAAACCCATCACCCGCTGCGCCCGAGAGGTCGGATTTGCTTTCAAACCCGGGGGCGTTTTTGAATGTTCCAAAACTGTCCAACTGTTTTTGAATCCTGGAATTGAAAAAAACGGATTTCGACGGTTCTAGCCGATGATTGATCGGGGTGAACTGCGGAGTTTCTAAAGGCTAAGGTAAAATAGGTCACGCCTCCCACGCCTGTTCATGGCAACGAGAAACTTACCTTGGCACAGGCCAATTATTTACAAGGTGGAACGCCGACGTTGACTTATTTTTATCCTATATCATAGAGAAGGAAAACGGGCACACAGGTCAAACTATGGTAAGAGGGATCTGAGACCCACCAAAGACTACATTCTCAAGCCTACAATCTCAAGACTGCAATCTCAAGACTGTAATCCGTAGGCTGCAAATACGTTGCCAACCCTGCGGACTAGGGTGGAGTACCTACCTCTACGCTCGTTGCATGGTCACGAACGTTAATTTGTGACCCATTTAAAAAAAATAGGCTATAAGTGGTCAATGTTATTAGAGATGCCTAATCATTTGTAACTTATAGGAAACTCAACCTTATTGTTGTATAATGACAGAATGACTTTGGACCTAAGGTGGCTCCCAAATTTAAGTTCTTGACTGTACATCATCATCAACTTACGTCAACTTGCGTTTGTGTAGGTCAATGCACGGCAATTCACCAATTAACTACAAATAATATATCTTTAGAACATTTGGAACACGAGAACTATCATCTAAAACGTTGTACGTACTGTACACTAGTAATTTCACCATTTGTCTAGTCCCTACTCCGAAACACAGCAATGCAAATAGTGCTACTAGCGACCCGGACGGACCTACTAGCACTAAAGTATAAAGTAAAGTAGTAAGTTAGTTTAATGTTGGAAGTCATAATTGGTCTCTACTCGTTATTGCTTCGACGCGTTTATTTTCAAACAACTTACAACTTTGTCACTGGAAGTCCGCAAAATATTTCCACTAAATTTTCTATGATTTGATGACTTATATACCGAGGACAAACTTCTCTCTCAGACGCTGGATATCAGGTCGGCACGTTTAAGCTTTTTGCGGATTTTATTTTATATTATTGAACCCTGGGCTTAGTTAGAGAAATAAGCGATGTGTAAACTTGTGACCTTTATATTTTCGTTAAATTGTAAAACTAGCGGCGGTTATCCTTGGTTTCGTTTGCAGCTTTTATAAGAAAAAGGACTTACATATGTCCTTTACGCTGGTATGCTTTTACGGCATGTATTTGTTGTTATCAAAGGTTTTTTCTACAAGTGTAAGATTTTGGTCGAGTGACGAAGTTTTTAAATCGGGTGGACATTAGAATCTACAGTTTTTGGAAAAGTAGGGACAATATTTTCAATGTATATATCTATAAAAAAGGCTAAGTAGGTAGGTACAAAAATTTTAAGCCTCGTGTATATGTATACATAAAAGCAGATACACACGCGGATAATGAAGGTTTACCAGATAAAGGCAGTATTCTCTTCATCTTACTTAAATCATTATAAAAATATTTTACTTTATAATTTAGTAAATAAACAGAGTGGAAGGAAACAAATCAAAAATTTCAACGATTTAATTATTTAGGTACCTAACCATTTTAAGGTTGTCAAAGTGAAATCACCAAACACTAAATTCTACTTGGCCGTACGTAAAAATATACAGTGTGTTACCGGCATGCGGGCATTTATTAAAACTGCCGGTAATACGTTACTTTAGCAATTGTTTGCAAATATTTTCAATTAAAAAATAATTAAAATAACTTCACAATTAATTTTCTTAGATACTGTCCATTTTTAACGTAGTGCATGTGCTGCGTTTTCATCGTTATCAGTATCGCTGTTGCTTGGTACAAGACATGTCGTGGTACGGGGGCAGATCATAATAATCAAAGTATCCGTCGACTGTCATTTACACTTGTCAAATTGCTGTGCTTTACATTGCTGGCAATTAACATTTTGTTAGAAAGTTACCAAAGCCTGGAAAGTTGTTTATTAATTAAATTAATGTCATAGTTACGTTACAGATATACGTTATTTTAACCTACTTTAAAAAAAGCCAGGGTGCTGGTAACACACTGTACATATAAAAGTTACGGTGTAATGAAATATGATCATTTAGCTATTAGTGAATAATTACTAACGGTCGCACTTACGAGGGTGGTATGATAAGTAATGAACCTTGAAGCTATGCGGTTTGGCTGAATATTAAAAATGTCTTTGCCTACATCCGCCATCTTGGACGCGGGAAAATTGACAGTTTCAAATGATTCCGTCAATTACTTCATGACTTATAGTTTTTTGCGGGTGGTAGGACCTTGTGCAGGGCCCGTCCGGATCGCTACCACCATCTTATCCATTAACCTACCGCCAAACAGCAGTGTTCGCATTGTTGTGTTCCGGTTTGGGGATAAGACAGCCGGTGAAATGACTAGCATAGAGGCATTCCATCTTAGTCCTCAGGGTCGGCAACGCATTTGCAGTCTTAGGATTGCATCGCAGTCCTGTGAATGCGAATGTCTATGGGTCACAGTTTCCACTTACCATCAGGTGGCCTGTGTGCTCGTTTGTCTTCTCTATGACATAAAAATAAATAGAACGAGTGGCATTGTTTGTGTAAAATGGAAAAAGAACAATATCGATCAGTGATTCGCTTTCTGTTTTTGAAGGGGAAAACGCGTGATGAAATTAAAACTGAGTTAGATACCGTATATGGCGATGCTTCACCTTCTATTGCCACAGTAAAACGGTGGTATAACGAGTTCAGAAATGGAAGAATATCTGTGTTTGATGAGGCCCGCCCAGGACGTCCAAATGAGGTTACCACGGAGGAAAACATCAACAAAGTCCGTGATATGATGATGAACGATCGTAGACTGAAGTTGAGGGAGGTAGCTGAGGTATGTGGCTTGTCACTGGAGCGTGTACAAAATATCGTTCATAAACATTTGGGAATGAGGAAGTTATCGGCCCGATGGGTACCGCGTTTGCTAACAGAAGAAAATAAGCAGAATCGTGTAGCCACTTCCAAAGAGTGTTTGGCACTATTAAAACATAATCCGAAAGACTTTTTTATGCGTTATGTTACCGTGGACGAAACGTGGATCCACCACTATACTCCCGAAACAAAACAACAGTCCAAGCAGTGGACCTGCCCCGGCGAAAATGCTCCAAAAAAAGCAAAAACGGTTCCGTCGGCCGGGAAGGTTATGGCGACCGTTTTTTGGGATTCCCAAGGAGTTATCCACATTGACTATTTAGCGAAGGGAAGAACGATCACGGGGCAATATTACTCTGATTTATTGTCTCGATTTGATGAAGAATTAAAGAAAAAACGGCCCCGTTTAGCCCGCAAAAAAGTGTTATTTCACCAGGATAATGCTCCGGCCCATTCATCTCACATCGTCAAGGCCAAACTGGATCAATTGGGCTACAAAATACTGCCGCACGCTCCTTATTCGCCAGATTTAGCCCCGTGCGATTTCTTCTTGTTCCCAAACATGAAATCTTGGCTGGGAGGCAAACGCTTCATGTCAAATGAAGAGGTCATAGAGGCCACAGAGGAGTATTTTGCAGAGTTACCGAAGACATATTTTTTGGAGGGCTTAAAGAAGTTGGAGACGCGTTGGGATAAGTGCATACTTTTTTTTTTCTTGGGTAGGCTCACTACTTATCATACCACCCTCGTAGAGTAGGTCAATGACGATTTAAGTAGTTCCAGTGAATATATTTCATGCACAAGTTTGAAAAAGGAACTAGTTAATTGTCTCTAAAATGTCTCCTAGTACTGGTAAGAGCCGTTAGCAAAAACGTTTTCTAAAACAGATCGCCCTTGTAACAGTCAGTTAAGCAATAGCCCCTATGGTTATAGGGGCTATTGCTTAACGCACTCGCAATCGCATTGTTTAAATTTTGAAAATCGACGGTTTGTCTGCATACAAAATTAAAACAATTGTTTCGCATTGAAGTCAATTAAAATTGCGAGTGCGTTAGGCAATAGCAACTCTAGTGGGTTGAACAAGCAAAGAAAATTAACACCACAACGCTACATGGGCGACCTAGGACTAACATTCCGCCGGCCGATGTAGATGACGTAGGTATTGGGACTGGGCTGTCTTGGCCTGTCAGTCCTATTATCAGTCTGGGGCGCCCATAAGACACGTACAAACCGAGAGACATTTTCCGCCGTTTTAATTATTATTGTATGTGCAATCGTTTGATTGATGTTACGAATGAATTCCAAAAACAGTCAAAACGAAAATGTTTCAACACCCCTGAAGTATTATTTCTCAAATATCTTTAACGAACAGAAATGTTCTTTATTATTAACCGCAAAATGATGCATCGACAAAGTCTAATTCGATTATTGGCTTTCCTGTGGCTGATATATTACACGCCACGTCGGCCTGCGAGCCACTGCATGAGTCAGGAGTGCATCGTGCCTTGCAGGGTCAAAGTGCATCAAAGACAGGCCATTTATGTAAGGACATAACAAATTAGACTAGCTCGGATAGCAGGAAAGCCTTATCACGGGAGCCATTTCCTCACGTAAAGCATTTATTCTATGAAACACCTAGTTAATATTTCATACTGCGTAGTAGAAGTTTATACAAGGGTAAGTACTGTTTAAATTATGGGATAAATAGGGTTTCGTTACGTCTCACGATCATTTAAATATGCCAGTAAATGTTTTCTTTCACATTTACTTTGGTGTGTCTTGAGATGGAGATAAGTTTGTCAATACGACCCTTAATTTGCTTTCGAACATCGCAAGCTCCCGTTCCTAATGTAAAAACACACTTACTGGGTGAGTGTTAGGAAAACTTAAATGCGTTGGCGGCAGTTTGCATTGCGGTTAGGCTAGGAGATGTCACATAAATATCCGATTAGCCCAGACTAGGCATGGGGCTGATTTAATAAAAAGATCTTAAGTAAGATGTCTAGTTATGAGACCGGTATCTCATTCTAAGTTATGGTATCAAGAAACAATCTGAGCAAAGAAACTGCCCTAAGTCTATCGGACCTGGAAACGCCAGAGCTAGGTACCGAATAGGTTTATCGCGCTGTTACGGATTTATGATGATAAGAATTAGGAATATGGATCGTATCACGCCCCAGATAAAAGCTTTGATGCGTATGCATAACACCCCTCCTTTTGGGGAGGTTGAAATTTAAGCTCTGAGTGCAGCTAAATCTGCCCGGTGGTCGTACGATTGCATACCAATACTAGTTATTACGTATGATTGCTTACGGAACTAATTTATGCTGGACACCTAGACCATTGCAGCGCAGGCCACGCTTACTAATAATACAAAAGATTATCTATATTATTAGTACTACTTTAATTTATTTGTTACCATATACAGGGTGTTAGGTAGAGCGTTGTCAAAAAGAAACAGGCGAGTAGAAGAGACCATTAGCTATCCATTTCAGGTACTTTAACCCTTAATTGGTCTAAGGGCTATTTAATACCGTTTTTTTTATAATTTTATTACAAGACACCAAAATTCGGCCTTTAAACCCCGAAAACAAAGGAACTACTTGGTGTATTGACAAAATTTTAATTTTGATAGATTGTTAGATGTTGTGGTGTTCAAATAAAACTGTTACTGGAAGCGTAAAGCTACTTTAAAAAATAATGGGGGCTCCCAAAGTTTCAGAAACCGATAAAGAAATCTTTCAACCTCAACTTTACAATGAAATTAAAAAAAAACCAAAGTGATTACAATTCTTCCAATTTCCTAAAAACATCTCCTGTTCACGCCAATTCTAATGGTATGCCACATGCATAACAAAACTCTTAATAATTCGAGTTATTTGCTAATAACTTGTTGAATGTGGCGAATTCGATGTTTGAGAAAATTTACTTCTCTGTTCATTTACCACGTCTTACGCAGTTAGATAGTGTTTTAACATCCTTCTAACATATGGAAGATAAGGTTAGGTTAGGTTAGGTTAGGTTAGGTTAGTAATTTATTTAAATTTTATTAGTAAAAATCTGAGGATATTGACTCAGGATCCCCAAAATGGTTTTTATGTCTGGGGACATGCAAAGAATTTGGTTTATGCCACCGAAGTCAGAAGCCGAGATCATTTAATTGAGAAAATTGAACATGGTTTTCAAGTGATGAAAGAAGAAATGCAACTAAAAACGACTACAGTCGAAATACGGAAGAGATATCGTGCCTGTATTGGTCAAAATGGTCATCAATTTGAGCAATTGTTGTATAAAAAATCATTTTTTTGTGTTGTGACTATGAATTAGAAAAGTTACCATTTTGGGGATCCTGAGTCAATATCCTCAGATTTTTACTAATAAAATTTAAATAAATTACTAACCTAACCTAACCTAACCTTATCTTCCATATGTTAGAAGGATGTTAAAACACTATCTAACTGCGTAAGACGTGGTAAATGAACAGAGAAGTAAATTTTCTCAAACATCGAATTCGCCACATTCAACAAGTTATTAGCAAATAACTCGAATTATTAAGAGTTTTGTTATGCATGTGGCATACCATTAGAATTGGCGTGAACAGGAGATGTTTTTAGGAAATTGGAAGAATTGTAATCACTTTGGTTTTTTTTTTAATTTCATTGTAAAGTTGAGGTTGAAAGATTTCTTTATCGGTTTCTGAAACTTTGGGAGCCCCCATTATTTTTTAAAGTAGCTTTACGCTTCCAGTAACAGTTTTATTTGAACACCACAACATTTAACAATCTATCAAAATTAAAATTTTGCCAATACACCAAGTAGTTCCTTTTTTTTCGGGGTTTAAAGGTCGAATTTCGGTGTCTTGTAATAAAATTATAAAAAAAACGGTATTAAATAGCCCTTAGACAAATTAAGGGTTAAAGTACCTGAAATGGATAGCTTATGGTCTCTTCTACTCGCCTGTTTCTTTTTGACAACGCTCTACCTAACACCCTGTATATCAAACTGTCTATGACAAATCTTACGGTTTTAATAGATTATCACGATTTTTGTATCGTTTTTGGTCAATTTTCATAATTAAAAAGACTGATTTTAATGGATTACTATTCCTAATTAGTGGTTAATAACACACCTCTCCGTTAACTGACCACACTGGCCCTTTTGAGGTGTCAATCAATTTATATATAGGTATGTATAGTCCGTCGACGTGAATATACCAGAGGGGCCATTTGTAATTATGTCTATGTATAATATAATATATTGTAAATAATCAGATACATAATATTTAATGTTACACTTACTCATTAGTTAACTTATTGGTCATATTTTTAGTACATACATGAAAATTACGACTACTGAAAAAAAAAGAGTATTAAGTTCAGACAAACTCCCCTTGTGCCCTTTTATCTATAAGGTAATTATCGACTAATGAATTATCAGTTTTGTGCATTGAGACATTACAAAAAAAAACAATGTTACAGCGTGTTTAGGTAACTGTTGCGATCGATCTTCGTATGAAGGTAGTGTTTGACGCATGCCGATTATTATGTAACAGCCTAAGCCTGAATAAAATCAATAATGTTACTGCAGTTCTAGAATACAGGATTATGGAAGAATAGTACTCGAGGGTGAAACATTGTCTTAATACAGATTTACTTACCATAGTTTTAGTTTCTTTTAATAATTCCATGATGAGAACGGAATAAATAAACTGATCTGGATTGTAATGCTCGTCTCAAGGTACGTCAAAAATGACAGTTTTGTGTGGCTTGATGTTTACTTACCACTTTAACTTTATTGAGTCCTACCATTAATGATACTCGTATACAGGGTGCCTCTGACCTTGGGGCTTTAAATGCAACGGTTGATTCTACTCCTCCAATGCTGCTTCTTTTGTTCTACACCCTGTATACTGTTGCTGTAGGTATGTGTTTATTTTGCAATATGTAGGAGTTTCTTATACCTTAGTGAAACAATAATTTTGGGTATGGTATCTGTTAAAAAATTCAGTACAATAAAATTGAACATACATCGATATTTTTTACATTATATTGAACAGCTGTTAACTACACCATGCAAGAATTATTACTGCATATTAAAATCCTTCAATGCATGTTGCACCCACTTGCGGGAACCTACCTGCAGCGTTTCCCTTAATTGTATATAATAATCTATCCCAGTCACGGACGTGAGAAGGCTTATTGAGGCAATTGTATAATTGCATAGAAGGTAAACGATAATTGAATTGAAAGCAAATAGCCCCGCGTTCTAGTTTATAACTGGCTGTGCGCTACACGCTTTACAATAACGTGCATTTAAGTCTTAGGATTGCAGTCTTTTGCAAATGTCTAAGGGTGTCTTCTAATTGAGAAAGCAAGATGTTTAGAACTTTTATGAACAAA
This sequence comes from Acleris laterana, assembly GCA_963966035.1. Lineage (NCBI taxonomy): Eukaryota > Metazoa > Arthropoda > Insecta > Lepidoptera > Tortricidae > Acleris > Acleris laterana. The sequence goes on along the minus strand of OZ014438.1, from coordinate 76,033,164 downwards.
AACGGTGTCGTTGATTTTTCACTTCTTTGACTTATTATGTTTTGATAGGGTTAAATAAGACTTAGTATCTATAAAATTGCAATTTTTCAAATTACTTAGGCTAAGTGGTGGTTCGAAAATGAACTCCGATTAAAATTAGGTTTACTTACACTGAACCTAATTTGGTTCAGGACGGCCGTTGTGGTAATCTGTCAGTCAGTCATAACGCATGCATTAATTAACTAACCACATATACATTATGGAACGCGGTAATTGATTGAGTGTCGGGCAGGTGTTTGCGTGCGCAGCCGTGCACAGATAGACATCGAACATATTATTTCGTGTACACACATGAACCGTGCCGTTGGGCTTTATCTTCCTCTGAATGTAGCGGCTGTACCGTAACGTTTCAACGTGCGTAATAGCAGAGGTATTCAATCTCCATGGTGATTGTTAGTAACGTAATTGAAATCTTCTCGTCGGCTCTGACAGAGCTTACAGGCCATTAACTGGCTTTGATGCTTGTTGTGACTCCTCAAATACAAAGTAGACGCTGGTATCAACGACCCGTTATTGTAATTAGATTTTTTTATGTTAAGTAGTCACTTGTCATAGAAATAGACACTTTTTTGCGTTAAGCGTCATAAAATCATACGTTAGTGAGCGTAGCAGTGTGAAAAAGAAATAGAACACATCAGTTTCTGTTTGGGTCGTACTAGCCCTTATTTCTGTAGGCAGCTACGTAACTTTTCTACTTACTTAAGACATTTAGTAATTAAAAACGATGTATACACGGTGATTTTTTATCGGTGATCAGGAGTTGAAAATTATTAATAAATAGACATCGGATTATATGCACTATTAAAATGCCAAAATATGCATGCAAATATGCACTAAAAAAGGGTGAAATATGCACAAAATATGCACTATAAAAAAACCATTTATAATTAGAATTCTCATTTATTTATATTATAATTTATAATATAACTTATAAATATATATATTATAAATTATAAATTATAGTTTATCTATTATAATTTTTGTGACAATAAACAATAATATATTTTCCAGGTTTTCTACGGCAAACTTGTAACGTTTGTCACTTAATATCAATTTATTGGCTGAAAATTACCTTTCGACGTCAACTGACGTTACCGGACAGAACTTGAAATTTGGCGTCGACGGCATAATACAACACGCCTAACACGTATAACTACTGAAATAAGCACTGTTAATGAAAAAGTACCAAAATATGCAAAAACGCTATAAAATAGAATTATATGCATTTGCATATGCAAATATGCAAATGCATATAATCCGATGTCTATTAATAAGCAACAAAAATGGAATTTAATGGTTGATGTCTCAAACAATTAACTCACTGTTTAATTTATTTAAGTTAATGATATTGTTAAAACCAATCACCACTGGATACATGGACATCCTATATTAATTATTGAAGTGAAGTAGATACGTCAAGTGCCATCGCTTTAATTAGCGGGAAATTTGACAGATATTACGTCAATGAACTTATCAGTTAAGTGTTGTTCACTCATAGACTAAACAATTAGTAGGGTGACAATTAATTTCAATTAAAAGTTAGTTTAATAATATTTTTTTTTACGTAAAAAATAAGTTTTGTTTCATGTAACTGCGGCTTAAACGTGATCGCCATTAATAACTAAATTAGAAAAATATGTTCCCGATCACCAAAAAAAAACACCGTGTATAACCATCGTGTAGTTTTACGAGTGTACTTGTTTCCAAATAAATTCTCGACTTGGTATCGCATTTTATTCAAAAAACATATTTTGTATGTTTTTAGGGTTCCGCACCTCGAAAGGAAAAAGCGAAACCCTTATACGTGGGGCGTACTGTAAGTTTCTGGAACTTACAATAAAAAAAATAAAAACGCAATTACGAAATTCGAAAATGGAACTCTCTGGGAACATGTTACTTTTTAATTTGCGAGACTGTCATTTGTTTTTTCATTTTGGCGGGATTTAAAGAATTGTGTGGTGTGACGCTAACAAAATGAATTTAACACGTGAAAATTTTCGCTCAGTGATATTTTACGATTTTCGCTGTGGCTTAAGTCAACAAGAAAGTTGCCAGAGACTTCAATTGGCATTTGGTGATGAAGCCCCATGTCGCAGCTCTGTGTATTCGTGGATTAGAGAATTTAGACGTGGACGAGATCATCTCCACGACGATGTACGTGAAGGGCGGCCGGCGACTGCGGTTACAGAATCGAACATTGATACCGTAAGACAACTGATTGAATCTGACAAAAAAATTACTTGCCAGCAAATTCTTAATATATTATTGGAATGAGCCAAGTGCAAAACATTTTGCATGAACATCTGAAGGTTCGGAAGCTTTGCACTCGTTGGATACCGCGTGCTTTAACGGAAGACCAGAAACGACTGCGTGTCGAGTGGTGCCGTAAAATGATTAAAAAGTTTAATGGAGGACAGTCATTGGCTGTCTATTATATCGTGACAGGTGATGAAACCTGGGTGTATTATTTTGAACCGGAAAGAAAAAGCCAGTCGGCGGAATGGGTCTTTCCTTTTGAAGACTTGCCGACGAAAGTTAAAAAAAGTCGGAGCACCGGCAAGAAAATGGTTGCTTCTTTTTTCGGAAAAACTGGACATTACGATACAGTGCCACTTGAAAACCAAAGGACAGTGTTTGCAGATTTGTACGTAAACAATTGTTTGCCCAGAGTATTGGAAAAAGTTTGGGAAAAGCGTCCTCGTAGCAAAGTCATCCTTCACCACGACAACGCGTCCGCACATTCCGCTAAGATAACGAATGCATATTTGAAGGCCTCAAACGTGGAACTGATGACCCATTTGCTTTCTTCGCTATATACAAGTTCTTCATATGGTTCTATCCATCCCAAAATTCTTCTAACTTGACGAAAATTCATTTTATTTATTATTTAAGGTCACGTCGACAACGTTTCGTAAATTATGTGTTGCTTCCGAAAATTAATGAGACTACGATTTGTGTGAATTGTCAAGATTGACAATATAAAAATGTCATAGTGATTGACTTTATTTGAAGATAATTTTTAGTCAACCAAAAAGGTATAATATTTGATGAAATGATCAGGCGATTGGTAGCTTGGGTAAGTGGAAAATTTAATTCGAGTCGTAAAATAATTTAATGGAAATCGTTTACGTATAATTTTACATAAGTTAAGATTTGTACCATTCAGTCATTCATTCAATTATAAAAAGTAAATAATGACGACTCCACTGCATTTCTTGTCCAAAAATGCCACGAGAATCCTAACCCTAAATATTACATATTTTCAATTCAATTCAACGTCCCTCCCATTTGCAATATTGGTGGGCGAGGCAGGGTGGCTTCGACTATATCAAATAAGTTCGCGTTCCAGTGATTTCAATGGTCTCGTCGTAGTTCGAACGATCGATCGACAAATTCCTATTTTAAACTAATTACTCCTACAGGGTGTGTTGATTAATTATAGTGGTGATGCTTTGTTTGGTTTTGTTTTGTTGTTTTGTTTTGTTTCGGAAACTACCTTAAATTCCTAAAATGGCTCATTTTACTTAAAGGAGACATTCTTTTACTTTAAAAAGAATCAAAACTGCAGCGCGTATTTATTTTTTTATTTTTTAGCTGGTTCGATTCCCGGGAGAGACCAGAAAATTTAAGAAAATCTTTGAATGCAGTTTTGTTTCTTTTTAAAAATAAAGGAATATATCTCCTTTAAGTAAAATGAGCCCACTTAAGGATTTAAGGTAGTTTCCCTCCAGGGTCCGACTTATCTTTCCAACCTATTTATAGGTAGGTAGGTACAATAATATAATAATACAATTTATTTTACCAGGTACCTCATGTTAGGACAACATAACTCTCTAAAGGTTTTTTGTCATCATATTTTAAGGACACACATTTATTTGTAAAGGAAACATGACAACTGACCGTTTCAAATATATTTTTGCTACCAATTTAAAACTGTAAAGTTGTAATCCTTGTTACATACTTGTTATTTTTTATAGCGCGCTTTATAGGCGCTGTTGCCTCGAGCGGTATTTTTAAAACCCTTGTGAAGCGGCGAGCGGGCACATTTTCCGACCATTACTAACACCATCAATTCTCGTTAAAACGAAGCAAACCTTACTGAAGTGCGCTGGGTCCGTTCGCACAAGAGATGGAGTAAGTGGAGTGCCTGAGTAGGAACAGACTATTTTAGCGACCGCGGACGGAGAAACCAAAATTCTCAAAAACATTTGGCGGATATCCGAAGTTATTGCGATCGGAAATAACCGAAAATGAAATATTATTGCGAGCAAATCCGATTGCAGATTAGGTCCAGCGTATAAACAGTCATTGAGAGACAACTTAGACGTAGTCGCGGCATTAGCGTCTAGGCAAAGACGAACTTTGGTAGTTAGTTTATCGTCACGAACTACAGGGTGACTAGGTATAATGTAAGAACTGGAATTATTGTCCCAGTCCTTCACCAAGGAAATATATTCTTGTTTTAAGTAATCGCGGATAATCTCATCATTTTGTTTATGAAGGATATTATTTTGTTTAAACCTTCTCTCTAGAGCGTTATACCTAAGCGTCGCGGTCGGAAGGGAATCGCCTAGTTCTCGCGAGTCGCGGCAGATCAGGAACGGCACGATATAGCGACCAAGAGAGTCTCGTGTCGTTTGTTGTGTATAAACTTTACGAATTTAATCGCGTCTGCTTTGGACTTAAGTGCGGTCCGTATTTGGCAATGCGCACGATCAAGCAACTTATACAGGATGAAGGAAAATCTTTTCCCGCCGCCGCCGCTGCGGTATCCCGCGATTTATATATGGACGACCTAGCTACTTCCGTTATGGATGAGTCCACCGCTATTAATCTCTCCCGCGATTTAATTAACCTTTTTCTGAAGGCTGGTCTAGAGTTGGTTAAATTTTCTAGTAATTCACGTGCGTTACTAGAACAGGCGCCAGAACAAAATCGATTGTCTGCTACGGTTGACATCTCCGATAAAGACGATTTAAAGATTTTAGGTCTACGTTGGTGTCCTATTGAAGACCAGTTCGCTATAACTGTAAATTTAGACCCGAGTAACGTTGTCACGAAACGTACAATTCTATCTACTGTTGCCAAGCTGTGGGATATAGTAGGTATCGCCGCGCCGATAATTTTGTACGCAAAATTACTTATTAAAACCCTCTGGTTATTAAAACTAGATTGGGACGAAATTTCTCCCGCGGATATTTGCACTCAATGGTTAAAGTTCAAAGCTGAACTTCCACTTTTACGGAATCTTAATTTTCCGCGCCACCTCGGCATCAATTCGGAGGACTGCGAATTGACGTTGGTAGGTTTTTCTGACGCAAGTGTGGTTGCGTATGGAGGCGTGGTTTATCTTTGCGTGTCGCATCCCGGACTTCCTCATAATCAAAATCAAAAAAAAAAAAAAAAAATCAAAATCATTTATTGAATAAATTACACGATAAACATAATATATATAATATAGTAAATATTGTGTGTGCTAAGTCAAAGGTAGCACCCGTGAAGGTTTTAACTCTCGCGCGGTTAGAACTATGTGCAAGTTTGCTCCTTGCGAAACTTATGCGCTACGTCTCTGATAAGATAATATATCAGATCGATGCAAGATTTCGAACATCTTTGCATTTACGGACTCAAGTGTCACTTTGCAGTGGATACATTGTTTAAATTTATTTTCTGATAATGGAACTAACTTTATTGGAGCGAAATCTCATTTTGATGAATTGACCCAACATCTAAATTCAAACGAGTATAAAACCGCGCTTTCCGCCGAGACCCTTGAGCAAGGCATCAGCTGGAAATTTAACCCGCCAAGTGCTCCACATTTCGGTGGATCGTGGGAGTCTAATATACGTAGTATAAAACTACATTTAAAACGCGTAATCGGTGACCAACTCTTAACGTACGAAGAAATGTTGACTGTTTTAACGCAGATAGAAGCAGTTTTAAACTCGCGTCTGTTGACTCTATTAAACAAAATCATTCAATCGTTTTGGAAGCGATGGAAAACGGAATATTTGCATACGCTTCAAATGCGACAAAAATGGAATACTCGGACCAAACCTGTAACCATGGGGACGGTCGTTTTACTAAATGTGGACAACACGTTCCTCCTTTGAAATGGCCACTAGGTGTGATCGAAGATGTTTTTCCGGGTAAAGATGGTATAAAACCCGTGTGGTTGCCGGGTTAGAATAGTGCCACTCCATATCTTCCCGCGGATGTCGTAAGAGACGGCTAAGGGAATAAAGGCGTATAGTATTGTTAGGCGATGGGCTTGCAACCTGTCACTAATACAATGTGCAAAATGTGGTTACAGAATTATCAACAAGTTTTTAGAGTTATTGGTAATTCTGTAGCTCTGCCTACCCCACTCTGGGAATAAAGGCGTGAGATTATGTATGTATGTATGTATGTAGATGGTATCATCCGCGTGGTTGCCGTACGCACGAATTCAGGCATTTATAAAAGACCCGTGGTAAAGGTTTGTCCCTTACCACTTCAGTAATAATTTATTCTTTAATAATGTGTCCGCCTTATTCAGGGCTGTCACATCAACCATAATATGGTTTTCTCTTTATTATAATTCAACTTTTTATCTTTCGCATTTATTTAATTTTTGACCCGCTTTCTTTTTGTTCTGTAGAAGACCAAAGAGATCTTTGCCCTTCTAGGCGGGGGGTATGTTTAGGCCGAAGAAAGCATTTTTCATTAGGTACTTATTGAATTCTAGACACTCTCGCTGAAACCGATGCAAGTCGGTTTTCGAATGCATGAGGGGCATCACTAATACCCTTGTTTGAAGCTGGTGCAACACTAGCTGTCAAAATCGGTTGGAACAACATGGCCGTACCGGCTGCATCGAATTGCGCGACTCCCGCGCCGCTTTCCTTCTAAAACTTTCTGTTGGTGCTACTGGTGACTGCTGTGCCGTGTATTGTGCATGCTTTTGGATCTCCCGAGGCGCTGAAGTTCAGTGAGTTGCTTTTGGTTTTCTTTAAGATTTAGGGAAAGGACGACCGAACGTGTTTTTGAAACCTATGGAAGTCCACTTAAAATCAAAGCCCCACCAATATATATATATATAGGTATTATGTTTCACCTGTTTTTTTTATAGACAAATTCTATACCAATCGAAAGTATGCAGTCTATAGTATATGCAAAAGTTGGGTTGTCTATTTAATTGATTAATTTGATTAATCTTGTTAATTTGTCTATCCTTCGGCATTGTCCTTGCTTATTCTATTCCAAGGTTAACTGGAAAATATCCCATATGGGATAAGTTCGCCTATGTACATTATTTATATTGATGCAAACATATCTTGTAATTGTTTATGTGTAATAAAGAGTTTACATAAATACATACATACATATCCTGGACTGAAATTTTTTAGACAACCCATATGCCATATATTTATTGACATATAAAATATTATAAAATACGTTTCATCCATTAACCAGCTCGGTGAAGGTCGTTCTATAGCGGGATCCTATATTATTATATCCTCCTTAAATCCGTTGCTTTTTAAAATACTATGTTGCCATCATAATAAAATATTAAGAGGATCTATGTACATAAAAGGAATGAGCATGATATTAAGGCATGGTTGTAACAGTCGGCCGTCCTTCCCGGAACTCTAGTTCCTGGAAACGTATTTAAGCTTACAAATTACGTTATATGAAATCTGACAATTGAACCTAGTTTATACATTGTAAATAGTCTTCAGGTCATCAGGTTTATTTTAAGAAGAAGAAGAAGAAAGAAGAAGATGAAATACATTTTTTATTTTAGTTATTATTATTAACATAAAATTTTGCCAGGTATTACATACTTTGATGGACTCTGAAATCTTGACCAGAAGTCCCTTTAATACATTTTGATAGTTGGTCAACTTCCAATGCAAGCATACCATTACGATAATTTACAATAAAATTTATATGTCATGTAATTAACTACGTATAAAGTATATTTAATCAGGAACAAACAACAGTTATTGTAAATTATGTTGAATCACATTACAAGCATGCTCAAAGTATTTTTACACATCATCATCATCATCATGTCGGCCTTTTGGTGATCCACTCTTGGATGTAGGCCTCTTCCCTCTTCTTCCATTCCCGGCGATCTTGCGCCCGTCTCATCCAGTCATGACCTCCGTGTCGTCGAATGTCGTCCATCCAGCGTTGCGGTGGTCTGCCACGCCCTCTAGTGTCCGCTCTGGGCCTCCATTCCAAGACTCGTCTTGTCCAGCGACTCTCGTGCATTCTCGCAATGTGTCCTGCCCATGTCCACTTTTTCTTCGCTATGACAGCCATGACGTCTTTCACTTTGGTCTTATTTCGGATCCATTCGTTGCGTTTCCGGTCTCGAAGGGTGATCCCGAGCATCGCTCTCTCCATACCCCTCTGCGCAACTCGAAACTTTTCGACGGACTTCTGTGTAAGAGTCATGGTCTCTGTACCATAGGTCAGCACGGGCATGACACACTGCTCGAAGACCTTGACCTTGAGATGCAGGGGTATTTTGCCGCGTAATGTCTGCTTATTGGCACCGAATGCAGCCCATGCCTGCGCGATCCGTCGCTCCACTTCCGCTACTTGGTTCTCAAAGCCCAGTGTAACCTTATGTCCCAAGTATATTATACTCGGCCACTCTCTCCACTGGGAGTTGATAGTTTGTGGCTTCAGGAGTGTTGGATTTTTACACAAGGTGATTTTAAATCAAATCTTATTACTCACGGTTTATGTTAAACTCGTTGAACAAATTAATCGAACGAACGGGCAATTTCTCGTGAGAGACAATCAATAACATAATAAATGAAGAAAACGACCACCCCTGGCCGTTCGTCAGTTCGCTTCGAAACTTAAAATAACATAAGTACAGTAGTGTTCAATTAATTTCTATTATTATTTTTATAATCACTAAGAAAATTTACTTATCATATCACTAGGTAGAAATGCCTCTCTTTAGAATAGATTCTCCTTCAATAAATATTTTTTTTTTTTTAAACTGTGTCATCTCAAATGACACTACCCAAGAAAAACAGTCATCTCAGATGACTTTTAATCATCAATTTGTCATCTCAAATGACTTTTAATCAACAATTTGTCATCTCAAATGACTTTTAATTAACAATTATTTGTCATCTCAAATGACTTTCAATCAACAATTTTTCATCTCAAGTGACTTTCAATAAACATTATGTCATCTCAAAAGACCTTAACAAAAATTTCGTCATCTCAAATGACTATGTATAGGACTATACATACATACATACATAAACTCACGCCTTTATTCCCAGAGTGGGGTAGGCAGAGCTACAGAATAGGACTATCAGATAAAAATGCTTGGTCTAAACTAAACGGCCAAATAACTTAATAACTTAGTCTTAAAAATATGTAAACATTGTATATTATTTAGGGGACACGGTTTCTGTAAGAGAATGTATCGAAACTTTTTTTTGTACTCGTAGTTGTCTTGCACCATCATCGTTAATTTTATTTTTTATAATTTTTAATTTTCTATTACTACTTATTAGTTCTGGTGAAAATCCTGAGCTTTGACACATTTTCCTGCTCAACTACGCGTGAATTTATTTACTTCTTATTGTATGTTATACTCATTGTTTTGTATAATGCTAGGTTAAGTTTTATAATTGGTTATTTAAAAAAAAGACTGACTGTTGAGTTTCTTGCGGCGTTTCTTCTCAGCAATGGTCTCTTCCGAAACGCTGGTAGATTGTTGACGTGTAAAAGTGTCCGTGCGGCCTACTTTTACGTGGGACATTTTATTAGGTACCTGCCTGGTATTCCATATTGCACTTTAACGTCATGTTTGAAATGTTATACAAAATTGTGATACAATTGAAAGCGACAAAGTACAGAAATGATCACTTATTTATGCTGTCGACTGTACTAACCAGATACCGTGACGCGTTACATAATAGTCGAATAACTGTTGAACATTCACCCACTACGGGATCGTGAATGCTAAATGCAAAATGGAATTCACTAATTACTGGCGTAATGTTAAATATTAGGCCCGCAATAAATTACCCTTCGATTACGTTTCAAGCATAGGGAGCATGGCTTGTGTCCCGTCCCGGGGTCGGCGTAACCCACTGCAACACAATTTACTGCAGCTGTTAACAAGCCAATTGTCGCACGATTTCTATTCTCGTGTTCAATAAATAAAATATAATTTAAATGAAGTAGGGTATTTGACAAGAGAGAAATTAAAATGGTTTTTCATTAACAACAGATAAACGTTATAAAAATACTGAGAAAACATCAATCTTTTATTTATGTTTGCTATTTTAAGATTTTTAAATTCATAAAATCCAACAATAAGGACGCTGTTTGTTGGTAACATAAGGTTTTATATTATATTTAGTTTTAATTACTGGCAACTCTCTCTTCCTTCCTTCTATTACAGTACAAAGCTTGTCCTTCTGATATAATAAATCTTATAAAAACGTTTTGTTGTGCTTTCCTTAAACATGGTGCCGAAAAGATATTCAGTTTTATAGTTACTCTCGCGTGTGATGTTATTTCGTGTGGATTCATAAAAATAGTGGTCAAATCTCCCAATTTTCTTCTTCAAGGGCGAAGGAAAAAATCGCCATTTTGCTTAAATACGCAAACGTCAAGAAATTAGTTTTCATTGAGCAGAATTTTCAAATAGCTCCCGTGCCGCGTGCCACCTGTCAAAAACAGATCTGCGTAACTCAAAAAATATTGCAACAAAAAACCTACTGATTATTTTGACATCTGACATTTAAAAAGTAACGATTGCATATGGAGTAATCTGTTATGGCTAAATGTGTGATACGCTGGCGGCGCCGATGGTAAAACAGTTGGTAAGTGATTCCGAGACAGAATCTGAATATACTAGTGCCGAATCAGATATCTTTTGCCTATCCAAGATGTCGGAATTAGACAAGAAGAAATTGAGAGCAAGTAAAGGTCAATGCAAAGCTTCAATTACTCGTGCCGAGAAGTTGTTAGCTAGTGACACCAAGCTGACCATTGAAGATTTACAAGTACGAAAGCAAAACGTAAAAGAGGTTTATTCAAAATACAAGGAGCTAGTTGTTACTTTAATTACCTTGGATGAATCGGATAACGAGGATGACGAAATGGAGGACCGTTACTTAAGCTTAATAGCATCAATAGAACGTAAATTAAAGTCACACAATGTGCAAGAGGATTTTCAAAGGGAGCCTTCGTGCAGCAAGGCAAAGCTGCCATCATTGGATATACCCATGTTCGACGGAAAAGACATTTCCAGCTACAAGCCATTTATAGAAATGTTTCAGGCTGTAGTACATCAAGATACAAGGATATCCAATATTCAAAGGCTTTGCTTTTTAAAGAAATACCTGAAGGGAGAGCCATTACATATAATTGACAGTCTACCAATTGTAAGTGAGTCCTATGAGCCTGCTTTGGCACTGCTAAAAAAAAGGTATGATAACCCTGCTTTATTAGTAAATAGCCATGTGACCAGCCTACTGGACTTGCCAGGTTTGCTTCGAGGAACAGCCCAGCAACTACGAGAACTGGTAGCCTCAATAAGACAGCATGTCACTGCCCTAAAAAATCTTAAGCAAAATGTTGATGAGTGGAATGCTATTTTGTCATGCATATTATTGCGCAAGCTTGACACGTTCACCTCACGATTGTTTCACTCTGAAAGGGATACTGCAACTGTTGTTACCGTTGAAGAAATGCTAGCCTTTTTAGATAAACGTGCTGCCACGCTGGAGGCCAGTCCCATTGTCAGTGAAAAGTCAAACAGTAAACCGGTAAATAAGTCGGTAACTCTTGTGACAACAAATAAGTTGCAGTGTTCGTTTTGTGCAAAGGATCACAAATTGTTTAAATGTCCTGATTTTAATGCTCTTAAGCCTGACAAAAGGAATGATTATGTTGTTAAAAACAAACTTTGCAAAATTTGCCTAACCTCTCATGTCAAAAAGTGTAGGTACAATTTTAAATGTAACATTTGTCATTCCAGCAGTCACAATGCATTGATACATGTAGATGAAGCCCAGTCTGCGATGAAGACACAAGAAGGTGAATGTGAGAAACAGGTAAATATGCACATTGCTCAACCTATAAATGAATGTGTGCTTCTTCCCACCGCCAAGGTTTTGGTAACGGGCGCTAATAACAAAAAATACATTGTGAGAGCTCTTTTGGACTGCGGCAGTCAAACTTCATTCTGCACTGCTTCATTTGCTAAACAATTAGGGTTGCCACAAATGCATATGCCAAAAAATGTAGGTACATTAGGGGATGTTTGCAGCAATAACCTCAATAAAGGTTTAAATTTGACAATTGAATCACTGGTGCAAGATTTTAAACTAAATATCACTTGCTCAGTTATAAATAAAATAACATCAAAGTTGCCTCAGAAACAAATAGACTTAAGCAGCTTTGTAATTCCAAAGTGTGTTGCTTTAGCTGATAATGAATTTCACATTCCAGGAGAAATATCATTGCTGCTAGCCAGTGATGTTTTCTTCAAAATCATACAAGATGGAAAAATAGAAGGTGGACCAGCGGACCCCATACTGCTCAACACTCGGCTGGGATACATCGTCTCGTCCACCAGCCATGCGGCTTCCACGTCTTCCATCGCTATGCATACAGTAGTTGAACCCGATCTTGATCATTGTGTACGTCAGTTTTGGGAGGCAGAGAAGGTTCCTGATGTGTTTCAGGAATCCCTGTCAGAGCACGAGTATAGCGAAAAGGTTTTTCAAGAATCAGTTACTTTACGAAATAATACATTTCAGGTCAAATTTCCGCTCAAGGTTGAATTGCAGGATGTTGACCCTTCAAACTCTTATGCCATTGCTTTGAAACGTTTATACAATATCGAGAAAAGATTTACAAAAGATCCGGTATATCACGATCTATACAAGCAATTTATACACGAGTACCTAGAGCTAGATCACGCAAAGATTATTAATACAGACAATTGTGATCCTGCTGATGATCCATTATTTTTCTTACCGCACCACGCCGTGTTGCGCCCTGAAAGACAAACCAATAAGCTTCGTGTGGTCTTTGACGGGAGTGCCAAGACAAAAAACGGTCTCAGCCTTAATGACATAATGTGTAAGGGTCCTGTAGTTCAGAGGTCATTATTTGACATAATTATGAAGTTTCGTACATTCAAATATACGTTGCAATGTGATATCCGCCACATGTATAGAATGATACAAGCGCATCCTGACTATAGGAGATTACAAAATATTTTATGGCGAGAAGACGGGGTCATGAACATCTTGCAATTGCAAACCATTACATACGGCCTAACAAGCTCGTCCTTTTTGGCTACCAGATGCCTAATTGAACTAGCAAAGAGATATGAAAAGGATTACCCACTAGCTAGCTCGGCCATAATAAATAGCTCGTTTGTTGATGACGTTGAAACGGGTCATCACACACTTGAGGGTGCAATTCAGCTAAAAAATGAATTGATTTCAATTATGAAGCTTGCTAATTTTAAACTTCACAAATGGGTGTCGAACAGTTTTGAACTGCTTAGTGATTTGCCTGAAGCTAGTTTAGGATTAAATTTAAAAGATATAGATCAAGACAAATCAGTGATCAAGATATTGGGATTGTCGTATGATGCGAGAGTTGATGAGTTTCAGCTGAGTGGACGAGTCGTTGCACCCACAGAGGTGCCAACAAAGCGAAATGTTTTAAGTTCAATCAGCCGATTATTCGATCCTATGGGTTTTGCTGGTCCAGTGACTATGAAGGCCAAACTTATCCTACAGGAAATATGGCAACATAATATTGAATGGGATGTACCATTACCTAACGAGTTGGCAAGATTATGGCAATTGTTCTATGATAACCTTGTCAACATGCCTATCATTCGCATTTCTCGATATGTACAAATTGCAGATGCAGATGAAGTTCAGCTAGTAGGTTTTTGCGACGCGTCGGCCCGTGCATATGGTTGTTGCATTTATATCAAGGTCAAAGTCAAAGGTACCACTCACATTCACCTGCTTTGCTCTAAATCCAGACTGGCTGGTATAAATTCTAAATTGACAATACCCAAATTGGAGCTTAATGGAGCGCTGCTGTTAGCTAAGTTTGTTTCAAATGTAGCTTGCACACTGCATGTTAACGATGTGCACTTGTTTTGTGACTCAAAAATTGTGCTTGCCTGGTTGGAAACCTCAGCTGTAAAGGTTCCTGCTTACATAGGCAATCGAGTGAAGGAAATAAATAAACTAACACAAGGCATGAATTGGCATTTCACAACTAGTTTGTTTAATCCAGCTGACGTACTTTCTAGAGGGTGTGATCCTCAGGACATTATAAATGATTTACTATGGCAGCATGGGCCTGACTATTTGTATGAATGTGACAGTTATAACCTTTATTTGTCGGAAATAGAAAGGGTCCTCCCAACCAGCAGCAACGATAATGAAGTTTCGTGTTTAGCAGTTTCAAGCAAGGAGCCTATCCATCCATTTTTTGAGAAATACTCAAGTTTATACAAGTCTACAATTGTGATGGGATATGCATTAAGATTCATCAAAGGGTGTAAAAGGCTTAACACCGAGGTTGGTAAGCTTTCGCTTGAAGAGTTTAGATCAGCCTTCACTGCAATTATTAAAGGTATTCAACACTATTATTTTTCTGATGAATTGAAATGCCTTGCAGAGAATAGGCCAATCAAGGGCCAACTTATGCGTGCTTGTCCTTTTTTAGACACGAATATGATTTTAAGAGTTTCTGGTAGATTGCATAACACTGATCTAGATTTTTCAAAGAAGTTTCCTATAATTTTGCCGAAACATTGTCATATTACTACGTTAATAATAAGACAGGAGCATTTGTCTATGTTGCATGGTGGTCTAAAGCTTATTTTGGGTAATTTATCTCAAAAATATTATATTATTAACTCCGTACGGGAGGTGAAAAGTGTAATTTCTAAATGTGTTACTTGCCACAGACATAGAGCAGAAACCGCCGAACAATTAATGGGTTCATTACCTAAGGATCGTGTCACTCCCGCTCGAGCTTTTGCAAAGGTGGGGTTGGACTACTGCGGACCATTTGAGATTAAGCAGTCTTCAAAACGTAATAGTATCATCACTAAGGGGTATGTTGCTTTATTCATTTGCTTCGCTTGCAAGGCCATTCATTTGGAGGTAGTATCTGACATGTCAACGAACACATTTATGGCCGCGTTCAGAAGGTTCGTCTCTCGCCGGGGGGTTCCCTCTGACGTTTATTGTGATAATGCGTCCACCTTTAAGGGCGCAAATAATCAATTAAAGGATTTATACGCGTTACATAAGAGTGACGACTTTCAGAATAAAGTCCATAATTATGCTCTTCAAAAGGAAATACGTTTTCATTTTATTCCAACATACAGTCCCAATCATGGTGGCTTGTGGGAGGCTGGCGTTAAATCCGCAAAATTTCATTTGAGAAGGATCTCGTCATGCAAAGTTTTTACCTACGAGCAGTTTAACACCATAATGATTGAGATAGAAAGTATATTAAATTCACGCCCGCTCATGTTAGCGACAACTCAGGATCACTCGGACTTTTCTTATTTGACGCCAGGTCATTTCTTAATAGGCTGCTCTTTAACTTCAATTCCACACCCTGACTTAACTGACATACCTACTAACATACTACATTTCTGGAGATGCTGCGAGCAGGTGAAGCAGCATTTTTGGAAGGTTTGGTCCAAGGATTACTTGTCTGCTCTTAATGAACGGACGAAATGGGCAAGGAGTTTTCCTAATTTACAAGAAGGCTCTGTGGTTTTATTGAAAAATCCTAATACCCCACCTCTTCATTGGCCTCTCGGTAGAGTTACGAAGACTTTTAGCGGGAATGATGCGAAGGTGAGAGTAGTTGAAGTTAAAACGCCAAATGGCAAGTTGCACACTCGTGCTGTTTCCAAATTAGTAGTCCTTCCAATAAATTGAATTATGTACCTAGTCCTTTTAGTAAATTTATCTAGGTCGTTTAGCATTGTTAACAGAAGTTGCTATTTTTTTGTGCCCGCAATTTATGTTGGTAACATAAGGTTTTATATTATATTTAGTTTTAATTACTGGCAACTCTCTCTTCCTTCCTTCTATTACAGTACAAAGCTTGTCCTTCTGATATAATAAATCTTATAAAAACGTTTTGTTGTGCTTTCCTTAAACACTGTTTGATTGGTACGTCACAACATAGTACTAATCCCTATAAATTCCATAGTAACGGAGCGTTTTTGAAGTTTCATAAAAAGAAGGTAATTTGACTTTTGTCAAATACCGTATTGATTATTGATGGCTAAAGCTGCATAAACAGATATGCCGATCTAGTGCACGCTGTACCATAGAAATCTCAATACTACGCAACAAATCCGGCCGCTCCGTACGCTCTAATTCCGAGCCAGTGACGCGCAGCTTTACTATTAACCGGCTGAAAAGCGTCGCATGCTCATAAGCAGGCCTAGGAATATTCGGGGCAAAATTAAATGACAGCTAGGGATTGCCTATATCGATAAACTCAATTATCGATGCTTTTCCCATATACTAGTGATCGCTCCAAGTATTGATTGTAAAAATAAATTTTGATTGAAAGTATGCAATGAAACAAAATAGCAAAATAATTCTGGTTATTCTTTATTTTAAAAGGATTTTTTAACCTTCGCTCATCATCATCATATATTTTTTCCGTATTGGGAATTTTAGAATGACTGCCCCATTTACTATTGTTAAAATAAACGACTAGAATTTGTTAGGAGTAAAGACAATCTGACGATGATGAGTGAAGGTTATAAATCCTTTTAAAATAAAGAATGACCAGAATTATGTTGCTGTTTTGTTTAATTTGCATACTTTAAAAAATAAACTATTTTTACAATCAAAACTTGGAGCGATCACTAGTATATAGAAAAAGCATCTATAGTTAAGTTTATCGATATAGGCAATCCCTAGCTGTCATTTAGTTTTGCCCCGTATATTCCTAGGCCTGCTCATAAGTCATAAGTCATAAGTAAAGTCTGTTCCTATATGGTTCCTATTCAGACTGCCAATGAAGATAGCAGGTATATCTGACTGTAATTGTCTTCTAACAGAGGATGAAATAGTGGTAGACACGAACAGAGAAATGGATTTGAGTATTTACTTACCTAGTATTTTTTATTTTCTGGGTAAGCGTGTACCACCTTCGACCTCGACGTCACTTAACATCAGGTGAGACTGAGGTCAAACGCAAATCCCCCTATATGACCCTAGTGGACGCTCTTGTTACTTTTCTGAGATCCAAGTCAACTTTTTTTATCAAATAATATAGTAAGTAAATCGCGTTGCCCGGGCGTCGTTTTGCAAAGTCAGACCAGCCAGACAATTCGTTGAGTCGGTCTACTATGCCGATGGTGAATTAGACATTACATAATTTTCCTACCAAAATGTTCTTAATCCACGTGGCGCGATGCCAACGCAGCGGAAAATTCCGCGCCTCACGGACCCCGAGTACGCGGGGCGCTTGCGTAAGCGTCACACAGGTGACCCAGGTGGGTTACTCCGAAACACCTATACCTACTCCAAATACCTTTTAATCCACAGTTATGACGTGATCGAAAGAAGGGTACAGGTCAAGGCTAACGTAACATCGAATTCGAATCCTCTCGTAGCCATTGTAATAAGCTTGTGTTATAAAACAGTAAGCCTTTAGAAATAAATAAGAATACTTTTTTTTGTGAATTAAACCGTTTATTACGTCCCTGTCGCACTATTGGGTGAGACTGAGACGAAAACCTCTCTTAACTAGTTAATCAATTAAATCTATCACGACATCCTTACGTTTTTATGTCAAATTATATTTAGAAAAAATGAAATGTATACGTCAAGCACCAGTCAGTATCATTGTTTTTTAACAAAAGTGCTTTTCATCAAAAAATACAAGGTTGAATAGAGATTAATACCTCATAATAATTATAAAGACAATGATTAGATGCTCAACCTTCAAACGTACGCGAATATGGAGTTATAATGCTAAATTGATTTGATTATAAGAGTGACGAAATGAAGAGGAGCAGACTTTACATAAGACTGGGCTAAAATACACCTTTCTCCACCCACAGTACCTACTACTTTGGCCGAGCTTCAATAGTTCTGTAAGATAATCAAAAACACACGAAACGTAAATAATGCTTTGAAGGGACAATTGCGGCTGACGTTTTAATAACTTATTATAAAATAGAATTGAATCATTTATTCGGCTAATAAATATAAACAAAGAACATAAAACATACTTTTGAGAAAACAAACAAATCCTATAATAATGTTATAATTAGGTTACCATAACAATATTATTGGCAATTTTTTATCCAGGGAAGCGATCCGTAATTGCCAATTGCCGGTGCTGTTTTCGGATTCAGCTGCGTAGGCGCTGCTGCTTCCTGCTTACAGGCGGCGATCCTATTCAAAATTGTTTTCTATAGAAATCTATAACGGTACAGTCGGGGACAGATCTATGTACACCGGTGCGTCAAAAGATTATTGCCGCGGCACACTCCACCTACAGGTGTCCGTAACAGAGACTCATCAAAGTATGTATGAATGAAAACTCTTTGTTGGACAAAAAATATAAATATTACAACATTATTATTAAAGTAATGTACAAAGGCGAACTATCCCTCAATGGGATAAGTTATCGATTTTAAAATTAAACTGCATTGTAAGATTTACCACGCGTCTTTCTTGTTCGTCGCGTAGCCAATCTCGCGAAGCATATTAGTGAGTGCAGCGGCGCTCTGCGTAGCATGCAAGCTACGTTATTGTAGCAGTACTCTCACATAATAAGTAAAGCCGCAAAAGTATCCGTTATAAAATTTTAATAAGATGTCTCGTATTAAAATGATTGAACCCACACGCGGCTCATTTATAATGCAAATTGATTGGTTTTTTACGTATTATTTTAACTTGAGGTTTCCGTCCACCCACATATTTTCACAACATTATTAACTTGTTTATTGATTTGAACATCATTGATTTGATTATGTAAGCCCCAGAACTTTCATGCAACATAATTAGAAATAGTACAATTATGAACCGACTTTCTATTTCATCAGAACAATTAATGAACCCCTAATGTCGGGTTCCTATATTCGAACCGCGGACAGATAGGCTTACTTCGGATTAAAATTTGACACATTTTGTATGGGCAAATGTCAAATTTTAACCCGAAGAACCGGCCATAAGTGAACCAGGGTTCTTGGAAAAGTGTATTCAAGAACTAAGTATCTAGCTTAGTACAAAACCAACAATGAGAATGTTGTATAGAATAATTATTCTAATTAACCATTTCTGAATAACTTGTGTTACTGAATAGTAAAATTAAACTGCGGTCGATTAGCTGAAGCGTCTGGCCATAACTTTGCGCGGCGATTGCGTTGGCGGGCGGTGGAAACAAATTTATAGGGATCGCCACAGCACGCCTCATTGGCCCCGCGATAACTCGTGGCGTGCTTCATACATCTGCATGCATTTGTTCGCGCCGCTCGTGACCGCGGCCGCCACCGTCGCGCCGCAGTGCAACCGTCGTTAAGAACCAGAACGTTTGCCTTGTTATGCAAGATCAAAAGAACCCTCGGCTCGGTTGTTAGGTATAAATCCCCTTGTGAAATACACCATAAAGCGTCTGAAAGATGTTTCGCAGTTCTTTGGAAATACCAATATAGAAATAAGCGTCTTACTTAAATTGGCGCTAAGTCTTCCTAATGGGGTCGCGTAGGCAGTGCTGGAGATCTATTCAAAGGTTACGATCTAAGATCAAAATATTTTCTGCAACTTGTTAGCAACAACGTGAAGAAATTTTTATTTTTCCTCAACAATAGTCTCCTGTCGTTGGACATTCAATATCGCGAATGTGCAATCAGGTTACTTAACAAGAAAAGGCTGTATGATCAACGAAACTGGGGAAGTATTGATATTCCATTATTATTAGTTATTTTATTACTGTTATTAGTATTACTTTCAGTTCAGTATTAAAAAAAATAACGGAAATACTGTCAATGTAGCTAAAAAGATTAATAAAATCAAGTGACACTGGGTCTATGGCTGGCTGTCATTGTGAAAACATCTGTTCAATTATTTATTTTTTTGTAAATTCCCTTATCGTTGATTTTGGTTCGCAAATCCGGGGCAGTTTTGTGGGACAACTTGTTACATCTTGTTATAGGCTGCGGCATGTACCTCGACCGACCGGTGCTCGTGCTCGTGGAGGTGGCGTAGGATTTTATATTAGGCATGGAATTTCTACTCGACTCATTACCCATCCGATGGCGCCTCTTGTCGAGCAAATGTGGATTAGTCTGAACATTAATGGTACCAGTTTAGCCATAGGCACAGCGTACCGTCCGCCATGGCTTGCTATAGATACATTTGTTGATGCTCTTAGTGAGTCAGTGGCATCTTTTGCTAAATTTAATAATACTATCCTGTTAGGAGACTTCAATGTTAATCTTTTAAACTCACAGGATTTACATTAAAAAAAATGCTTCAATTCTTAAGCTGTGTGAATCTTACACAGTTTGTTGACCAGCCAACATTTGACAGACATTTGACATTTTACAGATCATAGCGAAACTTTAATAGATTTAGTTGGTTCTATTTTGCAGAATTTGTGTGTCGATCATATACCTGATCTCAGTAGCCATGCGTTTCTTAGCTTTAAAATTAATGCCAAGAAGAGTAAACCTTCTCCAAAGCACATTACATATAGACCGTTGCATGATATTGACTTTGAAGTATTTAATGAGCAAGTTAAATCTATTCCTTGGGATAACCTGGAAAGTTATAATGTCAACGATGTGGTAAAGGTTTTTAATTCATATATATTATTGTTTGATGAATTTGCGCCTAAAAAACAGTTTTGTTCAAAAATAAATCTTACCCTTGGATAACCTTCAATGTTAAAAAAATTATGAAATTAAGAGATGATGCGCACGCTCGTAGTAAGTTGACTCAATCTGATGCTCACAAACAATATTATAAAGAACTTAAGAACATTGTAATTACTGCAGTTCACTCGGAAAAAACTGCATATTTCAACCATCACATTAACAATAACATAAAATACCCGAGTTTATTGTGGAAAAATATTAAAAAAGATGTGGCCAACTTTAAGCGTAATGATCCAGAATTGCCCTTTCACATAAGTAATCCTGATCGCATAAATCAACAGTTTCTTGACCTTCCTGGAAATAATAACGTTAGTATTTCACACTTGACTAAGTACGAGTTTGATAGATTTAGTTCCTCTGTTTTTTCTTTAAAGCCTGTAACCGAATCTGAGGTGTGTAAGATAATTCGATCTATTACCACAAATGCTGAAGGCATTGATGGCATTACATTGAAAATTATTCTCCTTACCCTCCCTTATACTTTACATATAATAACTAGTATACTTAATAAATCTATAATCACCGGTGTCTTTCCTGAACTATGGAAAACTGCTATTATTAAACCTATACCGAAACATCAAAATCCTCAAAACTTTAAAGATTTACCCCTATTAGTATTTTACCCTTTTTATCTAAAATACTTGAAAAAGTGGTTTGTTCCCAGCTTACACATTAGGTACCTTGAGCTCAATAATATTTTACCTAAAAAACAGTCAGGATTCAGGAAGTCTCACAGCACTATTACTGCCTTGTTAAATGTAGTTGATGATATCCTCGCAGCCCAAGACGGTGTTGAAGGGACTATTTTAGTGTTGCTCGACTTCTCTAGAGCTTTCGATACTATAAATAGCACACTCCTTCCGCAGGGCTCCATTCTGGGGCCGTTACTTTTCATTTTGTATAGTACTGACATAGTAGAAAATATTAAATATTGTAAATATCACATGTATGCAGATGATCTCCAATTATACACGGTGGGGCCTGTAACTAGAGCAAAAATTAAAAATGTACATTCTTCTCCTCAAACTACGCAACGTTTGTTTGACGACTTTGAAAAAAAAACTTGCGGTTTGAATTTTATTACATTTTAAAGTTAATTCGAACACGCAATGTACTATGAAATTGATTATGTCTGTAGAGTGACTAGACTGACAGGCGATGTCAATTAGACGGAGTTTTAAGTACATTGAAAATACTATTTACTTTGTTTGAAAAAATAACAATCTAAAAACTTTATGATTTTAAAAAGTTGCTAAACAAAAGTTGTCTAGTTTGAGGAGTAAAATCTACGTTTTAATTTTTTGCTTTAGTTACAGGCCCCTCCGTGTATATCTCTTTTAAGCCCCATAATACCACCCAAAACGTTGACCGGCTTAACTCAGATCTAAACCACATAGCCCATTGGTGTGATGCTAATAATCTAGTTTTGAACTCTGATAAATCGAAATCCCTTTTGTGCGGATCAAATAAGCAAATAAACGATATCCATCTTCATAGTCCACAAGTTTCTATTAAGGGCGATGTTTTAAAACTAGTATCAGAAGCTCGTAACTTGGGTGTTATTATGGATGGCAGGCTTCGATTCGAGAAGCACAAGATAGAAATTATGCGTAACTGTTTTTATAGGCTCAAAATATTATACCGTATCCGTGACTATGTAAGTGTTGATCTGCGAATCAAACTGTGTGAGTCTCTGATTTTGTCTAAACTTAACTATGCTGATTCTGTTTTTGGGGGTTGTTTGCTAGGGCACACCCAGTACATTAACGCAACGCATTCAAAATGCCTGTGTTCGATTTTGTTTTGATGTACCCCGTCGATCACATATAACTCCATTTTTAAATATTAACAATATTTTAATCATGTCAAATTGACGAAACTTACATCTAGCTGCTCTAATCTTTGGAATTATAAATAGTGGCGAGCCATCTTATCTTTACGAAAAACTAAAACAATCACAACGTCAGGTGAAGGTTTGCCTCACTCTTAATCGGTACCCAGCACAGGACGACTGCTTTTCGTGGCAGCTTTCGCTACGCTGCCACGAAATGTTGGAATAATCTGCCACCGCCAATCAGAAACTCTAAAACCGTTACGAACTTAAAACATAAAATGAAACAATATTTACTAAATATCCAATTGACCAACACTTAGCAGACGTCCTGTACCCATAACAACCACAACCCATAACTCTCTTTATTTACAAGTTATTTAGTTACTATTTATAAATAATATGAAAGACGCACACTCACTCGCGCGCACACACACACATACACGCAATAATTCAGAAGTCTAGAATTTAAACAATTGTAAATAAATTAGTTTAGTCATGGTTGGCGTCTCTGGCGATCCGAGGGCCGGGTCTTTTTTTGCCCAACGGCTTAGCCTGGCCGTGCAGCGGGGTAATGCTGCAAGCATTTTAGGGACGCTGCCCCGAGCGGGAGATTTACAGGGTTTTGATATGTTTTAGTTATCAGTTTTATTTATTTTTAATTTCTTTGAATGTTTTTATATTAAAGGTTGTACTTAACGCTATTAAAAGTTTAAGCATTAAGTACTCCTATAAAATAGTAGTGAGATGGATTGGGAGCGCTCTCCTCTCTCTTCAATCCGGTGGCCCTGAAAACCAGCGTCAAGGCTAGTAAGCCTGACACCATGCTGAGTGGCAACCTTTTCGGTGTTAATTTTAGATTAAGTACCTATTCTAAGTTTGTATTAAGTATTCTTTTTTTTAATAATGTTTTTGCCGTTTTTTGTTCATAATTTATAGTCTATTAATGTAGCATAAGATATCATTTTCTTATAGTATATTTAAGCAACTAGAAAGTATTAAAAGTACGAAAGTAGGTTATCAGCGTTTGTGCGAGTAATGTTAACATTCCAAATTTGTTTTACTGTTTTTACAATACAACATAAATAAAAACACGTCGAAAAAAACCTTTTCACGCCACTGCTCGGAAATATGGCCAAAGAAGGATCGAAATCAGAATAGAAAGTTGCTCTTAGTAGTACAACACAAAAACAGTCCAACAATGTTGAGTTGCAAAGTAAAATGGAGTGTTTTTAGACCAGTTTACTTTCTACTCTGCTATTGGTCGGTTATTTATGACATTAGTAACTCGTTCGGAAATAAATAAAAAAATGTTTGACAAATATGACATTAGAACGTTTAATTAAAAAATTAAAACGTCAAATCCGCTCAGTGAAAGTGTATTTTTGCGATTGTAAACGTGTTTTTATGTAAGTTTTTAAGGCGTACGTGAAAAACGCCTTTGCATCTTTAAATAAGGTAAAAATTAAAAAAGTTAAAAAGGCGGGAATGAAAATTACTTCTGTTCTTTTAATTGGAAACAAACGCTAAACTTTTGAACTTTTGATTGGAAATTTGTACGATATTCAACAAAAAGAGTGATACAATTCCTTGTCATTCAGCAACTGTCCTAATGCTAATATAAATATTACTTTTAATTAAACTGTGTATTATGTCCTAACCTGTTTTATTTCCTTACATTAGGCGTGAAAAGCACATAGTATTGCCTCGGTAGAAAGTGCAATAGATGGACTCGTATCTTCGCGGTCCTCACCTGCGGCTCGGCCCGCGAACTAACTCGTCCATCTATTGCTTACTTTCTGTACCTGGGCTACAATGTACTATTCTTGTATGGCGACCCTTTATTAATTCAGTTTCAGTAATGACACAAAAGAAAATCAACCAGCTATCTATTACCGTTCAAAAGAAACAGCACTTTGAAGTTAGGACGGACGGACAGCGTGCAGCGTAGGCATATTAACAGGGTCCCGTCGGGCTCCCTTCGGGTACGAAACCCTTAAAAGATCCAATTTATAATCACAGTTATAATTTATTACTACTTGGATAAATACTGGACCATGCAGTTTACTTCAATAATTAAATATTAATAACGAAGTCTTTAATATAATATTATCAAAGTCGAAGCAAGAAGCAGGATAATTGAACACTTTGAACGCAAGTTAAAGAAAAGGGTTATTTATTCCAGGAATGCCGTGCGCATTTTATATCCAATTGGAGAGATGTATTTATTCCACTAATGATTGTTACGTTAAAACAGAGGGCGGCTCCGCTGACAATTAACGCTTTTAACAAGGTCCGTACAGTCAGAAACAAACACTTAATAAACCCGAGACTATCTGAACTGCAAAGGAGCGTATATACGGTGGAAGAGGACCCCTCTACTCTGTTTTGCTCCAAGAAAGTGCTTGCAAAAACGCAACAAATAATCTTTGTGTCTTAGTGTTGTCTACATTATTAATTATCACTTAAATTGTTGTAAATATAAGGTGCTAAAAAATTAGTCACGGATATTTTAACAGCTGACAGTACTCGGTTCTCGGAGTACATTTAAGTATGAAACATCATAGGTTTTCTTATGTTTTTTTGGAGAAAATTAGGAAACTAATTTGCTACGTTAAAACGCCCTGTTAATAAGATACTTACATGAGACCTCTTTAGATATTCTAGAGCCTCTTTAAACTATCATTCAGATGCTAGTATTTAATAACCTACAGTTTTCCCGCCGAATCATAATGACATTTACGAAAAACGACTTTTGACAAACAGTGTTAAACATCTTGACAGGTACATAATAGGGGTGATTATTTTAAAGATTAATTATAAATTATATTTTTTGTTCGGTAAATTATAACAATAAAATGATATACATAGGTTCCTTTATTACAGTTAAAAGTTAATTGTTTTAATGTAATGTATTATCTCTTAAAATATCCGTGACTAATTTGTTAGCACCTTATAATATGTTTCTACTCATTATAAACCGATTATATACTCACGGTAAAAAAGGTTCGTCACTTTTCGAGTCTATTTCAGCGCTCTTAAGGTCTAAAAGTTAGGAAACTTTTCTTACCATGACTACATTACTCGGCCTTCGACTCCCTCCACCCTGTGTATTACTACACAGTGTACTCTGCTACCGACGCACTACACAAACGTTACGTAAGTAGCGGAAGCACGAACGTAACACGAGGCAAGAATGTATACATGCTCTTCCGTGATCAGTTCTGTCGCGAGCGTGACACGCAGACTATTCGTGTGCGTTAATTAAATAATAAAACCTAAGTAATATGGCAAAATCCACTATAGAAACATTAGAAAAAGTGATAAAAAAGTT